>CM065917.1:16007191-16607191 GCA_033439105.1 Magallana nippona | reverse complement strand
TGCTGATTTCTATTGTTTTGGACTCTTATTCATATTGTGATATACATGATTGTCGAGAGAGAGAGGAATTAGGTTTCGGATTTTTCTGATGTAGTTTTTGGATTCCAAAAAATCATCCATACCGACCTAAAGTTAAAATAAAGTGCTTTTTACCATCTAAAGCATTTTAGTCTTTTATTGTCGCCGGATATACAGAAGCACCTTAATTCCCCCGGTGATAATCCTGAGGTTGAGGAGAATGAGTCAAACCCGGTCACATTTAATCAAAGCGATAAACTTATTGCAGGTAGGGATAAATCAATCAATCACTCAATAAAGCAATATAATTAAAACATTTATCACTGGTATAAATATAAAAAAAACAAGAACAAGTTGAGGCAGACCTTTATACTATCGTTTTTGAAGAACGTTCTTACTTGCCCGATGCAAAACTTTCAGATCCTCTTGAATGCCAGTATCAAAGTTAAAAGTTTAAACAGATGAAATACATTGTAACTCAAAATATTCAGGAAATAAATATGAAAAAGTATCGTAATTGTATTTAATCATATGCTGTGGGTTGCATGTGTGTTACCAATAATGTAGTGAGATGCATGTCACTTTGACTGCACTGACTTTCACGTGTGTTTCCATAAAGTGTAAAAATGTAGTGAGAGTCATGTGAATTTCCAACATCTTATTATTTAAAATAGATTCTGGTCAAAAGTCAGGTGTAGTGATTTGCTGGTGTTAACAAGTAAGGGTGTGTGTGTGTGTGTGTGTTGGGGGGGGGGGGGGTTAGACCAAATTTACTATTGTTGCTTTTACATATAAAATAGCCCCGCACCCCTCTTCTGTCCTGGAACTCCAACATGAATATTCAAAGGAATATAATGTACTTCCTCATATTTTTTCGGATATATGCTTTTGCAGTTACTTTAGTTTGAGAGTTTTCACCACTGCGTACAACCTCACATTTGGGGTTGTGAAATTGAGATTTCAACTATTTCTTTCAACAAATAGTCCCGATATCATCTGTAAGTTTAATTCAACATGAGATGTAATATTTTGAAATCTTATAAAAATCCCTTATATATTAGTTATGATCAATATGATATGATAAAAATATGATAGATACGTTATGTGAAATCAAAGAATTATAGAAAAAATTACAAACAATTATTAAAATCTCCCTCTTGTTGTCAAATACATATACATCTCAATTGCTGTAGCAAAGCTAATTGTATGTCTGTCAAATTTCCTTACAATTTTTGTAAAATCTGACCTCCAGTGTTCATTGTTCCACACCACCATATAGTTTTAATTTTATTAGTCATGTTTAAATTTTCAACAGAACCATCCATTTCCTTACAACAGCTGTGGGTTTTTTTTCCGTTGAAATTTGTAATGAATAATAAAGATAATACAATAAATCATTGGCAATGAAGAAGATATATTAAAACATACTCTTATTCATATAATGTAAACAGAGTCTATGTTAAGTTTGCCAGTTTAATTAAAAATAATTTTTACTAAGTCATAAGTATGAGATGTTAAATCGAAGGTACAGAATATTAGTCTTAATAGAAATATATATTATCGTACTAATGCGATGATATACCAGGTATATATCATTGTTGTATAGATGCAACGTTTTCTTTAGATCTAATTCCATTGATATTTTAAAAGTATATTATACAATGCTGAATTATTTTATGAAATGTTTCAAAACAATATAAATTCATTTAAAAAGAAGGTTGCTATTCAAGTATTATTGTTTACTTGTATTACACATTCAAACTTCAGAGATATTTGTTAAAATATGCTAATAGGTTTATTTGAGATATGCCCTTATATTTCGAGAGCTTACTTTAATTATTGTCGGCATATACAAAAATCATACAATCATTTCCGCGTTGAGATCGGATATTATATTTACAAGGGGCAAAATTGCGCGTCCTCAGGGAATTATATGGTATTTTTGGGTTTTTTTTTCAATAGCCACAGCATTGCTCACTGTTCATGTACATTTGTATGTAATGCTGTATTCATTAAGCACAGCATTGCATACAAATGTACATGAACAGTGAGCAAACAAAGTATAAGAAAGCAATTTTAAAGATAAAAAACGCCTTAAAACAAATAAATTTCATTAATCAATAAATTAACTTGAAGTTAAAGCCTTTTCTGTCCTTGAAATTTCTTACCTCAATATTTAGTTTGCAAATGTAGCCATAAGACACCAGACGATGTCGTCTAGAGGAAATTTGATTGTGAAGATGTTTAAGATTAGCTACATGCAAGGGGTTCAAATAGGATGAATTAGACTGTTTGTCATGCAAGCAACAATGCAGATACCCTGCAAAATTATTTGTGAACGGGGGGGGGGGGGGGTTATAGGGGGTTTTCAGTATCATAATACCACCATTGGCATGCAATAATATCATGTTATACGCAGAATATTGACACCAATTTCCTTCAATAATATGTGAGAAAACAACAGCCAATTAATTAGTCTATTTAAATACTAGAACTTGATGTTATTGTGCAAAGATTTGTATTTGCGATTTTATAATCGTCATTATTTATTTTCATATGATAGCAGAATACACCTCAAAAATTGAAAATCCCCATTTTAGTACGCATACCGTCGGGACCACCAATGGAGTGTAATTATACCCTTCGCAATCGTTACACCTCTTTGCACACTTGACTTTTAATTAAAAACAATTCTACTGGCTTGCATTGCAATGACCTCGTTTTTTTATGTCAATGTTCCCATGACTTGGGGAAGGCGGAACTAGTTTGTAAGTTGTATCGAGGATGACGTTCGTATTTGTTTTAATTCAACAGTCGCTTACCAGCTATCATTAGATACTTATGATATTTTAATATTAATCACTTTGTTGAATGATGGAGTACCAAAAAATACTTAACGAGTATGCTTCAACAATTGAAATAAAAACAAATCAATTTAATGTAAAGCCAGCTAGAAAGGCAGTGGATATATTCTTAAAAATAAAACAGTAAGAGCAATTTGCTAAATTCAAATTTAATTTTTAAGGATATGAAAGCTTTGTAGAAAAAATGTGAAATATTCCTGTCAGAAATATGGATCTGAATAAATGTGTGAATAATATAAGGGGGTATTATGTAACTATTACTGGTTTGATAATTTATAACTGTGTAGGAGGTTAAATTCGCAGTCGGAAAAAATATCGATTGAATTCGAGGAAAATAAAAATTGTAAAACAGAAAATTTGAACCCAATAGAATTTTACAAAAGACCAATCGCCATTTTATGTAATTGGTATTTTAACTCACAACGAATTAAAATATTTTTTTTAGTTTGATTCCCCGGTTAATACCCGATTAATATTGCACTTCAGATAATGTAATAGTTTTCTTTACAAAACACAAAACTATATCTTAATAAATCATTGTAAATTACATCAGTTATGATAATAGCTTCGAAGGTGCCCCCCCCCCCCCCCCCCGCCCCCACCCTCGCTCAATATTATGGAAATATTGTTTATGTCTCACACCTTTTTCACGTGCTAGACACTAATAATTAGCTTGTATAAACACTCTTAGATGCATAGTTTTATTTGTGTATTATTTCGTTGATATACATATGTTTTCAAGTGCACCTCTGAATGGCAATACGGCTAATGTTTCAAAACCAAATAAAACTATCTTAAACTGGAAGATTGCATAATTGTATAGAAAAAATGCCTGAAATAATTATACCAACATGGTTTATAAGATGACCCATTTTAATTAAAAACAAATTATTTCGTATTTACTATGTGGAATGTCAAAGTTATACAAAATATACTTTGTCTTAAAATAAGAAGAAATATACAAGTAATTTTCAACCAAATAATAATAATAAAAAAACCGCCATTATACGATATTAATGTATTACAAATCTAAATACATATACACATCAACAGTTCATTTCATCACATAATTGCAAAGCAATCATCTATGTTATATGATTAAAACTAGTATTAAGTTTTGTTACTTGGGCATGGAATATTATTCTTCAATTGCATCCACATGCGTTCTATTTCCCCCGATGAATAAGGGTGTCCCGTAGTTAAGTTCCAGAAGTACCCGCCACACGGTACTTTAAGTCTGGCACTGCAGCTGAAGCCAGGATGTCCCACCGCTATAGCATTTATATATTTCCTACACATTCCAGTAATGTACACATCCTCCAGAAATATGGATGGAACTTCATTGGTTGCCAGGTAAAGTTTGCCGAGGATATCTCCGGATATGACATAGGCTGGTCCGCCAAAATAATTCGGGAAATTATCTGGTTTGTATTCCTCTTTTGAGATGTAATATTTTGAAATCTTATTTCTGTCCACGGTCCCGTTTGTTACTTTACATCCAATAATCGAATTAATAGGGTTACTGTTTTTAAGATATTTTACCAGAAGATGAGAATTTAAAAACACGTCGTCATCTGCTTTAAGAATATACTCGGGGTTGTTACAATTGACGTAAATCCATTGTAATAAAGCAGTTATCTTCTTAACTAGATTTTTATACTTTTCCTCTATATCGTATTCAACTATGTCCATGTAGGTTTCTTTTTCCATGGCAAACATGTCTTTAATTTTTTGGTTGAGTTCGTCAACCTCTTTTCCGACAAAGAAAATCAATCGCAGGGAAGAATCATTTGTAACAACACTACCCCATGTATTCCTTATAGCCATCCTCTCTCTAAAATGACCTGCTCTACTTGGTACAGCCATTAAGAGAAAAATGGAATTCTCATTTCCGCGGCAAGGAAGAAGTGATGAAAAGTGAAGGTAGTAATTGTTCATCTTGAAGGTCGATAATGGTGTGAACTTTGCATTTAAAATGTGAAGCAAAACAGTTACACTTGATAGTATTCCAATAATGAAAAATAACGCTTTAATGCTGTACACAAATTTTGGCCTTTCCCATCGCAAACGCGCCATTATGGTCATCTGAAAGTGAATAAAAAAAAAAAAACAAAAGTTATGAAACAATGCATGATTGCTTTTAAAGATACTTTAAAGTTGCAATTTATTATACATGAATGTTAGGTGTTGTTTTAAAAAAAGTATTTGATTATAAACGCGTATCTTTCTTTTTTTATACATCTGAGTCGGACTGATTTCAGATTAACTTTATTCTTTACAACTATTTTTTAAAGATTGAAAATACACTGATAAGTGTTACAAAAGGAAATTCATAAGGTTTCTTACCTCATTTGCTTGAACATTTTCAATCTGATTATTGTTTGCATCAATTACAAATTCAAACTTCAGAGATATTTGTTAAAAATGTGCTCAGAGGTTTATTTTAGATACGCCTTAATATTTTCGAGACCTTACTTTAGTTATTGTAGACATATGCAAAAATCATACAATCATTTCCGCGTTGAGATTGGGTCTTATATTTACAAGGGGCAAAATTGCGCGTCACCAGGGAATTATATTGTTGTTGTTGTTTTTTTTTTCAAAAGTCACAGCATTGCTCAATGTTCATGTACATTTGTATGTAATGCTGTATTCAGTAAGCACAGCATTGCATACAAATGTGCATGAATAGTTAGCAAACAAGCTATGCTATACAAAAACAATTTTAAAGATACAGAATTCCTTAAAACAAATAAAGCACCTTAATCAATAAATTACCTTGAAGTTTAAGCCTTTTCTGTCCTTGAAATTTCTTACTCAACATTTAGTTCGCAAATGTAGCCATAAGACCCTAGACGATGTCGTCCCAAAAAATGTGATTGTTAAAATGTTTAAAAATAGCTATAAACAATGATGCACCTGGGATGAATAAAACTGTTTGTCATGCAATCAACAATGCGAACAGACACCCCTAAATTATTTGAAACTGAGGGGTGTTATGATATCATAATACCACCGTTGGCATGCAATAAGATAATTTTACATGCAGAATATTAACATCAATTTCCTTCACTAATATTTGTCTAATTAAATACTACATCCAGATGGTATTGTGTAATAAAATGTTATTCCGATTTAAAAATCATCATTATTTATTATATATGATAGCATATAAAAATTTACAATCCCCAGTTGAGTTCGCATATCGTCGGGACCACCAATCGAGTATGATTATACCCTTCTCAATCGTTACACCTCTTTGCACACTTTTGACTTTTAAATGAAAAGTTTTCTATTGGCTTGCATTGTAATGACCTAGTTTTTTTTCAACATGTCAATGTCCCCCTGACTTGGGGAAGGCGCAACTAATTTGTTAGTTGTATCGAGGCTAACGTTTGTATTTTTTTTAATTCAACAGTCGCTTACTAGCTATCATTAGATACTTATGATATTTAATATTAGTCGTTAAATGATGGAGTACCATAAAAAAATACCCACTGGTGCTTGAGGACAGGACCCCACCCCGATTTACACCACCGGGGTGGTTGTCGCTTTGTTGATAGAAATTCTTTGAAAGTCATGTACACAACATGTTAAAAATCAAATATCTGAAAATTGATGGAAAATAAACGATTTATTTAAAACAACCCCTGCCTGCATATAAAAAGAGGAAAGGTATGCCACTCCGCTAGGTAACTGTGACGGAAGTAAACAACTCTCAGTCACTTTGGTAAGATAACATCCGAGAACATCGATTTAATTCTATTGGCGCGCAAAAAGACTCCTCGGATTTTATCGTTCATGAGTGTACATTACGTCACTGAATGATATTGACTTCCGTTACAGTTACCTAGCTTGTCTAACTTGTAGGTTTATACATGTAGAAAAGCGTACATTCATTTTAAAAGAATGATGAGGAAGAGATATATTTCGATTGAATTCGAGGAAAACAAAAATTGTAAAACATAAAATTCGGACCCAATAGAATTTTGCAAAAGACCAATCGCGATTATATGTACATGGTATATATACTCATAACGAATTAAAATAATTTTATTTCTAGGTTTGATTCCCCGAATAAATAATATCAGGTTAATATTGCATTTTGGTTAATCCAATAGTTTTCTTTTCAAAACACAAAACTATATCTTAATAAATCATTGTATATCACATCGGTTATTATAAAAACTTTGAAAGTGCCCCCCCCCCCCCGCTCCACACAGTATTATGGAAATATTGTTTATGTCAATTGAATTTCACACCTTTTTCACATGCTAGACAAAATAATTATTTTTGTATAATGTATATAAACTTATATCAAAAACTGTTACATAGTTTACAAATTATAATGAAATATTATTATTTTTTTTTTTTTTGGGGGGGGGGGGGGGGGGGGCTCCTTTTTGCACCTTTCATTGTGTTACATCAAATCAAAAACACTAAGGGCAATGCTCCATTAACTGCACTTGGTAAATACGTCTTAGATATTCGAAATGTCTAGCTCTTATTGTTACGAACAATGATAATGCATATAAGCAGCTAAGTTAAGGACGCCCATGTATTACCGTATAAAATAAATGCTCTAAAAACTTAAAAGACTTAATTGTAGACAATGTATACAAACTCATCCCAATATGGTAATAATAATGTTTATACATCATTATGTTACTCTCGATCACCCTTACATTTTGTACCGGAATACAGCCACCCAATCAGCTGTGTAAAGCGCGGAAAATTTAAAGATTGACATCGTTTATCGTCGGGTATTCCTTATCTGCAAATTTCATTAACCTTTTGAACCTTTAAATTCGTAAACTACAAAGGGATATAACCCATTCATTATTTTTTTGTTCAGTTTAAACAAAATAGAGTGATGAATTCATCAGTGCACAGATAACAACATGCGCGGATCTAAGATGATTTGGGGCTGGTTTTTTAAATGTATTCTCCATATACCTTCAGACTAATTTAAGTCTCGAGATAACAGGCTTAGAACTCTCTTGAAAAGGAAATAAGAAGCCTTTGGAAAATTTGAAAGTCCTTAAACCACCCCTGTTTATTAAATATGTAATTTAATATTCCCACATGTTATGAAGTCAGTGTGTCTCTGCCTCGATCAATATAACATAATCTTGCTTATAAGTGCATCTCTACCATAAAGTCAGGATAATTTTTATCATGATAAGATACAAAATTCTTTAATATATGTCCTTTTAAAGATACACTGAACCTCATATTTGTCTAGATTTTGATAACTAATTGAATAAAATTGTCATCAAAAAGGTGCATTTAATCTCAAATGAGTACAAAATAAATGAAACATAATATATTTTTATTGGAAAACAAAATTTCACAACTCATAATTGTAAATCTCTTTAAGCAGATTTAATTTTCTTTTTAACCATGTCTTAACACATTGAAAATACACCAATGCATGATGATGAGCACTTTCTTATAGTTCTATCTCATTTATGCATGATCGGATTCACAGGGAATATGTGGGTAGGGGTGGCAGGGTAACCTCAAGAGCTGAAATCACAAGAGTCGATTCGTAAAACTCATGTGGCCAGGTGGTAGCAGAAGTCCATGTTTGGCTGAAATTAAAATTAAAAAAAAAATCAATTAGCTGTGTGAACATATGCATAGCAAATACATGAATATTTGTTGAATACACTGACCAATGACGATGTAGTGTAATATGTAAATGGCAGTACAAGAACTAAAGAACTATATGCAATAAGGTTTAATTTCTGCCCCCGTGTTTTATAAATTTGAAAAAAAAATCATATCATAAAGATATTTTGAAAAAATATAAAACTGAATATGCTTGTTGCAGAAATCTAAAAGTTTTTGAACATCGATCATTCCTCTTACGTCTATGACGTCACGTAAATGTGCCATTTCCGGCATTTTCTCAAAAGCATGAACATTTCATCAGTTTTTCTTCATATTTTTGTGAAATAAGCTTATTATTAACATATCATATTTCTATTATGACTTCGATTAGACAATTCATCTTTATAAACCTGAACTAGATATATAATAACCTATCTTTTAGCAAATTTCTAAAGCTCTATTCATAACTTTGAATTTTGGGGCATAAAAACACTTTATAGCGCACATAGTTCTTTGCATATCAGGTCATATTATCTTAAACACATATCTCTGAGAGAGAGAGAGAGAGAGAGAGAGAGAGAGAGAGAGAGAGAGAGAGAGAGAGAGAGAGAGAGAGAGAGAGAGAGATTGAGAGAGAGATTTCTTTACTCATAGTGTGATAGTAATTATTTAATTTCTTTTGATATACTGTATATCTCTTCTTGAGTAATATTTTACTAAATTATAATTCCATGATTTTTCATATTTTTTTTATATCAATGAGATGTCAATAATGTCAAATATAAGCTGAGGCATCTGAGCTCAGTAAGAATTAAACCCACATATACATGTATTTGTCTTATCTCAAAATTGTTTGAATACAATGTACATGTGCTTTGCATGAAAACTTTACCTATAGAAATAAATAATTATGTATTTACATAAAAAAAACATATCTCAAAAAAAAAAATATAACAATGATTCTGCAGAAAAATTAAATCCTGAGAAGACTGTTTTAAGAGTATCAGTGAAGACTGTTTTAAGAGTATCAGTGAACATTATATTACCCTAAAATTCTGACCTTGATATAATATGAAGTTCTTTTCAATTATAAGCTTAAAATCTTCTTTTAAGAAATAAAAAAAGGAATTATAGAATAGCATTTAAGTTTTACGGTGGTTAATCTAAAAAATAATCTGCTATTGAGAAAATGAATATGTAATTGTATGCATGTACATGTGGATCAGGTAGTGAATAATAATAATAACAAATCAGGTAGTGAATAATAACTACAAACCATGCCTGTTCAAGCATGTGCCCCCTGAATATTATCTAGCCACTATGCTATATGGTCTCAAGCGACTGAGTTTGACCATCACATATGTCGGAGTTAATTATTCTGAAGCCTGACTGCACAATTTTTATCCATCAAATATATTAATCATATCATTTCAATGCACATACAAACATGTACAAATCTTTCTGAATTTTTGAATTTATAAATTAAGTGAAAGGTAATGTGGGTATATCCCTCCAACTATTTTTAGAATCGGTAGGACAACAAAGTAGTGCCTTTAAGCAAAATAGTTCCTTTACTTGCAGAGTGGATATACATTTATTGGGACATTTTAAATCAGAATGCTTGACATATCAGAAAAGAGGATTTGCAATTTTAAAAGCAATTGTCAAAATCGAATTATCATTTGAAGGAAAGAATTTAAATTGTTTGATGTACACCCTTTTCAAAACTGTGAAAATCCCCACTTTTACTTTCATTTCAAACATGTACTTTGATTACATATCATTCTGTACACTTTTGTACCTTGGGACTCAACCCCACCCCTTTCACATGCAATGTTTACAATGTTTGCCATATAATTATATGTTAGTTCAATAGTAAAATAAGAATTCAAAACGGTGTTATAGATATCTATTGTAAGCACAGATCCAGCAAAATGAATTATATCATCTTAGCTACAACAATTTACTGTTCAATGTGCAAAACACAATGTTGCACGTGTAATCATCATACAAACATGCATGCACTTTGATTACAGCATTCTACAATTGTGTACCCTGGGAACCCCACCTATTTTCAATGCACTGTTTACAGTGTATGGTGTGTAGTTCAATACACAAAAAGAAAAACATGCACAGGAAAATAAGACCAAAGTGAAGCTATACAGCAATAAATCCAACGCACTAACAAAATTTTAATTAAAATTATCGACTATTTTTCATGCGTTTTCCGATTTCGATGTTAAACAACTAAATTAACGGGTTGCTCTGCGCCCAAACAAGGACTTGTGCTCATTAGGTGAGCCCAGATTCCATCGAGTACGGATGTTCCCTCAAGCATTCAGGCGCCAAATAAGGCACTAGTGACACCGATTTCCGGCGCCAGGGTGCGGAGAAGACCATAAGTGAACAATTTATTTATGTAATGTAGGATTCTAAACAAGGCGCCCTGCGCTAAAACTAGGACTTGTGCTCATTAAGGGAGCCCGGATTCCTCAGGGGACGGGAGTTCCCTCGAGCATTCCGGTGCCAAATCAGGCACTAGTGACACCGATTTCCGGCGCCAGGGCGCTGAGAAGAGCATGAGTGAATAATTTATTTCTGTAATGTAGGGTTCTAATCAAGGCGCCCTGCGCCCAAACTAGGACATGTGCTCATTAGGTGAGCCCGGATTCCTCGGGGGACGAGTGTTCCCTCAGGCATACCGGTGCCAAATAAGCCACTTGTGACACTGATTTCCTACGCCAGAGCGCGGTGTATTCCTTAAGTGAACAATTTATTTCTGTATGGAAGGGATCTTAACAAGGCGCCCTGCGGTCACACTAGGACTTGTGCTCATTAGGTGAGCCCAGATTCCTCGGGGGACGGGTGTTTCCTCGAACATTCCGATGCCAAATAAGACACTAGTAACACCGATTTCCGGCGCCGGAGCGCGGAGTATTCCTTAAGTGAACAATTTATATCTGTTAGGAAGGGATCTAAACAAGGCGCCCTGTGCCCAAACTAGGACTTGTGCTTATTAGGTGAGCTCGGATTCCTCGGGGGACGGGTGTTCCTTCGAGCATTCCGGTGCCAAAAGGCAGTAGTGACACCGATTTCCGGCGCCGGAGCGCGGAGTATCATAGGATGAATCTCTGCCATTCCCTCAACTGAATGTTAACTGAATGGTCTGGAAATGTGACTGAATGGCATAGCTATGCCATTCAGTCACATTTCAGTTGACTGAAGTGCTGAGATTCATCCTGTGTATTTCTTAAGTGAACAATTTATTTCTGTAAAGAAGGGATCCAAACAAGGCGCCCTGCGCCCAAACTAGGACTTGTGCTCATTAGTTGAGCCCGAATTCCTCGGGGGACGGGTGTTCCCTCGAGCATTCCGGCACCAAATAAGACACTTGTGACACCAGGGCGCTGAGCAAACCATAGGTGAACAATATATTTCTGTAATGAAGGGTTCTAAACGAGGTGCCCTGCGCCTCAACTAGGACTTGTGCTCATTAGGTGAGCCCGAAAAGTCCAGTCGACCATCAAAAGAAATTGGGTTTACATGATCGTTAAAAGGCTAGCCTCGTGAAGATAGAAAATTATACGGTTATAATTAGAATATCTTACAAGGGGCTGGCTAATACCTTGTATCCTTTATTTCGGGCTTTATACTCGGTGTGGATGGAGCCCCATAGAGACCAGTCAACCCCCAAAAGGAAATGGGTTTACACGACCAGTAAAAGGCATAGCTAGCATGGTGAAAATAAGAAATTTCGTATTATACAGTTGTACATGTAGTGGGAATATCATTCAAGGGGCTGGCTAACATATATATAACCTATATCCCATACTTGGGTCTTCATATTTGATGATGATGGGCCCCGGGAGAGAACAATTGACACTGAAAAAGAATTTTGTTTAAACAGCCAGTAACATACATAGCTACATGTATCCTTGTGAAAATAGGAAATTTCGTATAATACGGTTATAATACGAATATTATTGAATGGGCTGTCTAACACCCTGTATCCCATATTTTGAGCTTCATATTCAGTGAGGATGGGGCCCCAGGAAAGTCCAGTCGACCCTCAAAAGAATTTAGGTTTACACAACCAGTAACAGGTATAGCTAGCCTGGTAAAAATGGGAAATTTTGTAGAATACAGTTATAATGGGAATATCTTTCAAGTGGCTGACTAACACCCTGTATTCCTTATTTGGACCTTCATATTCGGTGAGGATGGGGCGCCGGAAAAGGAATTTTGTCTACACGACCAGGAACAGGAACAACTCATAGCTTTCAAGAGTTGGCTGTCCAGTTGACCCTTAAAAGGAATTTGGTTACACGACCAGTAATAACTTTTTGAAATAGCAAATTTCATATAAATGGTTATAATCGGAATAGTATAATAGGAGGTGACTTACATATTCATATTTTCATTTGTCAAATGTGTAATTGGTGAAATCAATTGACATTTAGGAAGGAGTTAATATAAAGACATTTAGAGAATACAGTTATAACAACAGTCATCTTAACCATTTCTTAAATTAAGGTCAGACGACACGTCCTTAAATTTTATACAAATTTTTCCAGGAATTTGTTATTGATTTACTACTTCTTTGATAAGCTGACTTGCCAAACAATTAGGGTACCTAACCAGGCATTTGTGCAAGATACTAGAATATGCAATTTCCTACATGTATATCATCTTATTGAAAATACACTTGAATTGCTGATATAAATATTTTTGGCAAAAATGTATAGATATTTTGATTATTTTTCTTTGTTTCCAATAATAAAATATTTCTGATATTTACATATTATGAAGATTTTACATAAAGATATAAATTGACAGAAAAACATATATATTGACCATTTAATAAGAGAGAAAATCCGATTTTAGTGATATTTTCACGCAAATCTATTTATAAAATGAATGCTTAAAAAAGCTAATAAAAATATAATTTAATAGGCAAACCATATTTTAAAAACATATATTCTGAAACCCAAGTATCTACGGAAGCGTATCGGGGCCTACACTTGTTGTGTTATAACATTGTCATATTTTTTTTATCGTCCTATTGACATATAATCTATGATGTCGTTTTTTCAATGCAAATATTTTGCATTGTATTCAGGTAAGTTTACAAAATTTAAATCACCTTATTGTAATTGATCAGTTTTCTTGTTATCTGCTATATCGACTAAACAAAATATGGGGTAATAAAATATAACTTAAGAATGAGTTTTAGTCATATCGAGAAAGAAATGTTGACACAGAACAATGAAAATGTATACATTATAGGTATATCGACATAAATGTGCTTTCATTTCTTGGGAAAATATTGCGAAAATATTGTTATCGTATGAATTTCGCGGGGGCGGGAGTTCTGATGGTACGACACTTCATCTGACTCTAGCTCTGAGAAGCACATGTATACTGACGTTTGTGGACTCACTGGAATTCGTATGCTCAATTTTCATGGATTTCGATTATCCTTTCATCAATGAATTTAAATCCACAACGAATTTTGAGTAATAGTATTGATATATTTATCATACAAATTAGTCCATGAAATATAGTACCCATTAACCTATAAAAAAATAGTAATCTACGAATATTAGCTGCACGAAATTCAATCCAAAATAAAGTAAATAAATTTAAACTCTAAAAATCAGATACTTCTTTTATTGTCAAGCAATTAACAAAATTTCTCCCTTTGTTATCGTAGTTAGGGGTGGTAGATGTGAGCAGTCCTACATATGTACCCCAAAATTATGATCATGTTTCAATAATCAGGTTTTTACAACGCTCTCCCATCAAAGAGGCTTGTTTCACCCATCTGTCTTGAAGCAATTTGATTGGATGATAACCCACCCTCTCAACTACAATGAAATCTAACTACGATATCAACTGCTATTATGCATGAACTAACTGCATAAGCGTTGCATTTTCTCATCACCATGATCTGATGTAAGTCTTTTCTTTATTCGCGTTGTGAAAAGACTTGCATCAAATAATAATTGTGAGAAAAATGCAACACTCATGCAATCAGTTCATGCATACTATTATTTTAAAACAAATACACTAATTTTATATTTTTTTTCGACGCTTTGGTAAATGAAACATTTTTAAGGGGGGGGGGGTAATATAATACGAGTTAGTAAATGGGTTCACGTACTTTAAATGTTCTACTATGTTTTCAAACCTCATATCACATGTTTAATTGAGAGTTACCCAAACATAGAAGGTTATAACTATTATATCAATTACTTATATGAATTGCAATTAATATAAAATAATTATGTTCTTTGTTTTTGATTTATATCAAACTATCAATATCAGTCTACATGTGCTGTCTACAGCTAGATTCAAAGTGAGATGACGTGCATGTACATATACCATCATACCTCCTGCGAAGTTCATTTAATAGTAACATTTTCGCAATAGGTTCCCCAGAAATGATATCGACATGACTACAAAGCGTTTTTTTTGTTATTGTTCTTTGTCTAAATTTCTATCTCAATATAATTAAATCACATTCTTAATTCAACATTTCAAACTCCATATTTTGTGAAGTCGATAACGCAGACAGCAATAAAATTCAAAAAAATTCAATAAGGTGAATTAAATAATATAGAAATCACAAGATACAATTCAAAACATTTGCATAAATAAGAGGTCACAATGCTTTGTATGTTGACAATACAATGAAAAGAAGGACATTTTATAAGTTGAAACACAACAAGTGTAGGCCCCAATACGCTTCCGTAAGTATCGTATCATTAGTTCACATTAGTTGAAAAAATCCAACATTCATGTTATTGTTTTAAAAATACGAAATCAATTCATGAATCTACAGCAATTCTGAATTGCAAAAACGTGATATTTTCCTACGCCCATGTTCCGCCAAAAATTAATTTCTTGTTAGATTTTAAACTTTGATTATTATTTTTATGCTAAGTTGAATAAAAGTAAAAAAGAAAGAAAAATGATATTTAAATTTCCTTTCACCTTGATTTAATCAAATTTACTGTTGACGAGTCGAAAACAAGATAAGACTCCTTCCTTATATATCAGAAGTCAACACTATTACTCTGAAATTGAGCAGAGGTTAATGATTTTAGGTATAATATGTAAAACCTACGGAAGACGAATACGAAAAGGGCCACATAAAAATATTTCTATCTCGCATGACGAGAAAAGATTTCGTAATAGCGAGAAAAGATCTCGTTATAACGAGTTAGTTATCTCGTGATAACGAGAAAAGATCTCGTTATTACGAGTTAATTATCTCCTTATTACGAGAATAGAGCTCGTAATAACGAGAAAATATCTCGGTATGTAACGAGATAAGATATCGGCATTACGAGAAAAGATCTCGTTAATACGAGTTACTTATTTTGTTATTGCGAGATAATATCTCGTAATTACGAGTAAATATCTTGTTATCACGAGAAAAGATCTATATAAAATGGTGCGTTTATTGTTCTACTATCTCTTTATGTAAAATGTATGAACATAATATATTCATTGATTTAGTGAAAGAAATTTTAGAAAAAGAAACAAAGCAGATTGATTTTTGAATTGAATGACCAATTTATTAATAAGATGGATAATTTGTTTTCAGACTCCAAAATGTTAATATATAAAATCAATCATTTTCAATTTAAGTTGTGTTTGTATATATGAAACATTTGGGGTAAATCCCGTATATCCATGATGAAACTTCATGTATATAATCATCTGTAACTAAAAGAATTGTGTTTTATGACTATAACTTCTTGATATTTACTTTGGAGTGCGATTGTTATATACGTTGAAAAGTAAAACTACATAAAGTTCTTTCCACTTTTTCAAATAACAAAATATGTAAAATCCGATCATTTTAATATGTAAAAATTAATAAATAATGATCGTTGTTATTTAAAAATTAATCAACATTGAATTAATGTTTCTGGAAAGAAAAAACAAAGGCTGAAAGGGTGAAAAATGAACTCTAACATAAACTTATCCATGCACATTACATTAAATTGGCAAAATAAATATTGACTTTGCAGAAATATAAATTGCATGTAGTTTAAATTAAGGTCATTTATCATGTCTGATATGGATAAGTCGTCTACGTGAAGTCGTCATATAAAATATGTTGCAAAAATATCTACGATATTCAAATTTGTCGCCGTAATATGCATTATGTTAGTATGATATTGTGAAGTCGAATTGATAGATTAAAGTGCATATTAATTGGGTAAATTACGTAATATGATCTAACTTACTTAATCGTTCAAAACATGTCAAACAAGCTTAAAAGAGGTTGTTGTCTTAATTATATTGCCAAACTTTGAAACAATCATATATGACAATATAATTATGAGAATAAATCGTGTTTTATCACAGCACCACGAGGCGGTTATATGTTTCCGTAAGAAACACACCATTTTATATTGATCTTTTCTCGTAATAACAAGATCTTTTCTCGAAATAACGGGATCTTTTCTCGACATTACGAGCTAATTAACTCATTTTAACGAGATAATTAACTCGTTGTAACGAAATCTTATCTCGTAATTATGACTTTAAAGAATTATTGACTTTTTATGATAGATAACGATTTTGAAGATTTTTTATAATTCATAAAAAAAAGTATTTGCTTGTCAAGATATCGGATAATTCTGGCATCCGCTTTCAAAACAGATGCTACGTGCCTAATATACGTACAGACTAGGAATATAGCAAGGACAGCGCACCAGTGGTGACTAAAATGCACGCAAATGCTTTGGATTCGCAAGCGAGTTGGTGGTAGTAGTTGTAAAAGAGACTTAGATTTATAAGATCGAACAAAATTGTTTTAGATGTTATTCGAAAATCCCCAAACTTCACAACCATAAAAAAATGGGTTGTACAATCTTATTATAAAAATCTATTCCCTTTTCTACTCAAGATTCTATGGACAATGGTAATATTGAGAGTTGATCCCTTCGGGTTTTTTTTCGATAAATTAGAATGAACGTTTATTAGTACTGCACATCTTAAGCACACAAATTTAATCCAAAGATGACAATAATTGTAAAATTATCGTATTTAACCAGTTAATCAAATATTTTCAACAGTCATGTGAAGTGACTGATATCTTTACACAATATCGATGACTTAGCATATTATATTAACATCAATATATATGTATACTATGATATGTATGATATATCACAATTTACCATTATATATAGATAGTATTTTTTCAGTTAAGCTTTACACATATATTTATAGTATCTCTCGAAGCGTTACATCTACTAAAATAATTGAATTTTAAATAATTGAAAAATGACATGCGCACCTGAACATACATATACCTAATTAAAAATCAAAGCATTCATTCTGTAACATAACATGCCGTCCGAAAATTTTGGGATATATTAAATTAAACTTTAATTAAATTTTTATTCAATAACCTTAATAAAGATCATTCTGGTTCATTGTTGTATCATTGTGTTTCATTGTGGTTAAAAGACGCGGCGGTATTTTTATTAAGGTTGCCTATGTTTTCAGATGACTGCCTTTTTATGATACGTTTAGCCATGCAAGTGAAAGTTTTTTCTTGCTGCTCTACATTCTCCATTGAACCATGGTTTCTTGTTCATTGTATTATCAGACGACGAGTTTTTAATACATTTGAAACCAAACTTTATTCTATCTGCTCTGGAAAAACCATCACACATATTCAGTTAAATTGAAAATATAAGCTTGGTAAAGGTTTCCGACAGTCATTGTTAATTCATGTACTTGGACTGTTTGTTTCGTTTTTATTTATTTTTAATTGATTTGACTTAATTGGATAATTACTGCTATCAAAATTGGTTTCAAAACAACTGGCCTTGGGATCATGAAGCAAACTTAGACTTAAGTCAAAACTTGTACATTCTCTTAATGTCTCTGGATTGAAAACACTGACAAAATGAAAATGCTATTAAAAGGTCTTGATATTACGTTGTTAATTACAAATTTCAATTGTCATTTTATAATAAACGAATATTTTATAACGTATTGAAATTTAAACTTAAGTCTGAAATTGCTTCATGATCCTGAGGCCTGGTCGCGTACATCTTTTCATTGAAAGATGTTGTTGTTTGCCCTTCACCATTTGATACCGATTTAATTGTTGTTGAGATCATTTAATACTGTTATAATGTTTTGTTCCATTTCTTTAAAAGAACAAACTATCTTAGTACTAAAGCGCGTTTTACATTTGAGAGAGAGAGAGAGAGAGAGAGAGAGAGAGAGAGAGAGAGAGAGAGAGAGAGAGCATTTTAGTCATTTTAACCAGAGAAGAAGATTTTTAAAGATTTACTCTATATATTCCTATGTAAAAATTCAACCCACCATTGTGGCCCCACCCTATTCACGGGGATCAGAGAGAGAGAGAGAGAGAGAGAGAGAGAGAGAGAGAGAGAGAGAGAGAGAGAGAGAGAGAGAGAGAGAGAGAGAGAGAACGAACACTATGGTCATTTTAACCTTGAATCATTGTAAGCATTAAAAAGGATAACAATTGTGTATTCAATGATACTGGTCTATGTGTGAACGTGCGGGGTATGGAATATTCTAGGGGTTAAGATTGGGTAAATCCCTCTGACTATTTTTAGAATCGGTAGGAAAACAAAGAAGTGCCTTAAACAAAATAGTCCCTATACTTGCAGAGTGTATATACATTTATTGTGACAATTTAAATCAGAATGCTTGACGCCTTTGTTTTACGTCCCCCGAGGAATCCGGGCTCACCTAATGAGCACAAGTCCTAGTTTGGGCGCAGGGCGCCTTGTTTATATCCGTTCCTTACAGAAATAAATTGTTCACTTAAGGAAAACTCCGCGCCCTGGCGCCGGAAATCGGTGTCACTAGTGTCTTATTTTGCACCGGGATTCTCAAGGGAACACCCGTCCCCCAGAGGAATCCGGGCTCACCTAATGAGCACAAGTCCTAGTTTGGGCGCAGGGCGCCTTGTTTAGTTCCCTTCATACAGAAATAAATTGTTCACTTAAGGAATACTCCGCGCCCTGGCGCCGGAAATCGGTTTCACTAGTGCTTTATTTGGCACCGGAATGCTCTAGGGAACACCCGTCCCCCGAGGAAACTGGACTCACCTAAAGAGCACAAGTCCTAGTTTGGGCGCAGGGTGCTTTGTTTAGAACCTAAACTTACAGAAATAAATTGTTCACCTATGGTCTACTCAGCGCCTTGGCGCCAGAATTCGGTGTCACTAGTGCCTTACTTGGCGCCGGATTCCTCGAGGGCTCATCTCACGAGCACAAGTCCTTGTTTGGGCCCAGAGTGCCCTGTTATTTTCAGGTGTTGAACATCGGGATCGGAAAACGCGTAAAGAATAGCCGATAATTTTAATTTAATTTTTGTTAGTGCGTTGGAGTTAGTGATGGCTAGCTTGACTCTGGTCAAAATAAGAAATCAGAAATCAAAACAGCGGTGATGTGCAAAACAAACACGTGTAGATACAATGGACTAAAAGGAGCAAAAGTTTTGAAAAGAAAAGGTAGACACGACATATTCTGTATCGAAAGATACCTTTATAATCTCTCAAACGATGATTGAGCTGCATTATCCACTCTCTGCGTCTTGCAGGCCATGCATCTTATGAAAATGTTGACACACCGCTGTTAGCTGTTCGCAACCAAAACAAGGCGAGTGAAAGCGCTCTCTTGACGCGGATGGTAAGCAAACGACAATGCAATTTTAAGAAATAGACGCATTTAATTACATATTTCGATTCAGTATTGTTTAAAATGAAACTCAAAATGATTATTTAAAGCATCAATCGATAAATTTTAACAGGGATCGCTTCACTAAATCAAAATTAGGAAATAGATGAAAACATGAATAAAGGGCGGAGCTAACGTAATGAAAGGTCAAGTGATACTCATGAGCTGATATATATGGGAAGCCTTATTCTAGCTGCGATAATCAAATATTACGACGTAGTTTATTTTAGACTTCCTTATCCAAAATGCGAGTCTCGGTTTTGACGGCACTCCTTTGGACTATCAGAACGGTTTATTGCTATGGTATAGTCTTTTTATGCTTAAAACCCGCGCTGTTTAAAATAGTAAACATTGTTTCATAGATATGTTATCATGCCGAGGGTTCTCAACTTCTCATAACAAAACGTAACTATTATTTTTTTTATCGTTTGTAGTGTTGCTTTTAAATATGACATGTATGTGTTATTATTAAATTTTATAAATAAACAAAACTTGGTAGATATGAACATATTTAGTTTGTTTGTTTGAACCAAGTGCAGCAAAACTTATTTCAACATGTATATATTAGAAACCATTGATATCAAAAGTTGAATTTGACATACTTTCATAAAAAAAAAATAATAATTCATCCTGGTCTTAGGCGACACTATATTTGTCGCCATTTTGTTCATCAAATCTACATTATTAGCTCAATCTAAAACGGTTTGAACGGTCGTTGCTCTCAATTGCATGTAATTGCCCCTCTGAGGATGAAAAACTACTATATAATTCTGCCTACCGAAAGATGACTAAAGAATTGTATCAAAGTTCTTTTCCACATAAATTGTCTGAATGGCGCCCGTTTATCTTGTGCCTGATCTCAATGAAAAAAATTCTGAAGTTTCCATCCCGGGAAGATTTAGAGAAAATAGTTGACAATGCAACCAGATAGGTTAAAACAGTGTAGGTTCAATCTGATGATAATTTTTTTTTATACGAATAATTTTTAAAATCAATAAATGGAGGGCGGCGGTGTATGAGAATCACGGCCTGTAGCGTTGTACCTTTGGCATACTGATTAAAAAAACGGACAGATTAACGTGAATGCAGGGTAAGATGCTCCTGTCTTTTATCCTCTGTCATTGTTGATTTCAGAAAACCTTAGTAGAAGACCAACAACGAAGCTCACCCAAAGTTCTACATACAGTACACAAAATGCCGATTTAGCAAATGACGGCGTCTTGAACACAATAGAAAAGTATTGTGCCCACACTGCAATTAGCCATACAAAAGCTTGGCTACAGGTGGACCTTGGGAAGATGTTTAGCATTAACAATGTGAAAATTTATTACAGGAATGAGGGTACGAATTTTTATTGTTTAATTTAAATTTCAAAATATGATTTCTGTGATTGCTTGAGTTTGAAATGTGTATCTAAAATACCGAAAATGAACATGGTACATATAGTTGATATGACTGTTTAATCATATCATAATTTACATAAAAATATTGTTTTAATAAAACGAGTGCTGCTACTGAAGATACACGTTCAGGTTTTTTTTTTTAAAGTTTGGTTATATCTTTTTAAGTGATGCAAACTCTACGTGATATAATATAAATCAATACGCAATTTTAAAACAATACAATGATCTTTATAAACTGCAGGGAATACAGGTTGGAAACAGTACCGGTTCAGACAGTTTTATTTAGATGTGTCCATCCTACGTGCAACTGAGACAACAGCCGTTCAGAGAACACGCTGTTACACCGACAATACAACCGCCCCATACCTACCATCTACCACAATTGATATTCCATGTAAAGAGACAGCGAGATACGTCATAGTGGAAACGACATATGACGCGCCTGAAGATGATCCAATCACAGGGGCTGTTCTAGAAATTTGTGAAATAGAAGTTTATGGTATCTGTATCAAGTTTATTTTAAAGTTACATAAAGTTACATATGTTGTATTAAATAACAAGAAGTCAATTTGCCATATATATATATATATATATATATATATATATATATATATATATATACTAAATATACACTTTGGTGTAAATATTGGCTTTTCTGGTTAAGTGGTTCTCGAGAAGATTTTTCTAAACACACACTTTATTTTCAGTATATCATGGTTATATTTTCTTTCCAAAGGATTTTGCCCTTTATTTAGATAATTAAAACACCCTATCCATAAAAACGCTTTGTACCAAAGTTGGTTAAATGTGTCCTCTAGTGTTTCTAGAGGATAATTCAAAAATGTGAAAAGTTACCAGACAGAGGGACAGACACCAAAATACATTATTTTTTTTTTATTTTAGGATGTGAAGTCGGTCAATATGGCGATTATTGTAAATGTTGTGAAGGGTGCCAAGAGTGTGACATTGAAAACGGCGAGTGCGGTATGTTGACAATTAAATAAATAAATAAATTATAGGATGTTTTGTTAAGCATGGTGTATTTGATCGAAAGAACGATTTATTATTTACTACAATTACTACAGGATATATGTCCTGAATATTTACATTTGCTCATTTATGAAAACTTTGTTGGCATATGGCGATATATATTTTTTTGGTAGAATAATTGGACATTTTAATATCTACTGATCTGTTTCGGGGTGAAATTCTAAATAATTCTTTAAGATGAATACATCGTTTTCATAGATTGGTATTGTTGAATTATTTTTCTGATTAATAGTCAAACAACAAGAGCTTTTAATCAAATCCTGCGACCGGTCATGTGATAAATCCATTCTATATGGCATTACATCGGCTCTCTGCTTTAGCTTCGTTTTCAACATCATTTTCATCCTTTGGTAAGTAAGAATTAGATTGTTTGATATGAAGTAAAAAACGAATGAAGTAAAAATAAGGATTATTTATATATACTTAACCTCATATTTTTTAAATCATACATTTAGGAGTTTTAGAAATAAAATGTGCAGAAGCAAAGAACAAGAGAAATACGTTAAAACTCCTGATCAGTCGTTAACTGCTGTCCCTTCAACAGACCAAGTTTTATATAAGATAGGAGGAGACAATGAAGCTTACCAGGAACTTAGAGTTACTTGATTTCGTGATCTCAGAACGACGCACAATTCCAAACATGTGTTTTCAATTTTCATTTTTTTCATTTAAGTGTGAATACAGCTCACATTATTGGATTTTTGTTTTGTTATCAAAATGAATATTCAACAAATGTAAATTAATATTTTAGAACCCATCTCGAAAAGTATTGCATTTTATTGAAACTAATATGAATAAATTTTCCAAATTATTTGTTTTCATAGATAATTTAAGCATATACATAGGTCATTGTATGTATATTAAACATATTTTTTTTTAGAATAAAGTAATATTACAAAGACGAATCGTTAAACTATTCAAAATGATCCAAAGATTATAGTTGCATTGATGTGACTTATATATTAGTATAGAGATTTCACGCTCATATGTATAGAACACGATAAAAATGACTCAAATACATACTTGTCATGTTACACATGTATAAATACTAGTATATATATTCATGCAAAATAAAAAGTGTTACCTATGGACATCTTTTATTTAAATGTACATATTATACATTATATTCATGATAGACTGAAGGCAATAAACCGAGTTTTGTTAATGAGAGTTTGTCAATGAATATAAAAGAGGTATCATTAACAGATTTAAACCGTAGATTTAATGGCAAGTATTCTTATAAAAAATAATAATACCCCCCCCAAAAAAAAAAAAATCAAAAAAACAAAAACAAAAAAACACCAAAAAATAAAATAAAAAAAAATAAAATCAAAATCAAAACCAAGCCAAAACATTGACTAAACTATCTTTGACATGAAAATACAGATATAACATACGTCTGATAGATTAATAAATTAATAAAAAACGGATGATTGACAGCATGAACCATATTCAAACGAAAAATGCATGTATATTTTTTATTCAATTTTTGTTTTTTTTTCTGAATGAAGAATGACATTTGAATCTTTTATATTTTTGATCAACCTTATACGCTCAAAAGTTATAGTAATTACAGTTCATCTCTCGATTGTTCGGTCGAAGCTGTTGAATGATATAAAGTCCCTCGCATATCTTCCCTATGGTGAAACAAATTTGATATATGAAGAGAATAATACATGCATATGTCAGAATCTGTATCACATTTCATATCCTGTGCCTTTGTTCATAAAAGGGGTGCAAAACCCCTGCATTTTATACCAAGTATATAATAAAAATAAATATCAACAAAGTATGAACATTAATAATCGAGAGATAATTCATACTTTTTTATCGTATATGACAAGTAACAATATGAGATAGAATGTCCAAAATTGTAGCTTCACATAACGTTGCTCCTGTTATACACCCTGAAGTTGAACATAATGGTATGGTCCATTGACTACACCTAATTGCCCTGCGTTGTTGTCTTTGCATTGTTATTGCGTGAATTGGTGTCATTGGTTTCAGGCCAACTTGTTTGGTCTTCTTCTGTTTTCTGTTGTCTTTGACTTATGCCGTGTCTCAATATCCTAAAGTTCATGCATATTACAAATAAATATTTACATTCAGTGTATATTCCCCCTTATGTTTTCATTGGAAATCTATGACGTTCAATTTTCTATGAAAACACTTTGCTAATTCATGCGCAATGAGCTTAGAAATTAAGGTCTTCACGTATTTTGAGTATATTTAATTTTGTAAGAATAAATGAAACGTTCAATCTTACATAACCAATTTGATACTTCTTTTTGAAAAATAATCATTAAATTATATCTACTCCTTAATAAAAAAATATTTTTCTCTCCAAAGTTCCTGGCACTATATGTTTAGTCGCGGAAGAGAATTAAATAACATGTTAATATGACTGTTCCATGTATGTTTTGTATACCTGACTGAGAGCATATATGGCTTTACAGCGGCATAGTTCATATATTTCATACAAATATGTTTCAGTATGAATATAAATATATTAGCTTTGAATGCTTTATTAACTGTTACATGTTTTAGGTTATCTGGATTTAAGTGGTTTGAACATAGATCTGCTAGCAAATCCGTGTGCCTTTGTCATAGAAAAGCCTGAGTTAGTTAGGAGTCTGACGCACAATATATCAAACTGACTAGTGTGTTGGAAATTATTGTGAATGTGAAGTTTGTCAAGTGCACCTACCTGGTAATTGCACTGCCATTTATGACAAAACTAATGCAAAGAACCGCAACTTCTAAACAGGAAATCAATGGGTTTTTTTCAAACTTAAATCGTGTAACTGGTTAACTGTCAAGAAAATGACATAATATTTGATATTTAGTTACATGTAACTGTTTATTTTTTATTGATCATGGAAGTTTAAAGTAGAAAGTTCGAACAAATAACAGTTATAAAATGAACTATACGTCTATTTACATGTATCATTGTTTGACGATTATCTTCATTTTCACAAAAGGTTTTGTCATGTGAGAGCAAAAAGAAATTTTAGAAAGCTAAACAACAGAAAATGCTTAAATAAGGAAATATCTTACATTAAACGTACCTTGGAAAGTGAATTGCTCTAGTATGGAATCTGAACTTTCGTTGCAGACAATTTATAATTCTTATGCCAAAACTGAAAAAAAATCCCAGTGTTCTTTTTTGCATCTGTTTTCACATTCTATATCGCACGTTTTATCACAGAATTCACCGTATTAGTCAACTTGACAGTCTCCAATACATTCCGCCGTCAGCCTGTCACATTCATTTGTACATAAAGCACACGTCGGCTATGAATGCCAGGTAGCCAAACAGGTGTAAGTGATGCCAAGGGTTATGCCTACGTCCTGGTGCCGGTAAACTAGAATGGCGTGAGCGTATTATGGGACGTGTTTATTTTTAAAAAGGGCAATATACTGTAAAAGTGGTGATGTACGCAGGTGGTTAAGTTGTCTATCGTCAACAATACACAAAAGCGTGATTTGCCACTCTAAACAATGTTTTCAGCGTACATGTAACTAGTGTTAATTCCCACCATGCGTAAATAACCACTTTTTACTATTCAGAACCTCCTAGTAAGAGAAACCATACCTGTTGATTACGCTGATCTTGAGCAAATTCAGATTATTTTTAAATCAACAAAGTAAATTTACCCCACTCCACAAAAAGGAAAGGCATTGGACCCCCTCTCCCTCGGGAAACACAATTATTCCTCTGACCCCCCCCCCCCCCGAACAAATCCACCCCAACCGCAGGAAAAAAAACTCTGGATACGCGCATGTGATGAGAATTGCCTAATCCAGACCCATTGTAAATAATAAATCCCTAATGGCGATATATACCGCGATGGGTAATTTTATCTTCCGTGTACATTTCCTGGTATCAGTTTCGGTATTCAATGAGTGCGATTTCTTTACTTATTTAGATCGATAATACAAACATACGTTATAACATCAATCATCTTCATTTTTTTATTTTGGAGTCTAAACCCTAATTCGATTCTCCCCTGTCTGCTATCTCCGCTTTAATTATTTTATTTTGATGTTATTTGAGGGCCTGGACCTCTATGGGAGTTAAAAAAAGAAGATTTAATGAATTTTGACTATATGGCCATATTGGTCCTGCCCAATGCCTGAACCCCTGCTCCAATGGCAAGAGGTTTTATTATTTACTAGGTTAAGGGTTTAATGAATATCATAATAATGTATTAAGATTTTCTTACATTTATATGGGAGTAAAGAAGATTTGATGACATGTTTTACTATTTAGGTTACTCTTATAGTGAAACCCAAAATAATTTATATTTGGCCATGCAGTTCTCAAGAAAAAATTGAAATGTAAAATTGTTAACCGACGACGACGACGGACAAATATCAACTGCAATAGATTACCTGAGAGACTTAGGTGACCTAGAAATTTACAGACAGTTTGAGATAATGATGAAAAACAATAGCAGGTGATTAGAAAAGCTCACTTAATCTAGTTATTCGGACTAGCTGGACGGGAAAAAATAAATTTCCTATAAACTGAGGACCATGCAGGCAATATTAGACCCCGCCCGCAACCCTGTAACCGCCCCCGGAAAAGAAAACTATTGCATCCTTTACTAATAAGTATAGAGCATGCAAAAATATAGAGCCAGTATTCTACGGGGTCATTTTTCTACAACCCACACTGAGAGACACATTTTTTACGACTTAATGCAAGTATTCTACAACAAACGGGCTATTTTTTTTTACGTAGAAAACTGACCCCCGGTCAATATTCTACGGGGGTAAATATTCATAGTTACACCGTCATTTGCATCGATCTCGTGGTCAAATATGACTGCTCAAATAATAAAGTAGAGTACTTTATATACATATGTATTATCCTCTAACATATAGCTTAAGAAACCCAACAATACTGACGATACGAAACCGAAATGTTTTATTCTAGTATACAGCTAATTTAAAGAGACTGCATCATGTAGTTTCTTTACCGAAAACGATAGTGAATCTGTGTGAGTAATGAATAAGTTTACAAAAAACAAAACAATCAATAAGTAGACGATACGCTACCTTTAAAGCAGTATGCATACAAATGCCAACAACAAGTAACCCGTTGAGCGGTTAGTTAAAGGTTAAACATTTCAATTCAGACATGCAGAACATTATAAACAAGTTAACCTCAATGTATGCCATGGCTTTTATATGAAGTTAAAACTCTTCTTTTATAGTTTTCTGTTTACACATTCCATAACAAAGATAACAGTTCCATGGTGGCTTTAAAAATTCAAACATCGAATAAACACTCTATTATAATTATGGCTAATTGCATCCGGCAACAAAAAGTGAAACTAAACATATGACTAACATTACGTTAGTTTTCATTCATGGTTGTTTTTTTTCGCTAACAATGATTCACTTTTAACAACGTGGAACAATTAATATCACACGAACAATACTCAATATCTGAATACAAAGTAATCTTTATCATTAAAATACATCTCCTCTCTGAAAAATGAAAATCAATATACATGGTTGTAAATAAAGATATGACATCATTAGCAAAAAGAAATTTTTATATAAAAAAAATCATTGAAAAAAATACTCTCAGATAAATGAAAACTAAGACATATTTTGTTAATGAAAATATGATATCATAAGGAAATAAAAATGCAATAAATAAGGAAAGAATGTTTATATCAAGTGCAAAATAAATAACAGAGATACAGGTATGTAAAATTATTATGGATATATTTAGGCCCCAGCTAACTGAAATATCTTGGATCAATCCAAGGATAGGAAGTTTGGATTTGAAAAACGAAACACTATCTTTAAATATGATTGACTAATGAATTTTTTTTCTAGTTTCACCCCAACATTTCTATATAAACTCGTGTAAAATGTTCGCCAATCATTAGGCTGGGTACTTTGCTTTAGAAATATAACCAATTTGAAAACAATTTGTAACGAAAACTGGTTGTTTATAAAAAATGGAGCAGTACAAATTAAACGATCTAAAGTCAGACTTGAGGATCGTGCTCGTGAGTGGTCTAACAGAAGAGAATGTTGAGTCGGTGAAGGATCTTATGTCTCGTTATAAAAGTGATCCCCAGGACTGGAAGGACACATAGAAATGGAGCGATGTCAAGTGAGTGAATATTTTATACTAAGCCGATCTTATCAAGATATACGTTTAGAATTCATTTAAAGTTTACGGATATTGGGCAAAAGGTATGCGTAGTATAGTTTCATTTTTTTTTTCATGTTATATGATTTTTTTTTCTATTTCAATATATAGTTTCAATGGAAAATATATACTAAAACTTTATTTATATGCATTCAATCATTATAAGGTAGATCCAACATATTTTAACTATACAATTAGCCTGGTAATGTTCCCTGAATTGTTTTGGCATTAACAGGTTCAAATGCAAACAAATAAAGATTAATCTTTCACTGAGAAATCCGAAAATCCGAAATTGAGGAACGTCTCGTGTGTCCCTAATTGCAAATTTATATGAGGCCAGTTTCAAGTTAAACCGAAAGTCATTCAATTGTGTTTCCATTTTATTTTTTTCAGATACACACGGACTTTGCTTGACGATGGTAACGGCCATTACAACCTGATGATTCTGTGCTGGAATGTTGGACAGGAGAGCCCAATACACAACCACCCGAAATCCCATTGCTTCATGAAAACACTAGAGGGTGTGGTCCACGAGGAGTTATACAAGAAACCAGATACGACGTCATGTCAGTGCGGATGCAAGATGGAGAAGATTGGAGACAGAGACTATGCAGTAAATGACGTGGCTTTAATAACTGGTAATATTTTCGTATTTTATGCAGTTGTCAATATCAACTTCTGCACTTATTCAGAGAGTTATATTTAAACTTAATCTGTTTTGTTGATTTAAATATCGTCTACAGACAAAGATGGCGTGCACAGAGTTGGAAACAGAAGTCACGTGAATAAAGCTGTGACGCTGCATCTCTACTCGCCGCCATTCACCACGTGCCACAAGTATGACGACGAAACTAGCAAGGAGACGGAGGTCCCCATGGGATTCGATCAAGATTTCAGTGGCCGATGTTGTGGAACCTCATGCTGTAGCTAAACATTTTATTCATAACTGATGTATTGAAACATTAATTATTGACAATAAGTAAAATTTCAGTGTTCATTTCAATGAAAAGATGTGTCAATTAAGTGTTTCATAACTTTGTTTTGCTGTCATTGTTTATTTCAATACATTTTGTTAATTTTTAAAATAACGTAGAATTGCTTAATCGAATTTCTGTCTTATATACCTATTCAGAATTTGTATGAGTTGTAACAGTTGTTTTGTAGATGAAAAGCAAATACTTTTTCTTACAAACACTCCACGGACAATTGCAACATATACTTGAAATATGAATGTTGTGAGGTATGAATACAAATGTTATCTGACCTTTGGGGTCTTTTAGAAAACATTTAAAAGAGTTATAGTATGCACATTAGTCTAATAAGCAAAAGTCTGCTACTTTGCCCCACCCCCTACCGAATATACCCTGTTTTGTCAATTATATGATATTTGTTTAATTTACAACATGTTTAAACATATTTCTTGAAAGTATGTATTAAATGCTACTAAACAAATCACTAGATCATCACCCCTATGGTGTTAAAAACTTGTTTCGGAATATGATATCCCACCTTTTAACTATTTGTCCATCCAAAGCTATTTGTGATTTGCTGATCTTTGATAATATACGTGTTCATTATCTAATGTTTATAATTTATGTTTTATTTGTTTCTTATCATTATATTCAATGGTGTAAAAATCAAATTTAATTTCAAATTGTATGGAGAGAAAAGTATAAATATGCATAAAAGATAAAGAAAAGACAAGTTTGTCTGAAATTATTCAACAATTGTTCTGTTTTTAAAATGTAATTTTTTCCCCAAACGATACAGTGGAACATGTTTTATCAAACTTTTGCATAAGAGAATTAATGCTCGCAATTTGAAAAAAAAGTATAATTCAATGCTTCAAAAAAGGTAAAAAAAGAAAGATATAAACTAATAAATATTCATACTGCTGCGATTATGGAAGGAACATAAATCAGGTAGATGCTTATGAGTCGCACGTGAGGGAAAAAGCTGTTTAAATTTAAAATTATTTAATAAAAATTTAATAAAAAACAGGGAAAACGTACATGATTTATTTAATAATTTGTATTATTTTAAAGACTTTAAAAAAAATTTACTTGGTTAAGAAAAAAGGACATGTAATATATGCATAAGGGTGAGGTATAATTTGGGATGAAGCTGTTTAGAGCAAAGCAATACATGAATACTACAGTTATGTCTTATATGTTGTACAATTGATGTTTGCATCAGCTTATTTACCTTATCGTTGATGGCTGCCGTTGAAGGATCATCAAATGTCTTAGATTAAATATTACTGGATATCGTAGAGTTAGGATCCTCCATTTAAACTTCATAACCTTAACAATACGGAAAATTATGTAATTGACGAACCCTTCTTATTTCAAAAGTTATCGAAAGGTGGATGTATTGGTCTTCACAGCAACAGCGTATTGATGTCAGTTACAATAAATATTGACTAAGTCGTAATAACGAGTAACTAAGGCGTCAAACATAAACTTAGTCGTATGGCCAATACACTAAATCTTGCTAACGAGATATTAAGTTGTTAGAACGAGAAAAGATGTCGTATCAACGAGATACTTAGTTATTATAACGATAAAATGAATCTTTATAACGAGAAACTATAGAAGTCGTTATAATGAGATGATATGTTGATATAACGATTTATTTAGTGGTTGTAACGCGACACTAAGTCGTTTTAACGAATAAGATACTTAGGCGTAGTAACAATATACTTAGTCGTTATAAAGAGATACTACGTCGTAATAACGAAAAAATATGTCGAACGTATGAGATGCTAAGTCATCACAACGAGATAACAAGATTATATGTCGTAACAACGAGATACTCAGTCGCTATATCCAGATTATGTGCCGCACGTACCAGATACTAAGTCGTTATAATGACACAAATCTTAATCGTATGAACGATATAGCAAGTTGTTATAACGAGATACTTTGTCGTTATAACGAGTTATTTGGTCGTTATGATGACTAAATCTCTCGTCGTTAAAATGACTAATTATCTCGTACATACGGCTTATTATCTCGTACGCACGACATAATATATCGTTAAAACGACTTAGTATCTCGTTATTACGACTTAATTTAAATTCATTTTTACGGAAGCGTATCAGGGCCTACACTTGTTGTGTTATAACTTATACATTGTCATATTTTTTTTATCGTCCTATTGACATAATCTATTATGTCGTATTTTTAATGCAAATATTTTGCATTGTATTGAGGTAAGTTTACAAATTTCAATCACCTTATTATAATTGATCAGTTTTCCTGCAATCTGCTATATCGACTAAACAAAATATGGGGTTATAAATAATAACTTAAGAATGATTTTTAGTCATATCCAGAAAGAAATGTTGACATAGTACAATGAAAATGTATACATTATAGGTATATCGACATATACATGTATATGTTTCATTTCTTGGGAAAATATTGCGAAAATATTATCGTATGAATTTCGCGGGGGCGGGAGTTCTGATGGTACACATTTCATCTGATTCTAGCTCTGAGAAACACATGTAGACTGACATTTGTGGACTCATTAGAATTCGTATGCTCAATTTTCATGGATTTCGATTATCCTTTTATCAATGAATTTAAATCCACAACAAATTATGAGTAATAGTATTAATATATTTATCATACAAATTATTCCACGAAATATAGTACCCATTGACCTATGAAAAAAAATAGTAATCTGCGAATATTGGCTCAATGAAATTCAATCCAAAATAAAGTAAATAAATTTTAACTCTAAAAATCAGATACTTCTTTTATTGTCAAGCAATTAACAAAATATCTGCTTTTGTTATCGTAGTTTGGGGCGGTAGATATGAGCAGACCCACATGTGTACCCCAAAATTATGATCATGTTTCAATAATCATGTTTTTAAAACGGTCTCTCATTGAAGAGGCTTGTGTCACCCATCTGTCTTGAAGTAATTTGAGTGAATGATAACCCACCCTCTCAACTACAATATAATCTAACTATGATATCAACTTCTACATATGTATTATGCATGAACTAAGTGCATAAGCGTTGCATTTTCTCATTACCATGTTCTGATGTGAGTCCTTTCTTTATTCGCGTGGTGAAAAGACTCGCATTAAATCATAATAGTGAGATAATAGTGACGCTTTGTTAAATGAAACATTTTAAAGGGGGGTGGGGGTTATAATACGTGTAAGTAAATAGGTTTACGTACTTTAAATGTTCTACCATGTTTTCAAAACTCATATCACATGTTTAATTGAGAGTAACCCAAACATAGAATATCATAACTACAATATCAAATACAAATATGAATTGCAATTAATATAAAGTAATTACTGTTCTTTGTTTTTTATTTATATCAAACTATCAAAGTCAGTCTACATGTGCTGTCCACAGCTAAATTCAAAGTGAGGTGACGTACATGTACATGTACCATCAGAACTCCCACGCCCGCGAAGTTCATTTTATAGTAACATTTTCGCAATAGGTTCCCCAGAAATGAAAGCATAATGATATCGACATGACTATCAAGCATTTATTTTATTGTTCTTTGTCTAAATTTCTATCTCTTAAATCAACATTTCAAACTCCATATTTGGTGAAGTCGATAAAGCAGATAGCAATAAAACTTGTAAAATTCAATAAGGTGAATTAAATTATATAGAAATCACAAGATACAATTCAACATGTTTGCATAAATAAGAGGTCAAAATGCTTTATATGTTGACAATACAATAAAGAGAAGGACATTTTATAAGTTGAAACACAACAAGTGTAGGTCCCGATACGCTTCCGTACATTTTAACTGACAGCAATACGCTTCCGTAGTGACTCAATCCAGCGAGCATCGGATTAGAAAGAAAATTTCAGGTTATAGCTTTAACACAAAACATTTAACTCTGAAAATAATTATGGACTGCACACTTCTTTATTAAGTAACTGCTACACTAGAACGCACTTTACGTGCACAAACTAGGTTTTAAATTGAAACATACGGAAACTTATCGTGGCCTACACTGATTGTGTTTCAACTTATTAACTGTTCTTCTTTTTATTGTACTGTCAACATACAAAGCATTGTGACCTCTTTTTTTATGCAAATGTATCGAATTTTATCTTGTGATTTTTATATTATTGCAGTAATACACCTTATTGAATTTTACAATGTACCAGTTTCATTTCAATTTGAATTATCGACTTTACAAAACATGGAGTTTGAAATGTTAGTTTAAGAGTGTGATTTAATTATCTTGAAATATAAATTTTTAGGAAAGAAGATTGAAATAAATGCTTTATAGTCATGTGAGTATCAAAATGCTTCATTTCTGGTGAACCTATTGCGAAAATGTTGCTATCGAATGATTCTCGTGGGTGCTGGAGTTCTGATGGTACATGTATATGTACGTCACCTCACTTTGAATCTAGATGTAGACGGTACATGTAGACTTACATTGACAGTTTGATATAAATCAAAAACAAAGAACAGTAATCCTTTATATTTATTGCAGTTCATATTAGTATTTGATATCGTAGTTAGATGGCTGCTGCATGATCTACAGTGTATATTGAAGCAGTTCGTTATGATTATAGAAATAATTGTATATGTTTTTGAATAATATTATGAATGAATTGGTCGCATGAGCGTTGCATTTTCTCACTATCATGATTTGATGCGAGTCTGTTCACCACGCGAATATAGAAAAGACACATCAAATTTTGGTAATGAGAAAATGCAACGCTAATGCAGTTAGTTCATGCTTAATAGCAGTTGATATCGTAGTTAAATTACATTGTTGTTGAGAGGGTGGGATATCATCCAATAAAATTGCTTCAAGATCATGTAATTTCAATTTTGAAGACGGATGAGTGAAACAATGCTCATGTATAGGAGACTGTTGTAAAAACGTGATAACTGAATAATGATCATAATTTTGGAGTAAATGTACATATGAAGGACCGCTCATATCTACCACCACTAACTACGAATACAAATGCAGATATTTTGTTAATTGCTTGACAATTAAAGAAAATCCTGATATTTAGATTTAAATTTCTTTAATGTGGATTGAATTTCGTTGAGCCAATATGCGTAGATTACTATTTGCCCATAGGTTAATGGGTACAACATTTCCTGGAATAACTTGTATGATAAATCCATCAGTACTATTACTAACAATTCGTTGTGGATTTAAATTCATGGATGAAAGAATAAACGAAATCCATGAATATTGAGCATAGGAATTCCAATGATTCCACATATGTCAGTCTACATGTGTTTCTAAGAGCTAGATTCAAAGTGAGGTGACGTACCATCAGAACTCCCACCTCTGCGAAATTCATACGATAACAATATTTGCGTAATATTTTCCCAAGAAACGAAAACAGATTCATGTCGATATAGTTATAATGTATACATTTTCATTGTTCTATGTCAACATTTCTTTCTTGATATGACTAAAACTCATTCTTAAGTTATTATTTGTAACCAAATATTCTGTTAAGTAGATGTACGGATGGCAAGGAAACTGATCAATTATAATAAGGTGATTTAATTTATGTAAACTTACCTCAATACAATGCAAAATATTTGCATAAATAAAACGACATAATAGTTTATAAGTTGATAAGACGATAAAAGAGTATGAAAATGTATAAGGTATAACACAATAAGTGTAGGCCCCGATACGCTTCCGTAGAAGAAGGATTCACGGTCTATACGCTATGGAGGTATTTAAACACTTTTTTGTAAACAGGTTTTTCAGAAGTGGTAACAATGCATTCACTAACTGTATGGGTTTTCAATAAAACGAAAAAAAGAGATATATTGAATGGTTGTTTTATTCAAGTAAGACAATGTTTTACAACGATTGAAAACATACCCTTTCCATAACTGTGACAGATCTAGACGTAAATCTATTTGGATCATTGTAAAAAGTATGGTAAACCGAGTTAATTAGGTAAACTGTTAATGGAAAACAAAATGAAATTTGAATAGATTCTACGCAAACAAATATTCAAGCAGCAGATAAATGTATATCAAAATATCTTTAAATAGATACGGTATTTTGTCAACCTTCACCGATCTATGCGTAGATTATGCAATCACAATACGTAACCACAGGATTGCTTAACGAAGAGACGAGTAAGACTGTAGGTCTTTGTATATAAAGTTAATCTGTTCCAATTATGTTCTAACTGAATGATTGAATTATATCTACAAGTTTGGAAAATATTTTCACAGGAAATCTTTGATTGAATTGTGCCTTCCTTTTTGGAAAAAAGAGATATTCAGAGGTATTTCACCTGTGTGACAAATATTTACCTGTATATTTACCTGATGCCTACATGTGTGCTATTAATTATTGTACTCATGATGAAGCTGTAAATCCGGGTACGACTAAGAACACCAGATGTGAGGAGGAAATGTAAGGTCATTGACAACTAAAGGAATGCCTCCCTAAAATCAAATGTATATACATATACTTCTGGAATTATTTCTATTTTCACTAGGTAATGGTTTTATTTACATGTTAAATAGTTCTTGTTTAACTAAACAAATATTTTAATGTATCAATTGCAACTGAAACACTTAAATGTAGCTAGTATTGTTATACTTTTATGTTGTTTATTGGGTGACATTTGACTAATATGTACTTCACTGTTAACAACATACTTGGAACCGAGGAAATTCTGACTACATTGTTTGATAAGGGAAAAAGAAAATAAAAAAACATCGACGCACTTCATTGTATTTTATTATCTTGTAAATGTCGTTTGACCTTTCTTAAGCAATAATTTTTGGATCAACTCAACAGTGAATTACACAACAAGTTCTATACAACCGTTTTTTCATTGAATTAATTATAAAATTTATTTAAATCCACCGATACATAATTCTTAATTGATATTTCCTTGCATTTATTATGACTTTACCTATAATAAAACAATTCTTGGTGGATAAATAAGGTTAAAACGCAATAAATGCAATCAAAATACAAAAAACAAACCTTTTTCATTAGTCATATTTATGTTTTCTTACATCCACATTCAGATTGTTAGTTTTTTGTTTAGTAGATGCGCCATGTTGAAATTTATTATCGTGTTTTTCCATTTTGTAAATGCAGCAATCTCAATAATCAACGGAATCTTCGGTGGCCATGGATTCTGTCATCAACAACAAGTTATCGCAACATTTTGTGTCCGCTGTGGATCCGATTTTCCAGACTCTGTTGCAGTATCAATAGTGGCAGGTGAAAATGACCCCAACGGGCCTTATGAATTATTTTGTGTGACACCACAGTGGTATTGCTATGGTCCTATGACAAGAACCTTCAATACAACTAGTGATACACTAGAGATAAGATTTATATTCAATCACACAATCCATGGTGGTCGTTACTTAAGGATAATACGTGAAAGAAACGGCAGTCAACAAAATCAACACATCCTATTAAAACCATGCTGTAAGTTGTATTTTACTGGTTTGCATTGAAGAATATATTAAGTATGCTTTATTTTATTTTCAACTGAGTTGTTTAAGCTGTATTTTATATTTTGTTCCTTTTTTTACTTTTTCAAATGTTTTTATTTTGTTTTAAAATTGATAATATCACTTCATGAATTAGTAATAGTTACAAAAATATATAAAGATGGAAGTGCACATTTCATGTTATGTTCAATTTTCCAATTTCCTTATGGTAACTGATAAAAAGTATCAGTTAGAATACTGTAGAATAATTATTTTCATGGGGGCCAATTCTCGTGGATTGTAGGGAATTTGTTTTTCTTATTCGTTGGGATGTTATTACGAGGATGCGTCGATTTATTAAATTAAATCTTTTATACTTAATTTTCGTCGATAATGTAAATTCTAGGGTGAGGGCTACCCACGAATACCACGAAGATTGAGATACCGCGAATTCTAATGATTTCACTGCGTATGTCGAAAAAGTCATTAATTATATGCAACTCTTATTTTTACAACTTCGATATCTCTGACCTATTGGTTATAGTGACAAAAATAAATTATTGTAATATTTATCAAACACTTGTAGACTTAATAGTAAAAAACAACGGCCATTACTGTACTAAGCATATATATTATGACGAGCGTTTTGGTATTGATATTTATTTATTTGTTTTTTTAGTTTCAGGATTTACAACAAACGCAAACTTCTACAACGATTCCTTCATCACTGTTGGTTGTCAACATGCATCCTTCAACTATTCCAATTCTCCAATAAGAATAAAGATAGAAGAAGGAACGGACTATGGTGCATGTTCAAAAACGGGCTGCTTCGGGTGCCAAAGTAAGAAAATAATTTAGTTCCGTTTATAAATTTTAAAGAAAAGTAATTAATTTGTTAAATTCATGAATTTATTTGGTGTGTACATGTATTAGGTATAAAGAAAGACAATCACAAAACCCTCAATTTATTCTTTTTAGCTTAATCGTGTTTGACGCCTCTTCACTCTCTTATACACCTTTAACTTATCCAATCAAAATGTATTTACTGCATTAATTAAATATAAATGTAAAATTGTTTTAAGGTGGCCGACTTTAGTTTTCATAGCGCTTTTTTGCGAAATCTGGAAACATACAGTGTATTAATACCTTTTAAGATTTCTTTTTCGATACCATTAATGAAATTGAACATAATGTCAACATACAGATACAAATATTTGGATTTTAAAATAATTGTTTTTCATATTTGAAACGATATTTCCGTTCTTCGGTAGGTTAGCGTTGCTAATGTGCTGACATTATGGGTAAATGAAGCTTTGTAGGAGTACGTTAAAAGAATTAACATAATAAAGTAACATGTGTACGCCTTGAAATGTTTAGACACATAATTATGCTATCCTTAGGGTTATTTTTCTAATTTTCTTTAATTGTTCCAATCTACATTTGTAATACTCCAAAAATATAACAAAATGTGGGCCATTTTGATATTTTGAGAAGACCCCCCCCCCCCCCACCAATAAAAAGCAGAAGAAGAATTTAGCATTATAATTAAAAGGTAGAAAATAATTCTGATCACATTAAACAATTAAACAATATGAGGAAAATTGCTATTGTAATTTAAAATCTGCTTCGAAGTGCAAAAATTGCATTTTCGTATATATTCCTATCGTTAATGTACATTATGTACCTGTATTTTTAGATGGCCCAAATGAAAAAAAAACCGAATGGTATATTTTCCTGAAACTTTGCAGATATACTAGAGTTGGTGTAAATTACACATGGATAAAAAAAAAAACAAAGAGTGTTATTGTAGATTTTACGCAAAAAACCTGAATCGGCTTCCTTAATTTTTCAGCCATGTTTAACAGCATTATTAAAATAGCTCATTTCGTTAATTTGTAGTAAGTAATTTTAACGGGCTTTCTATTTTACATCAATGGTTCTGGTTTTTCCACCTCGTAAAAAAAACCTTCGATCACCCATCCGAATTGAATCTGTTTTGATGTACACATGTTGAGATTAACTGCTAATGCATGGCCCTTTTCCTTAAATCCCCCCTCTTTCTCTCTCTCGCGTCATCTTTGTACATACGTTTAATAATATGTAATTTTGTTTCTCAAATTATTGGGCTCATTTTCGTTGAAGCGATGTCTCAAATTTCTAACAGATTATGTCATTATGCCCTGATAGCTCCATTAATTTTATAGAGAGTGTAGACTGTATGCCCTGATTGCTTCAATGATTTTGAGTAAGGGTAAATTTCAGCAGTCTTTAATTTGAACAATTGTTCGTATCTGCTTCGGATAAAGATAGACAGTGTAGACTCAATGTACCTAGAAATATTCTAAAGAAATGATCAAAGGCGTCAAAAGTAAAATTTCTTTCATAGTATGAATATGGCTTTAATTTATCATATTTGAAATACCCCTTTTGACATATCCCCTTAGCGCTATATGTCAATAGCACTATGTGTTTTTGCCTTCAAAATGCCAATTATTGCTGTAATTATTTCTATATTTGAAAAAAAAGAAATTAGTTACATGGACTGTGTTTTTTTTCTTAAGTATCCATAAGTGCGTGGTTGGCAGCGTTTCTCTGAAATCAAATTTAACTAATATGTCAACAAATTGTCTAGCTCTTATTTAATGCATATTTTGATATATTTTATGTCAATTCTTTATTAATGGCGTTTGAGAAGCAAAAATTGGAATTCTTTTTGATTGGTTTTTTGAAGTTATGTTAAAATGCTTTTTCGAAGATAATCTTATAATTGGCATTTAGGTTTTTCATAATTGGTCGAAGCAAAATAAACATATAAAACTTAACGACCAGTACATGTAACGTAATATATAGGAGTACTTAAAATATAAGAACCAATGTTTTTGCGAGCATTTAAATGCATTGACCTATTAAGATTTTATCATGAAAAAAATGTTAAAAAACCATCAAATATATTTTATGACATCACGTTATAAAATTCATATAGAAACTCACGAATAAAATCAGAAATATAACCACACTGTAGACATATACTTTATGGGATGATCATAAAAAATAACAATTTGTGTAAATGTTATTAAAAGATATTTTCGTGTTATAGGGCTTCCAGAAGGCATACAATGCCTGGTGCCGCACATCCCTAGAAAAGCAATTCAGTGTATATTAGATGGGGCAATCTACAATATAAGTGTTCCAGATATTGCACCAACAACTAATTCTCCAGAAATTACAGAAACAATCAATACAACGACACAAGGCACATCATATACGTCAAAAGGAAGCAAACTCCCAACAATGTCACATGAAAATTCACATACAAGCACGTTTATGACAACCAAAAATTCAACACCGTTGCAAAGTGTCACAACCATACCAAAAAGCTCAGCAACATCACAGAAAATAATCACCACGACGATTCAAAGTTCTTCCTTGTCACACAATTTAACAACGGCGTTAACAGAAGGTTCATCAACCTCTAAAAGTATAACATCACCAGATATCTTGTCAGGGTCACAAAATATCACAACAGAATTTCCAAACAGTTTGTCATCAGAACAGGAAATTGCAACGTCCACAGAAGGTTCAAAAACCTCCATAGAAACCAAAGGAAGCACAGCTACTGCGTATTTAGGAACGACTGTACCAACAAACGCACAATCAAATGGTATGAATATGACTTTTATGAATAATTGATAAACAACAAAAAACAGTTCTCATGATATTATTCTTTGTGTTACATTTCTTATATATTTATAAAACTTAAACTTTATAAAGGTCAATGGTTCAAAATTTTCTTGACTTGTTTTAGAAAATTGTTTTCATTGCATAGACACTATTTGTACTATCACTAGTTTAGCCGTCTGCTGTGTTTAATGAAATTTTTTTAAATATATGTTTAAAAAACATGGATGGTGCGTTACTTTCGTACTCGTTCTAGGGAAATTTAATATTATTTTGGATTTCGCTTCACATATTATGAAATCGACCAACAAATGTATTTTCGAGGAGAAGCAGCAACAATCTTTATAAGTCATTTTATGTATAAGATTATTATTATAAGATTTATTATATTACATCCTTATTAATGTAACATTTACTATTTTACATGATTTTTGTTGATGCAGACGTACATGTCATCTGTTACCAGAATAAATAACTATTTTATAAGTTTATATATCAATACTGTTATTTCATTACAATTTGTTATTCTATTTGAAAGCAGCAATCACGATAATCAACCAAAACGTCGTCGACCAAGGGTTTTGCCATCAACAGCACGTGACCATACAGTTGTACCTTGACTGCGATGTACTTTTCTCTGTCACCATTAACGTGGCTATAGTGGCAAGTGTAAACGAAAACAACGCCAACATCCTTTTGAACTGTGTTAGGTCTAATGACACCACGTGGTATTGTCACGGATCTGATATTATGACGGGAGAATACAATGCATCTAGTGGTTCGTTTGATATAAGCTTTACATTTAACTTCACCATTCATGCAGGATATTATGTAACGGTGAAATCTTCTTGTGAAAGAAACCAAGAGACGAAGAATATTTATCTTAGACCATGCTGTAAGTTCAATGAAAAAATATTTTTTTTGGTTTTTATCTGTAATCATTATAGGTCGAAGAAAAACCTCGAATATAATTTGTAATGTCACCGATCAATTACATGATATTGAACAGCATTTATAATCAAGATCAGAAGTTATTTTTATCGTTCAACCGTTTGCTCGCATTATTAAATATGAACCACGTTTAATGCTTATCGATTCCATAGTTTTGTAAATTTCATATGCTGGGTAAAATTTTTTTATTGAATATAGAATGGTCATATATTTAATGTTTTAATAGCAAAAGCATATGTAATCATGCATAATAAAATTCAAAAACAAACTATTTTTTAGTGAGAAATTAGATTTTTAAAGGATAAATCAAAATGTATGATACATTGTACTATTTATATACCAGCCACAAAGACTATGAGTTTTAATTTTTTGCAAATTATGTTCAGTTTCAGGATTCACAGTTAATGCTAACTTTTACAACGAAACCTCCCTTATCATCAATTGTCAACATTCGTCATTCAACTACTCCAGCTCTCCGATCAGAATCAAAGTAAAAGGAGGTAACGACCTTGGGGCATGTTCCAAATCCAGCTGTAACAGTTGCAAAAGTACGAAATAAGTTATAACCATTATACAAATATAAATATACAGACCTAGTGAAAGAAAACTGACAGTTTGATTTTTCACATACCTTTAACAAACATCATGATACACAGAAGTAGAAAAGCAGATAAAGGTTAACGTGATTATAACAAAGTTGAATGACCGAAAAGAATAAGATTTTTAAATGTTTTTTTATTCTTTTTCAACACATTGAAAAATATATTTGACAGTTGTGTTTCTTTATAACTTTTAAACTTACGAATACATTTGTATAATTACATAGAGTCTAAATACCACTTTTGAAAACACAATCAAATATCAAATTATTTTCAATTGTCATTCGTGTTACAGGGCTACCAAATGGTATACAATGTGAGGCATTGTATTCCCCTGAAAATAGATATCAGTGTGTATTAAATGGTGCAATCTTGAACGTTAGCCTATCAACAACAGCGCCGGATTTTCAGACAACACTAGCACAAAACGTATCTACGTCAGAAAGGGTAACAACGCCATCTGAAAACACAATAGTGTCCGAAAATAGAGTAACGTCGAAAGATAGCTCAACAACACAAAGTTTGTCAAGAACGTCACCAAGAAGCATTACGTCAAGTGGAGGATCAACAACTTTCACAGTAATAACAGAAACATCAACAGAAGGAACAACTTTACAAAATACTGAATCAACCTTTCTAGAAAGTACTAAATCCACGTTTTTGGATAGGTCTTCAACTACAGATAGTACTGCAGCAAGCTTTGAAGAGACTTCTACGCCACAAAATGAAATAGACGTGTCTTCTGGGAGCTCATTAACATCACGAGAGAACACCAATAGTACAACTGTTGCGCCACGTTTTGAAACAACGCCAATACAATCAACCGAAATTACAAGAGCTTCAATAGATGGTACAATTTATGGACAAGAAATACTCATTCATTTTTATATTACACATTGCCTTTCAAATGCAAGCAGTATTTATGAAGCAATCAAGAGCATACACCTAAACGCAAATAACTTAAAAAATTGTTTAATATGGCACTAAATAATTTTTTTTCAAACATTTCAGTTTTAAAATAAAATATGTATTGTATGTTGACAAAATAAGTCAGTCCATAAGATTTAACATATAAAGTTGTTGTCAGACTGTACTCAGCGTTCATTTACATAGGTTTAGCCAGATGAAGACCCTGAAAACGAGTATGCCGACAACACAATTATTGTTGTTGGCTATTTGAAATTAATTTTTTTTAATTTGCTGTTGTTTTGTTGTAGACGCAGCAATCACGATAATCAACAAAGATGACTTCGATCGAGGATTCTGTCATCTTAACGACGTAGAGATACAGTTGTGTCTGGGGTGCAAATCACACATTGGTGGAATATTTGACTTATCTATAGTGGCAAGTGTATATGACACTTACGCTGATAATCTTATGTCCTGTTTGAGGTTCAATGATGTAATGTGGAATTGCCATGAAAATGGTATTATGACTGGAAAATACAATGCATCTAGTAATGTATTGGATATTAGATTTAATTTTAACTACACCAAATACGCTGGGCGTTATTTAAGGATTAAATTTTCTTCTGTTGGCGACCAAGAAATAACACATGTTCTTCTCAAGGCGTGTTGTAAGTATCTTTGTTCTAAATTTTATTTTCTATAATGGCGTGAACATGCTTATGGTAGATTAGAAAAAAATCCATATCCAGATTCAATTCAATGTCAGTGCTTTTACGTTGTTTAAAATTTTTAAAACAAACCAACAAATACTGTTTCTGTGATTCGAACAATTCTTTGTTTTTCTTAGACAACAACTTTTAAGAAATAAGAAATTTAAAAAAGGTACAGATGATAAAAATAATATATATAGTGTTACATGCATATATAACATACATCCTATAACATCTGCTTGCATTGACAAAGTAAAGATAATCTTCCAGTGTCTTTGGATTAATAAAACAATGACAAGTTATAACATTATCAAATCAGGTCAAACACATTAATACTGCCCTGTGAATAGATAATACTGTGGGAAATTCAATCGTCTCGGTTATTATACATTTAGCTATTTCCAATGCCATCTTGCAAACATCATGGTAATGATATATCATTTTCAGACTATTACCTATAATTCGTAAACCTATACAACCCTGTTATAAAAATATTAATTTATTTCTAATTCTGTCATGATTCTGCCCAACATTTAGAATAAATCATTTACTATTAGAATCTCGTATGAAATGACGTATGAGATATGAGACAGAACATTTGTGCAAGGAAAGTTGTTGATATTTATAGATGTCATAAAAGCAAGGGACATCGTTTAACAAAATCTTACTCTCACCATTGAATATTCACAACTAAACATTTTATATAAACGCATTTTAACGGGGATATGAAAATAATGAAACATGTCAGTTAACTTTATATATAAATCTCTTAATTTTAAAAAAATGGCGATAAAGTTTCAGACTATGTTTTGACAACTTATATAGTAAACTCATTTTAATCTCTTTAATCTGATCAATATCATGATTTTGTTTTCAAACAATTAATTTTGATATCATGTTTTCTCAGTTTCAGAATTTAATGTACATTCTACCTTCTACAATGAGACTTCTCTCATCGTCAATTGTCAGCATTCGTCATTCAACTATTCCAGTTCTTCTATAAGAATTAAATTAGAAGGAGGTAACGACGTTGGGGCATGTTCCAAAACAATGTGTAACAGATGCAAAAGTGCGTTATTTTTCTTTTAAATTTAAAGCAAACACAGTGAAGGCAACAGTTTAACTTATTTAATGTGTATCTAAAATTTATTAGAAATTAAACATTTTGAGGTTCTTATGCTACGATTAGTACATACATGACAAGAGATCAATGCTATCTTAACAAAAGTGTTTTATTTTGACAAAACCTGACAAAACCTGTTGCCCAAAATGTACAAACTTAAGTGAAAAATAGTTTTGATCATCCTAATGATATTCAAAATGGCAAATAAGAAAGAAATTTATTTTCAAATTGATGTAAAAGGAGATTATACCTCATTAATAGATAAAATAAGAATATTTATGATCATATTTTTCTTTTATTTCTGTTTTTTTTTTATAATATGTTTTTAGTTAAAATTTTCTAATTAAATAGGGAAATGGGTTAAAAAAAACATATTTCAATATAAATGAACGCATTCACTGTTGCAGGGTTATCAGAGGGTATACAATGCATAGTACCATATACCCCTAGTAAGGCATTCCAATGCATCCTAGATGGTGCAGTCTACAATATAAGTATACCAGAAAATCATGTTACCCAAACAACCTTACCAAGCACCCCGATCACAACAGAAAAAACCACAATGATTTCACCATATCGCTCCACTTTGTCAGAAAGTTTGACATCAATAATACTCAAGGGTTCCACAACAAAACAAAGTCTCACATCACCGGATACATTAAAAACAGAACAGAGTCTTACAACATCGATTACAAACTCAACAACAGAACAAACTGTCGGGACAACAGAGCCAGAAAGCCCCCCGACGTCAACTAATATTTTATCAACGTCGCAACATATCACGACAACGTCCCCTAGTAGATCAACAACGTCTCAAATAATCACACTTACGTCACTTAGTACTTCCCAAGAAAGCATAACAACGACAAAAATCCCGACAACATCACAAGAAAGCATTTCAACAATGAAAAGTACCGCATCAACCTTAAAAGAAAGCATAACAACTACTACAACTATCCTGACAACATCAAAAAGAAGCATTATAACGACAAAAAATATCCCCAAAACATCCCTTAAAAGCATCACAACAACGACTCATATCCCGATTCCATCAAAAGAAAGAAAAACAACAACGACAAGTATCCCGAGAACCTCCCAAGAAAGAATAACAACAACGACAAATACCTCAAAAACATCCTTAGTAAGCATTACAAGGACAAATATCCCGAGAACCTCCAAAGAAAAAATAACAACCACGACAAATACCCCGACAACATCCTTAGGAAGCATTACAACGGCAAATATCCCGAGAACCTCACAAGAAACCGTAACAACTATGACAAGTATGCCGACAACATCCCATGAAAGCATTATATCAAATATCAAAACAACGTCTCAAGAAAGCAAAACAACAACAAAAAGTAATCCAACAACACAGATTATCACCACGTCGTCTAAGGGAAGCTCTGAAACATCACACGGAAACATCAAAAGCACAATTCCAGCGGAAATAACCTACAACAGCAGCGGTACGTTTTCTTTAATTTCAACAATCGCTTCAATATTTAAGCTTGTTAGCATAATATAAAATAATTATATTGGACGTAAATAAAGTTTGAGAATGAAAAAAAGGAGAAAAGGGAACAGTTAATAAAAACAAACAAACACAGAAAAACAAACACAAAAAAACCCAAAAAAAAATCAAAACCCGATATCATTTAGTTCATTAAAACGTTAAATTTTTACTTTGATTTATTATTATAATTTAGAATTACGTTCACATAACTGGTCTCGTTTATACACACGCTTCCTCTAAGTAAATCTACATTGTGTAGACAAACTGTATGCTCGAGATCTGAATAGCTCACAATTTTGGTTTTTAACTTTCAAAATATAACCGACCTTTTTCTGGCAGCCGGTAATACTATTTTCATTACACAATGCTAACTGAAGTTACGTGATACTATTATTCGTTTGTTAAATACCATAGCTCTTGAACTTTTTGATACAATCCATGTTTTTTTTCAGGGACAAGTATAGTTCAAAGGCCATTATTCTACGCATCTCTAGTCCTAATCGTCGTTGCTATTCGTCTAATATAGATCTAAAACATGCCTTATCTGGAAATATTTGTTCAAAATTGGCTTCAATGACCAATGCTACATCATTTTGTGTAGCATCTAGCAAAGCAGTAATTGTTCAATATATGTATATGACGTTGTATGTATTTATTTATCTATTTATATCAGTGTGTGTGTCATACATGCATATTTTTTTTAATATTTACTTGGTTTGTAATGAATCTATCTTCTTCTTTATTCATATCTGGACGTCGCGCATAATCCTGTAATCGTAAAACTGAAGAATAATATATGTCATATGTGCATGCTTGATCACGCTAATTTCATATTGTAATATATTACACTGGATTTGGGCACACGTTTTATAATTCTTGTAGTCTTTTCCTTACAAATACATTACAAGCATTTTTTGTTACATGCAATTAAATGTCATACGTGTATATATAAATATAAAGATTTTATTTGTAAGAATTGCATACAGTTAGGTAAAGTCTCTGCTAGCACATTTTTATACCTAAGAAAACACGCCATCAAAATCTTTTGGAAATGTTTAATGAAAATGTGAACCTGAGAAATAAATGCTAATTTATGGTTTTACTGTAAGTAAAAAAAAACAAATAAACATGTCTTTATATGCATTACCAATATAATTAATTGTTGATAAAGATACAACCAGACATCTACCCAAGAAGGGGAATTTCTTAACGTTAAAGGTTTGACCCTATTTTGTTCTGTGTTTTTGTTTTCACTGATGGCACTTTATATCATGTATGGTAATATAAACATGTGTTAACTCAATGGGAGAAAGGAATTCAATGGTTGTATATCTCAAGGAAGGAATGATAGAGAGAGAGAGAGAGAGAGAGAGAGAGAGAGAGAGAGAGAGAGAGAGAGAGAGAGAGAGAGAGATGCTTATATGATCCGGTAAGTATTATCAGACAACTTTAAGTTAAAAATCATAATAAACAACTATTTCACCGAACTGGGTTGTCTCGCTTTCAATCGGCATTCTACCTCTCTTAAAATAAAATAAAAACTTGTTGTATTTGACGTTAAATAAAAATAATAAAAAGCGTAAAACTTTTAATATCAGACGTTTGAGGAAAGGACCAAAACTCCTACGCTCAAGTACAGATCTCTGGGTTCTAACTCTTTTTTTCACTTATCATTTTGTGACATAGTTCTGATCTAATCTATACCTTTTATCAACAATATGGCATGATAAGTCCATTACTGTGTATATACTCGAAGGCATATATTTGTGGCTGGGGTCGGGATATAATGGGGTGTTGATGTTGGTGTGGGGGTTAATGTCCTCATACACCTGTGTCTGTGAGAGCATCACATTTGCTGCATATGTACATGTTTCCATTGGAACATCCATTATATTGTTTTATTATGTTAAATGAATCGAAATATTTGTAATGAAGCTAATTGATTGATTCAGCTTTAAAGGCTTCATCGTTTGTAAAACGTAAAAAGAGATCATTTCTGGGAATGTGAATGCTAATTATACATTGAACTGTAACAGTGAAACGCAAAATCAGGATGACATCAACGCACGTTGGTAAAATCTAGTCTACCGTGAACATTAACTATTATGGAAATAAATATGGAATATGGAAAAAAAAATAATTTCTCTTTCACATAGACGGTAAACTTCACTTAAACTGATACATACAATGACAAGAAGACACCAGTGACGATCAGTGGTACTGAATTCTTGGGTCCGATCCTGTGGTGTAGCTTGCCATTCTGAAGTCAGTTTGATGGCGGGAAGACACCCGATGTTTTTTTAGTTATCGACTATATGCATCGGGCTCGAGATGTTGTCTGAAGCAAACGCTAATAAAAGATAAACAAAGCTTTGGAAATTACAAATTCTCATTTAAATCCATTCATTACTTTCGAAATAAATGCTGAAATCTAGAATACTAGTAGAACACAACACACTTTGTTGAATTAGCAACGACATGATGCAGCTATTTAATATCTATTTGACATAATAAATGTACAAATACATAATTGTATGACATAATTGGATTTTTCTATGCTAATAAAATGTTGAAGTCCAAACAAATAGTGTTTAAAATCTTAAGGAATTTCCCATGAATAACTTGTTGGTCATCCGACCTTTTTAAAATAATAGCAACATACTATTCAAAAGATATATCTATACATATAAATTAAGACTTTTTGCCAATAAACTAAAACATGCCTGCACCAGAGTAACTGCTTACACCTTTGGTGTTTCAACAAGTTTTATATGAAGTCCCTAAGCTATAGTTGAATTTAATCTTATAAGTAATTATGCTACAAAAAATTAAAAACCTACTTTCATTTTCGATAAACAAGCTCGAAATAGCAAAACTGAGAGTAAGGTGGTGGACACGCTTTGGCGGATCCAAGTCAGTGGGAGTTAACATCAAAATTTATACTTGCAATGAACTAATTTTGAATGATTACGTGAACAATGAATAAAGTTATAAGGAACTTACTTGGATTATACATCGAAGTTAAGATTTGACAAATGTTGAATAAATGAAATAAAGCAATTCTTTTCTTGAGTGCGCGATTTTAGTTATGATAGATACATGTAGAAGTTAGCGAAGCGCAACCTCTCGCAAGAAAATGGCATAGAACTTTCCGAATGGGGTAACCAAGAACGCGGTTTGACTATTTAACGGCATGGTGAAAAGTGTACAGCCTGTTCATAGTCATAGTCTCTCAAGGTAGTCATACCTTGGATGGTACTCTTTGGTCAATATAAAACAAGTTAATAAATAAAATTGAATAATTTGATTCGATTTTAGTTTTAATGGAAATATTTTTTTTTTTTGGAACGGGGTGCTCAGGAAGGCGGTTTGACTAATTTACATCATGGCGGAAAGTGTATGGCGAATTAACAATCGGGCAGATTCTTTGGATCGGACAACTTTGGTTTAAGATATGCAAATTAATAAGCATGTCTATATGAATGAAATTAAATTGCGTCTTTAACAGTCTTTATCTGAAATTCTCATTTGGGAGAGTTATGATAGAAAAAAAAAATACTGTAAGATTTGATCTTAAGAAAATGTTTTAGAGAAGTCCTAAATGTCCACTCACTGGTTAAACAAATTTATTGTTATTATTTTCCAATCCGCTGCTACAAAAAGAATTAAGGCCAAGGCCACGTACATGTATGTCATCTAATTCAGTTTAGATTTTTCATCTGTCATCTAAATATCCAGCCATGCAGTTCGTTTTTTATTTTATTTTTAAAGAATAGGTTAAGAAAGCAATTAAGAAAAAATCAGACATAGTATATACGAAAATGAAAAAAAAAATGTTAATTCCCGCGCTTGCGCGGGATATAATCTAGTAATATTTAAAACAAAAGTTAGGTTTCTTAAAAAAAGAGCCACTTTGCCGGGGGAACCAACTAGTTTTACACTGCTAAATAAAACAACATTTGTTGTCAAGCTTGGATTTTAATAGTTAAATTTGTGACTACATGCGAAAAGAAGAACAACATCATGGATACAAGGTTCAGCATAGGAATATCGGCAGGGAAATTATTTTTCTCTTCCCGACTACAATGTGACTATTCTAGTGTTGGTTATAAAATGTAGTACCAATGACTAAATCTCGGACAAGAATAAGGATTCAACTGCAAGATAGTGACGCATACTGGAACGTCTTTGAAAATTGATATACAGCACATATTTAAAAAGTTGTTTTGTCGATCTTTTAAAGATTATATGGCACCAATGTCATTTTTATCAATACTTCAACTACATTAAGGGGGGTTAGGGTATACATGTAATTTCAACAGAAGCCCATCTAATACCTGTCGACAATCGCTCCAACGTTCTTTTTTGGTGGTTGTAATGAGTCGTCTGTTCAATTTTAAAGGTATTATGAAAATAAAACAAAACTTTTTTCAATGTTATTGCAATTGCTTACATTGTAAATCATGAAAGACTCAACAAATACAACTTATTAGGGTGTTCTCATGTTTTTATTATCTTAATGCAGATTTTCATATTTGTTGTTTCTACATATTGTTACTGTATAAATATATTTTTTTTAAATGTCAACCAAAGAGAGGCAATGCAAATCGATTAAACATAAGTTAAAAATACACTACTCTAACATTTTTACAACCATTATCATTACTAACGGGAGGCACACACAAGCACGAGAAATATTTGAATAGTATATGGGTCATCCTCTAAATCTGTATTACCTGTTATCGCCAAACATGTATTGAGTAAACAAAAGCCATTCTCCTTACAAGGGGCATGAATATATTTTATATCTTTATAGAGCATGCAACCAAAATATCTATAACTATATAAGGGCCATATTTTGATAAGAAATCTTATCCATATGCTTGAAACTGTTGCATAAGGGCTGCAAATCAAATCAATGTGTCCAAACCGAACAATAACATTCCTCATTCTGGTCTGTCTTGTATATCTATCACAATCTCGACTTTATTCAAGGACCCACTATCTGGACAATTTTGATAACGAAAAAACAATTTCCTCGGGTGTATACAGGATTTAATTTTTAAATGTTATTGGTTTGTTCTGACACCCATGTTATCGAGATACGTCAAACCACTATCACATATATTTTTTTAATGTAAGGAAGATTAATTTGTGACAGTTTTGTAACATCAAAAAAATGTACAGGATATTTGGATTTGTGTTATTCACGCAGGGTAAGAACTGTGCTTACTATCATTTCATTTACTTTAAAGACTATGGTATTTAGGAAAACTAATAATGCCAAAGGTAATTAGAAATGCTGTCGTTTTAAAATTATTTGATTATTACACGTAACTTATTTTTAAGTGTTTTCGCTTGCAAAATTTTACGGAAAGTCAATCACTGCTCTATTTTTTTTTTTAATTAGTTGATAGAACAATAGACCAAGCCTCAAATAAAATCTAATATTACAGTCTACATTTAAGCACTGTTTTAAAAAGTAAGCAGTGGTTTATCCTCTGCCTGATTCTACTGTAATCAATGTTTATATCTATTTGGTGATACAATTGCAATTTCTCATTGACTCATTGCATTCCCTTGTATATCGTTTTTAGCTTATCTGATACCCCTTTAGAAAAATGGTTTAAAATGTATTTAAATTCATGGAGATTTTCGACACACAGTAATGTAGATAAGTATGCATGCACATAATTTATAGTTTATAGTGATCGACTGAGATATTTTTTCACTGATTAATATAAAGTTATACAATAAACGCATACTTTCCAGGACATGTTAATTTAAAAATGTCTCTATGTCATTGACAACATTGTTACACTAGTTGATATAAATATCAGAGATGTGCTCCTGTTTTGCACACGTTTTTTCAGGTGTAGATTGTGTTTTAAAAATTGAAGAAAAAAAAACGTTCTCTATCTTGTTCATCGAATACACATCTGCACATTACCTGCATTCGACGTGTGTTATAATTGTATAAATTGTAATTGTAATAAATGGTAATTTTTTTTGTTTTTCAATTTATTGGTGCGATACAAATTTTAAGAACAAATCCTTCCACTAACTCTGCACACATTTGCCGATACACACCCCATGGACAAAGGCGAAATAAGTTGACTTTTTTTAAGGTTGAATGTGCATGTGAATGTGAATATGCGCAAAGTAGCGCTGATAAGAAACTAAAGTATACCTATAAAAATGTAAACATTATTTATTATCAGTCCCTAAACATAAAAAACGTCAATAATTTATTTCATGAACGGAACCAAAAAATTGTTTGAAAGCTAGTCAAAGTACTTACATATTCACATACTTACAAATCAATATTGTAATAGTTGTAATTTGATATCGTTAATGACGATATAATTATGATTGAATTTCCAAAAAAGAATGTTTTTGAATTTTGTTTTTATTTGAAGAAGGGCAAATAAATCTTATTTCAACAAGGTATGCACAGACAAATGGAGACTCAAATTTCTGGCACAACTTCAAAGATGGATGCTATGATCGTTGGAGAAGATTTAAGCATTTATTTAGTGATTATTATCTGCTTTTTAGCATTTTAAAATCATATACATGTTATAGGTAGTGTTATTCATTATTATATAAACCATGTAACGTCGTCACTGTTTGAGGTTACATGTAATTGTACATCCAATTGTTGGAGTAAATTAAAATGATTCAACTTAAAAGAAAGTATGGACACTGTTCGTTATCACCACATATCATGGTTATTACCAATGTAAATTGATTGAGAATTATCATCAGCCTGTAAGAATTCATCTTACAAATTCAAGTTTATCGCTACAATAGGACTACTTTAACTATTTAAAAGACAGCTGATGTCATTACACTTAGAATGTGACATATATTTTTTAAGAATTTAAGACATTACTTGAGAATTTACCTTATATTTGCTGATTATTTTAAAGAAATGTTTACGGTATATTTAAAAAAAAGCGGATGATACAATTTGATAAAACTAAATAATGATTTTGGTGATGATTATTTTCATTCTAGTTGCTACCATCATATTCAAAAACGAGGAAGCTATGGACAAGGGGTTCTGTCATCTACAAAGAGTGAAAATACAAGTGTTACTTGAATGTAAATTGAACTACCCCTCTACAGTCACTATAGCTTTAGCGAAAAACGAAAGCGACACTTCTGGAAACTATATTTTGCAATGCTTTGGGATTCCTGGGATACCAATGTTTTGTCCAGAATATGACGATGCAAGAGGCGCTTACAATGAATGCAATGATATTCTGGAAATCGAATTCATATTCAACTATACCCAACACGTTGAGCACTATTTAAGGATCACGACAGAATGTGATTCAAACTCCATCGCTCTGAAACCTTGCCGTAGGTGTTGTTTTTTTTAAATTTATTTTTAATTCAGATTTGTTAGGAGAACAAATATATACTTATATTGAAAATATTGTTGAGTTGAATTGATTACACTTAAAAAAGAAAATACGTCTACGTTGATAAGTTTAATACGTAAAAATTATAGAGTTGTTTTTGTATGAAATGTATCTTTTTGAAAAATTCTAATGGAACAACCTGATTTATCACTGTGTATGATGATAAATAATATTAAAAAAACGTCAATTTTGTTTTAATAGAACAGTATTTAAAAGGGAAATTTGAATGTTTTGAGGGTTATAAGAAACGATTTCATTCTATGCCAGCAGGTTTCGAATTAAGTCATTTGACATTAATTTGCAAAAGGCCAAACGCAAAATAGGTATTTTTTTTCGAAAGGATTACAACAAAATTTTGAAGTGTCCACTAACTCAGAAGATTGCAAAGTTTAATTTTAATTCTCTTACTTGGCTGACAATGACATGGATGAATTTTTGTCTCGTTTCGTATATTTCCCAGACACTTATAAAAAATATTGAATAAGTAATTCTTTATGCCATATACATGTATTACCATTAAGCCCAAAGTTAATTATGGAAATACGAAAGGCATGGTCTTTCCGAAAGCAATACAGAAAAAAAAAATAAACATCTAAGTTGATCAATGTTTTACTGCAATGACCAAGCATGAGCATAAATCAAACGCAGGTTCAAATAGAATATCAGCTAATTTTACGTTTAAGACGAACAGATTATTAACTACTAAAGAAGAATTACAGATTAATAAGTTTGCCTGTTTTATTATATTAGGGATAAAGGTGTGAACAAAAAATGAATCGACCATCGAATGATCAGAAGTTTAGACTGTAGTGATATTTTATAAAGCAATAAATCGAACAACTTTATATTGATACCAAAAGTTACAAATGTAATTGTATTATAGCATACTTATATTGTATTGCATTATTGAAGTATTATTTTCAGGATTTACTGCAAATGTGGACTTCTACAACAGCCACTCAATCAACGTTACTTGTCAAAACCCGACATACCTCTATTCAAGCTCTCCAATTATAATACAGTCCAACAAAGGAATATATGGATGTTGCTTACAACACATCTGCTTTGGTCACACATGCAAAAGTTAGAATGTTCCCTAAGTCTGTATTATAATGCAAACGTAGTTTTAAGGATGCTTTTTTTCAATGTTTTTTCAAATAAAGTTTTGAAAGATGAACTATGACGATGTAATATCGATAGACAAAGATAGTTATGACAACATTGAGGATAGTCACATTAAGAAATATTTAAAAATGAAACATGTTGTGTCAAATGTTTCAAAATGAAAAGTAAAACCATATTCAAATCAGAAAAAAACACTGTTACTTAAACATTTAGCACTACCTGTTTATGTTTTGTCAAATATTGTACACTTCTTGTGTATTGCTTTGCTGAACTGTCCATTTTTACAGATTTACCAGACGGCATACAATGTGTGTTGCAATATGATCCTGATGAAATACTACAATGTCAGTTAGATGGCACAATTTTTAATATAACAACACCATCATCAGAAAGCACACAAACCTCACCAGAAAATTCATCAACGCCACAAAATATCAAAACAACTGAATCCCCAAAAACATCAACGAAAACTCCGAGTATAAATTCAACGTCACCAGAACGGCTCACGTCACCAAATGACATAACCACTTCTACGTCAACAGAAATCACAGAAAATGAGCAAGATATTCATAAAACGTCAGAAGGATCAACTGATACAACAACAAACCTACAAAATGGTGTGATATTTCTTAAAAAGATACTAAAGCATATTGGTTTGATAGCAATGTTTTGTTTCTTACTGTGTGTACCTCGTATTACAATTCAAATTAGCTCTTCTAATCATTGTTTGTTTGTCTTCAAACTTCTTTTTGTAACTTTTATGATTTTTTCTACTAAACATTAACAATTGAGTAAACTTGATACAAGCATTTCGATTATTGGGGTAAAATTACATTTTGGTATGAGTTAAAAAAAGACAGGTGTGATATGTAACGGAATAGTTTTTTTGTCAATAGATACAAATTTAAATAAATCATATTCACGATAGTCTTTAAAATGCATGACAAGTAATGGCGATAAAATTCAGGTCATTGTAAGTAGTTGGAAGGGGTCCAAAAAGTGTTATTCTTCATTTGTTTATTTCATGATAATCAATCGATAGAATTGTCCAATGCTCCACAGATCAGTAATTACATGTATTCATTTCGACCTATATCTAATAATCAACGTGTTATTACTGCAATGGTGATTCAATTTATTAAGTAGCATACGTTGCTTATACAATACGGAAAAATTCTTCATAATTTAATGAAAATGTGTTTTCTAAGATTGACGAAGTTGTATATTTGGATGTTTTCCTTCTAATCTACAGTAAAACCATTAGAGCTTTCAAGCAAATCCAGCGACCAATGTGATAAATCCCTTTTGTATGTCTTCATTTCCCTGTTCTGCCTTAGCCTCTTTTTTTAACATCATTTTCATCATTTGGTAAGTCAGATTTATACTGTTTAATAGGAAGTATGAATATATGATGATAATACGGTGCTTCATATGTATTAATTCTCATTTCCTTTTAATCATATATAGGAGGCTCAGAAATTAAATGTGCAGATGCTAACGATAAGAGGAAAATGTAAATACTTTTGGTCAGTTGCCAACGAATGCCTTTCAGCATGCCCCGAATTCTATGCCGACCAAAAGATGAAGATGACAGATATACGGGAAAAAGTTTCATTTGTGGATGACCTACAAGCGTTTATTCATCATCTTTTGTTGAATTTATGAATAAATTATACTAAATTATTAATATGAATTGTCCTAATGTTTAATTGATTTTTTTTTCAATTTATAACAAATGTAAATATTTTCTTTATAAAAGAGTTTAGGAGAATCGGCTGTCATTTTTATTAATATCATTGAATTTCATGACGCTGTATTGAAAGTTTTAGGTTTAATCTTATATATATAGTTCACTCTATCTTTTTTTTATACATGATAAAAATAATATAAACTCAACCAATTGACAATGTAAATTACTAGTTAACATAAAATACCAAAACGTGATAGACGCTGATGAAAAAGGAATTTTACTTGTTATCGGACTTTGACGTTTATAGATTTGTTAATTTATCAAGCAAAACCATTTAATTTAATTACATGGATAAAAAGACAAGAAGTAAAAGTGTTGCTTTTACATGTCCCTCTAATAATGGCGATTCATGTGAATGTTTATTGAGTTGCAAGTGCTTGCATTGTCTTCTATTTTATTTCCTTTCATATACAGGTCACTGACAATATGCCATTCAATCTTTTTGTCCGAAATTGTGTATAAAAATTGTTTTGCAGTTTAGATTTACGAATATTACAAATATTTGTATATATATACTATATTACAAATTCTTTCCATGCTATTTTATCAGCTTAATAAATGATGGCCTTATTATAAGGGACGTGCATTTTATAGACAATGACCTTAAAAGAAATTATACCAATAATAAGGTTTAATTCATATTAATAACTCGATGATTTTTTGCGAATAAAAATCTCAGTTAAGTACTTTTATTGAATTTGATATCAAACTAAAGTAATACCTTATATTTTTCTTTAAGCAAATTTCGAGCCTGGCTGTGCATGGTAAAATAATGGCGGAGTTGGTCCTGTTTAAATGTCAGAGCATAGCATTCATGGATAAGCATCAAATTGTAAAAGATATGCAAATGGCTGTAAATGACCAAAAATTCAACTTGTCTTTCACAAAGGTTTGGGAACGGCTGCATTTGAACAGAATAATAATATGTGTTCATTTCTCTCTTCCTTCTCTTTAGATACAACATAAAGAAGCAACATAATAAGTGTTTATCGTTTCTGATAGGCCGGCGTAGTGTAGTTCTTGTCTAAAAAAAATTGCATTCAAATAAGTAATACTGTGAAATCATTTTTATTTGTGAGGGTCAATATTCGAGGGTTGCCAAAAGCTTCCTTGCTCGTGGAGACGTAGTTTTGTTGGTAGTGTAATCGGGATCAATTGAATAAATATTAAGTAAATGATATGGGGATGTAAATTTGTGGGCAAGGGTTTCCCATGGAAACCTCGAGCATTGATCCCCTACGAACAATGATGACTCCACAGTATATGTTTGAAGAGTTAACTTTTGATATTACTTAAAAAGGAACATATATATATATAGGATCTCTCATGGTTTGTGATGGTATAATTTTTTTATCCAACGAGTTGTGTGTTTTCTATCCCCGAGCCTTGGCGAGGGGATAGAAAACACACAACGAGTTGGATAAATATCATATACCATCACAAACCATGAGAGATTCTTTTTATCACATGTTTTTACCAAGTTAACTAGTTAAACTTCGTTATTTCTACATTTTCGTGTTCTCAAGCCGCACAACACATTTTTGTAGTGTCAACAATATTACGCATGAAGAAAAAGTTCCAAGCCAAACAAACAAAAATATCATTTTTTATCAGAGTTTCAATTATCTATGAAAGAAAGTTTACAAAACAGCAAACAACGTTTTATAATTTTAACTTGTATTATTGTGGCATTGTATTATTTTGCTTCTGTTTCATTCCATGGTCTAACCGAGTCGTAGTCAAAGATGACACGTGTCGTAAGAATACACAGTGTAATATCAAAAAATTATCCCATGAGTGATATCCATCGTATATTGAGATAAACATGTGATAAATGTTATAATATAATGCAATTATGATCATTTGTTCTTTGTCTTTGTTAGAAATATGTTAAATAACATTAAAATTCATTGTTAACTCTGATAAGTCAGTTGAAAAGGGATGACTGAACTTATTCAACTAACCTGTTCATTTCGTGTCTTCAGACATTTCATGAGAACAAAAAGGCTGTCACAAACATGAATAGCAATTTAAATAAGGTTAGAAGAAATAATTTGACCCGTTGTGTATCTCTCTTTGAGTTGATATTCTTGTATTCGTACATATATTAAGTAAACATAGTTCAGTAATGCTTTACTTAACTAATTCGTGTTATTTGATATTATGTTGTTTTAATGGTATTTTGTCTATCAAACCACTAAAGCACCGTTGCAGGCATGATACATTTAGTTTTTGTACTAAATTTAAGTCATTTATTGAAATTCATTCCCTTGTTATAGTTTGTCCCAAGTTATTGCTTCCGTCACTTTTTGATGTTTCTTTTTAATTAAAATAAACATACCTGTCAATGAAGTACAATACAAATCGAACAAAGGGAAAATCCAATATTTCTTCATTGAAACATCGTCTGTTTATCCCTGAACAAAAACAAAAACCCTACGGAGATTTAAAATGGGAAATGTTTACATCTTTTCTCTGTTCAGAAGTACTTGGGACATCTAGCACAATTTTTGTAATGTTATCATCCGGGGTACTTAATTTTCTTTACAATGCAAAATACCCGTATTCTTTCTATTTTGTGTTGTGTATTGAAACCTGACAAGTTAAAGGGGGCGTTTCAAAAGGTAAATCTTGGGAATGTTTCATACTATTTGATGAACATCGTTTGAATCCAGGGGTATTCATAAATATAGAATAATTTAAGAAAATATGCGGCAAAAATAACTTGGGACAGAGTATAGTATCTCTTTTTACGTCTAAGGATTCAAATGTCCAGTAATTTTAACCAGGTGATTATATAACCGCTGAAACTCAGAGTTTTGTCAATTGTTTAAGATGCTGCAGCTATATAACTGGTGATAACTTCCCAATTTAGTACTTTATAATTATCGGGTTTGAAGAATTTACTTTCTTTGGTAATATGTATCAATTTCTCGATTTAAAAAATAGTTTTGATTGATTATGAATAAAAGTTAACAAAATGAGTTTTGGTGCTATTTGATAATGACATGTGGTGATAACAAACAGTGTTCAAATTCAAAAGTTCAAAGGAATATTACAAAACAGGAGCAGAGAAAAAACGGACCTTAAAAAAAGAGGTAGGATCAGTTGCCATGGAGGAGTAAGCATCATCTCCCGACCGGTCACACCCGCTGTGCGCCCAATGTCATATCGGTAACAATATCATTATCGGTGAAATTGTAGTAATTCTGGAAAAAAATATCATGATCGGGAAAAACGGAGAAAAATCCGTAGACAATTCGGTATTCAATCAATAGTGCAGAGCAGAGCAATCACTGACCTCTGTAAAACTTCAGAAGCAGGTTCAGGTGCCATGGAGGAGTGAGCATCCTCTGCCGACCGGCCACACCCGCCGTATGCTCTTTGTCACAATCGAGAAAAACGGATTCCGTAGACAATTATAATAATCAATTTAAATGAAAATATTTTGTGAGAATACATAGATTTGTGAGAAAAACCAACCAGCAGCCGATTAAAGTATCGATGTCGAGACTCTTGAAAAATTTTACAGAGGATGTCGATCACATTCTTGATGATTTTAGTCATGATTGTCCAATAGCTGTATATCTCGTCACAAAAATGGGCTAATTCCCGCAGTTCTGCAGATGAAAATATTGTCATTTTTCTTCGTATTTATTCTTTGTTATCCCAGATACCTGATAAATGACAAGAAAACCAAGTTATCTGAAAATAGTTTATTTGGCGCTTCTGGCCGCGGTGAAATTAAGGGGGCTACCACAGGGCCGCCCCCAACAAAAGCAAGCAAGCAAAAAGCAAAGCAACAAGCATTAAGCAAACATGACGTAATCAATAGGTAAATATGACGTCATTATGACGTCATTAAGTAGCAAATATGACGTTATCAATAAGCAAACATGACGTTAATCATGCACTTGGTAAACGCAAGTGCATTAACGTTATAATGAATATTTTAACATATTTTATTTAAGCCATATACATCACTACTGGCTTTGAAAAACCCTGTCCGTATGAAAATCCCCTGTCTTTCCCTGTCACCCCCTGTGTTTTCCCTGTCATCCCCTGTCAGCCCCTGTACACATTCCCTGTACACCTTGCAATCCCCTGTCAGCCACTGTACACATCCTCTGTGTGCCACTGTAAGCCCCTGTCACCCCCTGTACGCCCCTGTCACCCACTGTAAGCCACTGTATTTTTCTATACATGCCCCTGACACCCCCTGTACGGTGTTTGACTGCTTGCTAAAGTAAAAAAAAGTTTTTAATTACGTTTTTGGTTTTTTTTTAAATATATATTTAGCAGTTTATGATACATAAGGAAATGGAAAGCAAGAAAAGCATTCATGGTTTAGACGGTGTTTGTTTTTCTTTGTATTTCAAAGAGGGCAATATTGTTACAAACGTGAATAATTCTGACTCAACATTGACACATATCAAGATAAATATATACCGATAAACCGCTTAATATTTCATTCCATGTATTTAAACAAACGACCGTGTTTTGTAATTTGTAAAAAAAAATCTAAGTGGAAGATGAGTGCGGGAAATCTGCAACGCTCTGTGCCATGTAACCTGCCTGAGTTAAAACGCTTAATAACACAACATGATTAGCACGTGCAGATAATCACACACAGATCGAAATGATCACCTATATTTTGACTGTTTTGCCTGATGTAATGATGCATAGAATTACATCGTCCCAATGAAATGCATGTTGATTCTATTTAGCAGGAAGTTAATTAGTTAATATCTAAGTCATGTAAATCGCAATCGATGATATTTGCTGTTAGCCATTGTTTTTGGGGTTTTTTTTCTGATAAATTATGAGAGAGAGATATAGTTGATTTTTTATCAGGGGTAATTAGTACGGCCCTTTGACATTTTTAACTTTTATGAGGGTGCATTGTCCAGTTTAATAACTCATATGCATTATTGTATAGAATTGTCCTCATACATATAAAGCAATGATACAGATCATGATCATGAATAATTTAATATATGTATACAAATACCGGTAACGGGTAACGTAAAGACACGTATGAATGATCTTAAAACAATGTTCTGGGTTATGGGTTCTAGATTAGAAAAAAAATCATACATTTATTTAAATTCTGAATTTGAAAAATGAAAAAAATGAGAGCATTACGGTTTAATTCATATGACTGTGTCAAATAATGTTCCGAATTTTAAGCTCTTTCTTCTCATGTTTGATCTTCTTATATGTAGAACTCATAAATCAATATTTTAATTTTCTGTTTTCTTTACTTGACAGACTGGGAAAGAAAGTCATAAACGGCGTTTAAACAGCATATTGAATAATTGTTTAGCATTATCGAGCATTCAGAACTTAGGAAAACGGTGTGTGTATATACAAGTACAGGTGTGTCTGTCACCTCATTGTTCCAATCCTCGCTACCGTGAACTGCAAATTGTCAAGAAGGGCTGTGTACAGTAGCTATAATTATATAATCAGTCACCGACCATTCAGATCTGAGGATGTGTGTGTATATACATGTACACGCGTGTCTGTCATCTCATTTTCCCCACCCCGCTACCGTGCTCTGCAAATTGTCAAGAAGAGCTGTGTACAGTAGCTATTATATAACCACTGACCGAGTGAAAAAAAAATGTCAATATCCTCTCCTTTGAAAACTGTAACTTCAATCAATTCTTTGATCAATTGATATGGTGTAAAATAAAACATTGGTGGATTAAAATCTAAATAATAATAAAGATTTGGCAATGAAATTGAATTTGCATGTTAACGTTATAGGAAACTAATTCCCGGGTAAACTTTTAGTAACTTTTAATTCAAAATCAATGCAAAATCTCTCTCTCTCTCTCTCTCTCTCTCTCTCTCTCTCTCTCTCTCTCTCTCTCTCTCTCTCTCTCTCTCTCTCTCTCTCTCTCTCTCTCTCTCTCTCTCTCTCTCTCTCTCTCTCTCTCCGTATCTATCTAAACCCCTACATGTATAGAAAACGCTAGTGCTACATTTACATGTACAGGTATGTTGTGAATGTTCTGACCAAGGCCACGGATTTCTGTTCACTGGCAATAAATAACAATATATTTGATATCTTCCATTTTGCAGTAAACAGGGGAAATGAAAAATAGATTTTAGAAATTATAAAAATTGTTTATGAGAGTTAATCATCAGTTAAAATTCAATTCAAGGGTCCAATAAGCCGCTCAGTAACATATTAAACAAACACACTAAAAGTATTTCATAGGCAAACTTATAAGCTATTGAAGCTTTTTATTTGTTATTCACAGGAAATTAATAAAGGTATAATCAGGAACTTGTTATTAAAAAAAGACGTGCTCTATCGTAACATGGCTTCTTATACATGTACATTCTACATTCTGACTGATTAACATGTTTCAGTATGCAATATTTGTTTAGAAACACAAATTCAAATGCTAAACAACATGTGCCGCACTTAATCTTTGTAGAAATAATTCACAGTATTTCTTATATCTAGTTTTCAAATATTACGGAGTAGTGATGTTCCCGACCGCTAAAAGACTAAATGCCCTTAAGGGTTTTATACCGCCCTCATCTAAGATTTACCACCCGGTGAATCTCGAGCCTTTAGTTGTAGGCATGATTATTTAAGTACTGTATCAATAAATTATGAATGAAAACATATTATAATTTCTAAAATTACTATAACAGTGTGTCTTGTGAGTCGGCGCTCTGTTGAGTGCAAAAATTCATTTACATCTCAAACTATAACACATGAGAGTTAAATAATTGAATTAAGAAAAATATATTGAAATTAAATAAGAGAAAAGGTTAGTATAAACATTCAAACACCGTACAGGGGGTGTCAGAGGCATGTACAGGGAAATACAGTGGCTTACAGGGGATGGCAGTGGCGTACAGGGTGGACAGGGGCTTACAGTGGCACACAGGGGATGTGTACAGTGGCTGACAGGGGATTACAGGGTGTACAGGGAATGTGTACAGAGGCTGACAGGGGGTGCACAGGGGATGACAGGGAAAACAAAGGGGTGACAGGGAAAGACAGGGGATTTTCATACGGACAGGGGTTCAGTAGTGCATGATATTAGCAACCTTGAATGACAAGTAAATGGAAAAAAAATTACAATACTTAACATGTGCATATCCATCATTATGAATTTGGATTAGGGTCAACTGTCCAATATGACGTCATGAGCGTCGAATACGTGTCGACTCTTCCATTTGTGTTGAGGTGCGGTCGAAATACGACACTTGCAAGGGCCATAAATGCCTGTTGTTTGATGCAAGTCTATTACATTTATGGAACTGCAATAATTTTACCCTGGGCGTCCATTGACAATATGGATAGTTGTAGCCTATTAGCGTCGCGCACAAGCAGGGTGGCTAAATTAACGTATTTCACATTGACAAATTTTTGTTTGGTTGCATTATCTACATGGTAACCTAAATCTACATGTGTTGAAATGTTAATTACAGGTTGACTGAAGTTATTCCCAAACATTAAAGTCTTAGATTGAGCACCAATGTTAGTACCTTGTGCCTGTTGGAATGAGCCAATAGTGTTTCCTGGCACTGTGACGGATGGCGCCACCATAATGGGTGCTGTGGAAGGCTGAGGGGAATGGGAAGCCACCATCTGACTTTGCACTGGAATTTGCGCTACATGCTCTGCTGCTGTACTGCTGCGTTCACGCCATACCTTCTCGGGTCTCTGTTGCCTCCGTCTCCCACGCTGGCTCCTCGTCGCCGATAAATTCAATTTTTTTTTCGTTTTGAGCATTTTGCTCTGAATAATGAAAAAAAATTAATTAATTAATTGTATTAATAAATAATAGCATAATTACTTAACGGATAAAAATTAACGATTGTTAGCTACTGCTGCATTTCTTTTTGACTATCAATACCCACACGTGGTTTTCAGCCGAACCTTAATAAACACCATACAAATAAATTCAATCGATCAAAAATCTATATAAATATAGATCATCCAAAAATATATTACATCTGGCAGCTTACATTATTAGACAATATGAGTTCAATGCTTTGCTATAACTGCCATAATAAACAGATTATGTAAAAAAAAAAAAAGTATTTTAGCAAATTTACTACGTCTTACCTAATCTGCGATTGTTTTAGGAAAGGGATTATTCTAGAAGGGAAGTAACTAGTATAAAATCACCCGCAAAAACCCAACCCGATCGTAATCAAACTTTCCGTCTACATGTTAATGAGATAAACGGCATATCTAAGACAAGTTCCAAAATGCGATAATAGTATGAAGCGCAGGTCTGCTCAAGTACCGTTTTGACATATTTTTTATTCATATAATTATACACATTATAAGTAAAAATGGTACTTGAGCTAGCACGCGATGTTTCCCAGTAGAAAAACCATCGGAAAACAACCATATTTTGTTCAAAAACATTAATTTATCAAAATAAAAAATTCTTCCTGACGTCATTTCTACATTATGATGTCACAGGGGTGATAACATTTTACATACTATTTTCAAAATGATTTCAACTATCTTCAAATTTATTTTTAAAGGGGTGCAGTCACGCGAACATTTACCATGTTCCAGTAGGGCATATGTAATAGGCAATCAGGATGTGAGTTAATAGGCAATCAGGATGTGAGTGTCATTCGTTGAGTTATAAGCGAGTTACAGAGCTTACAATTCTTTGCTTGCTTTGTAAACAAAGCTCTTGTTTACATTTTGAATGCTAAAGTGAAAATTCCAGTTTTAAATCTAAAATAAATGTGTAAAACGTTAGGAAATGTTTATTTATGCTTAAAATGATTAAGAAGATAGACAAACCAGCATGAAAAAATATTTTTTTTACTGGTATATTGAACCTATGTAAACAAAAACAGGGCACGAGCCTTGTTTACATGACAAAGAATTATGAGTCCTGTATCTTGCTAATAAATCTACGACTGACTCTCAAATTTCATTTGATCATTAGGAATGCATTTCTAAAGCATTGTAAAAATATAAAAACAGAAAAGTATAATTTGACTAAATCGTGACCATGCCCATTTAAAGCACTCTATAGAACTTTAATTTTGGGGGGCGAGAAATGCGTAATACTGCACATGGTCCTTTTTCAATAAACAATCATTTTATGTTTGCTGAAATGTACTTTCATAAATGTTCCATTCCATGCAAACTTATTTTGAAGAAACCTGTTGATTTATTCACATTTTAAAACAACTGTTCAATGATTTTGTAAAGACAAATAGAATGAATTCATTTGATCAAAACAATACATTTTTAAATTCTAGTATCTTAAAATGTTACATAGAAAGCAAAATAAGTATGTTAAACAATATGTTCGTTTATCTTGTTTCAAATGTTTTGATCTCATATGAACAACTTATCATAGATACACGTACGTAATGAAATATAATAATCATTTTACGAATTTCGACGGAAGTGTAAATGAATGTAAGGAAAAAGAATAAGTATTCAACAAGGTTATTCGATATTGGTGAACACAAATTAAGGTGGAATAACACATCATCACAAAATGGCTGACCTCTGATCGAAACGACATTTCGTTTTATTGATAGGATTTTATTGACGATAACACATAACTTACTCCATAGCCGAGTGGAAAATATGTCGGGATTGCGATCTGTACATCCTGAGTTCGAATCCCGCAAGGTTTTTGATGTTACATTTTGTGAATTGATTTTATTTAGATCTTCATTTTTTTTTTTATCCCCAACCTGCAATTTTTGCTTATTTGACAAATGTACAGTTTATTTATCATTATATCTTTCATAATCAAATAATTTACTGTAAATTTGAGTGACTTTTTCCAGGTGTGTTATTCCACCTTAAGCTTTCGTTCTTGTCTTAGTCGTGCTGGGTGGTCCACGAACAACATATTTTTTCTGTCTTTCATTCTATTAAATATTGCATCACAATGATACTATGCAGCCCGGAAGCAATTTAATTTATGTTCAACTTTGCACTCAATAAGCGTGTTCTGCATTTTGTCGATAACTAAAGTTAAATAATGATGATGACAGCTTGAATGCTCTTGAGAATGATAACAAATCATGATTTGTATTAGTTGTTTGAATCTTATTCAACTTCACTCCAATGACATATATTGTTAACTAAGGGCGTTTATCGATGTCAGAATTTTTTGGCTTCTCAATACATTTTCATCATAATATTTAATTAATCAACACATATTTTTTGAAGTTCATCTACTTATATCTTTGCTAGTTAAGCATGTTTTAAGATAGGTTTTATTCCCTCACCAATTGTCACCGTAAAACATCATTACGCTGCAGCTTGTCAAAATGGAATCATCTTTAATTAGCATACACATTTTGAAATTTAAAAGTCAAAGTGATTTTTTCTTTTAAGAACAATGAAATGGAACTTTTTTTTACAGAGAATACGACACTGACGTATATTTGTTTAATCCTTTAAATACAATCATTTCTGCTTAAACAAATTTAAAAAAAAATCAACTTTAGTGTAATTTTGATGGAATGAAGAAAGATGGACATAATTCTGTTTTCGAACAAATATTAAGTTTGTAAAAACCCTTATCTCACTCAAAACAGTGTTTGAGTTTTTTAAAAATTATTTTCGACAATTAATTTCATTTTTTAAATAAATAAATTCGTATTTTCTTTCACTCAAAATTGATTGATTGGTTTAGACAGTATTCGACCTCTATTATGGATTACTAATAATCAGCTCTCAAATGAGTGTATCTTTACAGTATATCTCATCTTATTAATGAATTATGTGTATTTTTTTAAGCCTTACCAAAATTGATTTTTTGTTATTTTTAAATATATATATATATATATATATATATATATATATATATATATATATATATATATATATATATATATATATATATAAATATATATATATATATATAATTACTAAAATTGATTGTTTGTTTTAGACTGTATTCGACATCTGTTATGGATTTATTAAAATAATAACCACCGCTCAAATGTGTACATCTTCACAATTCATATTATCATATCAATTAATTTTCTGTCTTTTTTTTGAAGTTTTACCAAAATTTAATTAATTCGATTTCAAGTGCGCGATCATCAAGCATTCAGTCAACTTAACAATGACTGTAAGGTAAATAGTTGGTCACTGAGTGGCAGATGTATGTAAACATGCAGTTAAGTGAACCACATAGCTTCATTGGGTCCCCGAATAAAACATGACAATTAATGCTTTAAGTTTTAATTTGCCTTTTTGTATAAAAATTACAGGATGAATATACTTCCGATGCATTTAGTTGTGTCAAATATAGATTTTTAAACGTTATTTTGAATTATTACTAATTGTTACACTGTTGCTATATCGTTCCCATTGTACATGCTCTCCACTTTCTTCTGCGGCCGAAAATATCCCCTTTAAGACCGCTTCCAAAATCATACTTTCCGTCGTCATCGCTATCTTTACATCATGCATGTCATCGCCGTCAGTTTTTTCTTCAGTTACTTTTTTGTTATTGCCGTCATCTTTATTGCTTTCTTTCTTCACTAGAATAAAGAAAAAGTACTCAATATTGAAAAAAATCCGTTCCTATGAATATAAGAACAATTAGTCATGTTTTCATTTATTATAAATAAAAGAATCATTTTTATGATAATAATGATTTTCTTTTTTAAATGAAAATGAGCTACTTTTATCAAAGGTAATCATGTGAGTAATCAATAATATCATGAAGAAAATAAATTAAAATAAAGTAATAAAATTTATACACGTATATTCAAGACAACATTTAAAACCAAGAAAGACTGAATATATCTGACGATGGGCTGTTGCGAGCTAACGTCTGTACGACAAGGCAGACAAGAAGGATTACGATGATAAGCTTCATGGCGATGTTTGTCGTAAGAACAAGACGTTAATACTAGAATGATACAGTGAAAATCACAAACAAGTACTATGTGTTACCGTTACACATTTCATTCTGAACATTGCTTAATTTCGTTTAATATTCTTCAAATAAAAAAAATCAAGACACAATGCGCGATGTAAGCTCAAACAATAAACGAATGTAAACAGGATCGTTTCAATAGATGATGATGTTTATTTTTGTTTCTTTAATCAGTATTTCTTATATCTATCTACTTACAAACACTGCTATACTTTCCGGTATCGGTTTTCAGTGTTTCCAAAACGAAAAGTTGTTATTTATAATCAAACTCTGAAAGCTCCGCCTACTTTGGAATTACAAATCAAATGCCTAAAAACATGATTTCAGACGATATAGAATTAAAAATAAACGTGGCATCTTTCTTAGGACGATTCATAAATGATAAAAATCGTGTCAGACGAAAGTAAAACAATTCCTTTATAACAACTGACACTATTATTAATTATCAATGTATTATGCAATGTTTTAAATGATTAAGATGAATGGGAATGCCGAGGTGAACCAAAATAAGCTCCTCATCAAGTAATCGCCCGACATTGTATGGCCTTCATGCTAAATTTTCTTAGTTCATTTTTCATACAATTTGCTAAGTAAGGATTTTGTAAATATGATTAATTGTACTTACTGCTTTCATCTATTTGAAAATGTATTTTGTTTTCTTTTGAGAACAAAAAAATTCTTAAATATTCTTAGATTTAATGTAACATGTTAATCCAAATACTCTTTTTCAACACCATGCACCTTACAAATTTATATGTAAGGGATTGAAGTACATGATAGGATTGTACAGCTGTTGGATATGGATCAATTGATCTAGTAATAATTCATTAGCGATGCCATAAGTATATTAATTGTAGCCTAACCATATTTCAATTCATGTGTTATGGGGTTGAACTGACATATCATCAATATTCAACAACATATTATAATACTGATAACCATGTGACAACAGGATTGACGATATGATGAAAATTTGTTTTCGACAAATATATTCAAAATATATTTTTACCAATAGTTCTTTTTTTCATTTAAATTCAAATGTTTCGTGTGATGTAGAATGTTTTGTTTCAACACATCGTATTACATGCAATGGATTTGACGTGAGTAGTTTTTTTTGTGAAAACCTGGCAAAAACCTACTAAGTTTTGAAAGGATTTGTGATTTAAACATTTGTTTTAGAGCCCCTATAACAACATTAATTCAAAATGGTATGATTATTGTGTTGAAAACCTACCGAAGTAGCGTTCTTTTACATGACCTATTTATAATCCACACGCAAGCATGCACAAAGATCGTTGTGTTGTGCTTATCCGGTGTCATAACATTAACATCATTAAATTCATGTTTGACTGAATAAGGCACTTTATATTTCATATGTTCCTTATACATGCAATAGTATATTATCTATCTATATTTAAATCCAAACCCAATTTAATATACATGTATATTGTGGAGTCGGTACTTACAATCAATATCTTAAATATATTTAGCAGATGATGATCACTCCTTCATGGCACCTGATCCTACCTCTATTTTGTTATAGGTCCATGTTTGCTCTGCTCCTGGTTTGTATTTTTCCTTTGGACTTTTGATTTTGAACACTGTTCGTTATAACCACATGTCATTCCACCGTCATTGCTTAACCCACTACTGTAATGGTATCATAAAATGAAATCAAGTTTAGTTGCAGATCCTGTTAGGGGTTAATGATTTAAAAATTAAAACGATTTAAACCTCGATTCAAAATAATTGATAATGCAATATATATCATCATTAATATACACTTACCATTTACCGCAAGCACAATCTAAGGTAATCTCCGAAAGCAAACATTGCGGCTAGGCTTAGGAAGCATATGCCCGATTTAACGTCTTATTTTCACTGTAACATACCAAATCGTGATATTAAAAACTGTTTAAATCTGACCAAAATCATGGTATTTTCCGTTTAAATAGATCTTAATGCAAAAAAAAAACCGGAAGTTATTTACTACTACACCGTTGTATTATCCATTGATAACTATAAGTACTCTACACATATTCTTATATATCAAATTGGATAGGATAACAATACATCGAAATTTGCATTAAACACTAATCATATCAGGTAAAGGCAAATTATCTCAGTTTGATAAAAAATACTGATAGAATCATGTATTATCTTCGATTTAATAGTTTTTCGTCCAATTCTCAAAAGAAAAAAAAACTTTCTCAAATTTTAAACAGTATGCACGGAAAACGGTATATTGCATCAAAGCAGCACTAACAAAAGATTATAGCAACACTTTTCAATTTAGGCATTGATTAAACTATTGATACATGTTAAATGTGAAGTTCAAAATATACGGCATAGTGTGGTTTAGTCAGATTTTTATATCGTAAACAAAGATAGAGGAAAGCCTGCCCGATAGATAAAAACATATTAAGCAAATATTTGATAAAATAAGCAATTATTCCATTATTTTCTTGTTTTTCAACAAAAAACATCAAAAAACGATATTAAAGATATCAGATTCCTTTGCAATGCTTCCCGGTCAAATTTATACGACATTCCACTTGAAGTCATGACGTCATCAATTTGTAAATTTACGTAATACAATTCAATTTATTAAAAACAATACCTTCAATAAATACGTTCATTTGTTTGTGTTCTAGATTTATTTGTTTCAATATATGTTAAGGTACATCATATACTAAGATTCGTTATTTTGCGGAATTACATGTAACTTAGATTTCATTTGCTTCCTTAACACCCCTGCAAGATATACTGTTCACCTCAACCTCTAAATATTCTGCTTACCAGTTCATTTCATTATTCTTTAGAATCTAATGTGACAAAACTGCACGGTTCATGTGTCTATCTTTCTTTTATTAACACATTGCATCATAATTATATAATGCGGACATGAAACAAAGTCATTCTTATACAATCTGGATCTCATTAGGTGAAACTGGATTTTTCGTGATAAATTTGGGTCATATAATATTGATATCTATGATTAATGGTTATAAGAATAACGACAAACGATACATATGTATTCATCGGGTGTATAATATTTGACTTCTCCGCAATAATGTATGAAAAGTAGCAAGATTTTTGGTTTACAAATCTGATTGATTTGTCTAAGGTATTACCTAATATTACTTAATAATCCAATTTACACACTTACTTTGTGGGGAGTATGAAAAGATAACCACCTCATTTTTTATATCTCCGAGAACATATATTCATCAAAATATGTGCTCTGATTGTTTTTTTTTTTTTTTTTTATATTTGATACATACAAAAATACTCAGTTAGTACGAACACGTATATAGCGAAATTTTGAAGATATCGAAGTTTTATAGAGTAAATTTCTTGATAAATGTTTGCATAGTCTAACGGTTAAAATGAATTTGGATATAGCAAGCTTACGGATATAACAAAACTGATGGTGATTCCAATACACGTAAAAGGTAACAAAATTTTGAGCCTTTCAAACGAATTTCATAAGTTTGTAGTTTCAAATTATAGCAAAAATTATTGACATGATAGTTTGTCTGAATTTATTTCCATATAAATAGATTGTATAAGATTTGTTTTATCACATTTTTAACATTATGATTTCTCTGTTTAATATTGTATGTAGTCAATTAACCAAAAAAAGGATAAAATTCCATATAAATATCACACACTAATTTTATATTCGGACAAATGTCTTATTTCAACTTTAACATTTTCATTTCATTGTTTTTATGTGACGCGTACGATTTTTATTCAATACAGGTTGTATTTTGCATATGAATTATTCTACAGAACCATGTTTTTAATATTTAACTTGAATGTAGACTTTGAACAACTATCTTTGGAAAACTTGCTAACGCCTTATTCTGTTAAGATGTGATAGAATATTATTTAAAGCTGAACATCGCTCGTAAATAAGCACCGCCACACAGGTTTAAAAACCCTTCGATTTTGTTACACCCGATTGCACACCTGAAACTCGTGACCGACATACAGTATTCCTTTCGTTGTCTTTGGATTTTATGCATTTTTTTAAATTTGATGTGCATATTCTGTTTGTAAATAAAGCATTGACCTGTTTATTTGATGATAGTATTCTCCTGGCTGGAAAAAAGTGCGTAAGATTTGATAATTTCATCGCGACCGAGTAACATGACGAGGCCAGATGCACGTCCACACAAGTGAGACCTCTACAGCGATATACTTTAAGCTGTTAAGAGGTCTTCGGCTTTATAATAGGGGTTGCATGTTTTATTTAAAACAACCTCCCATCTCCCATACCCAGGGATAGACAGAAAATCTTCCTGTGGGCATTTAAAAAACAGCTTTAACAGCTATAAAATGATTCTCACTTCTCCTGTTAGAGTTTTTGAATGTTCAATCTTCATTGACATTTAATCACAATCTGGCATTTATTTAATCATTGAATGCTTATTTTTGTATGTCGTCGGTCCTATAACACACCAATCGGTGCAGGCAAATTGAATTCCGCGAGTTAGCGTTGGAGTTAACATCCAAAAGCAAGCATGCAATGCTTAAATAAATGCCAGTTGGTGCGAGAAATGCGTAATATCACACATGGTTCTTTATTAATGAATACTCATTTTATGTTTGTTAAAATGTACTTTCATACATGCTCCATTCCATGCAAACTTATTTTGAAGAACGCCTGTTGATTTATTCACATTTTAAAACAAATGTTCAATGATTTTGTACAGACAAATAGACTGGATTCATTTAATTAAAAAAATACATTTTTAAATTTTAATATGTTAAAATGTTACACAGAAAGCAAAATGTCTGTATAACAATGTTTTTGTTTATCTTGTTTCAAATGTTTTTATCTCATATGAACAACTTATCATAGATAGGTGCAGGTAATGAAATTAAAAAAAATCATTTTAAGAATTTCGACGGAAGTGTGAATGAATGTAAGGGAAACAGTATAACTATTCAACAAGGTTATTCGATATTGGTGAAAAATTAAATTTACGCTCTTGTCTTCGTCGTGCTGGTAGGTCCACAGACAACTTATTTTCTGTTTCGCATTGTTTTATATATTGCATCATAATGATATGATGCAGTCAGGAAGCAATATAATTTATGTTCAGCCTTGCACTTAATAAGTGTGTTCTGAATTTTGTCGATAACTTAAAATACATAATGATGGTGACAACTTGAATGCTAGTGAGAATAATAACAAATCATGATTTGTATTAGTAGTTTGAATCTTATTTAACTTCATTCCAATGACATATATCGTTAACTAAGGGCGAGTATCGATGTCAAAATTTTTCGGCTTGTCATTATGTTTTCACAATATTATTTAATTGATCGACTCACATTTTTTGAAGTTCGTCTTTTTATGAATTTGCTAGTAAAGCGACTGTTTTAACATACATTTTTTTCCTCACCAATTGTCAGATTAAAACATTATTAAGCTGCAGTTTATCAAAATGGAATCATCTGTAATTAGCATACACATTTTGAAATTGAAAAGTCAAAATGATTTTTTTCTTTTAAACAATCTAACAAGCTAAACAATCTTCTTGAAAAAGTCAAGGAAAATCCGCTTTTTGATTTTTCTACACCGGTATTCAGACTCGGATCCATTTTTATGGATATTGCTTATCATCGACCTTTTAAACCTACACAAACAGAAAATACTGCTCATGCACCACGTTATTATTTCAAACTGCCAAAAAATCAAAATGATTTCTTTTCTTTTGAGAACTGTGAAATGCTTGTGAACATTGTTTTTTCTTTTTACAGAGAATAGGTCACCGAATATAACTGTGAAACCCATGAAATGCAATCCTTTCTGCTCAAACAAATTTAAAAAAAAATAACTTAAGTGTAATTTTGTTGGAAAGATGGACATAACTCTGTTTCCGAAAGACTATTAAGATTGTAAAAACACTTATCTCACTCAAAAGTGTTTGAGTTTTTTAAAACTATTTTCGACATTTAATTTTATTTTTCAAATAAATAAATTTGTATTTTCTTTCACTCAAAATTGATTGATTTGTTTAATATTCATTACTTATATGCATGCTGACTGACGTTTTTCATACTAAATGCTAGACCATTGTTTATCACCTAATTGTCTACGGACTTTCCCGGTTTTTCCCGATTACGACAAAGAGCACACGGCGGGTGTGACCGGTCAGCAGAGGATGCTCACTTCTCCTAGGCACCTGATCCTACCTCTATCTTTTTTGAGGTCCGTGTTGCTCTGCTTTGAATTGGATTTCGTTTTATGGATTTTTCAGATGGTTGACGGTTTGTTATTGTCATTTTTTCATTGACAATATTCGACTTCTGTTATGGGTTTATCAAACTAATAATCATCAGTTAATCTCATCTTCTTAATTAAGTATGTGTATTTTTAAAGCTTTACCAAAATAGATTTTTTGTTATTTTTAAATATATTTTTTCACTCAAAACTGATTGTTTATTTTAGACCGTGTTATGGATTTGTTAAAATAATAATCACCGCTCAAATGGTACATCTTCACAGTTAATATTATCATATCAATCAAATTTGTGTATTTTGTAAAGTTTTACCAAATTTAAGTAGTTCGAATTAAAGTGCGCGATCATCAAGTCTTCAGTCAACTAAACAGTTACTGTAAGGTAAATTGTTGGTCACTGAATGACAGATTTATGTAAACATGCAGTTAAGTGAACCACATAGCTTCATTGAGTCCGCAAATAAATCACAATTAATATTTAAAGCTATAATTTGCCTTTTTGTATAAAAATTACAGGATGGATATACTTCCGATGCATTTAGTTGTGTCAAATATATATTTTTAAACGTTATTTTGAATTATTACAAATTGTTACACTGTTGCCATATCGTTCACATTGTACATGCTGTCTACCCTCCTCTGCGGATGTAAAGATTCTCTTTATGACCGTCGTCACCGCTATCTTCAACATGATGCATGTCATCGCCGTCAGTGTTTTCTCCACGTATTTTTTGGCCATCATCTTTATTGTTTTCTTTCTTCACTTAAATAAAGAAAAAATACTCAATATTGAAAAATCCGTTCCTATGAAACTTAAAATAATTAGTCATGTTTTATATATTAGGACAATGATTCATTTTTGTGATCATGTTTTTCTTTTCCAAATGAATCAATTTTATCAAGGGTAAAAAAGTGAGTTATCAATAAGATCATGAACAAAATAGATTCAAATAAAATAATAAAAGTTCTACACGCACATAAAAGACAACATTTAAAAATAAGTAAGGCTGTATATACCTGATGTTGGGCTATTGCGAGCTAACGTCTGCAGAACAAGGCAGACAAGAAGGATTACGATGATAAGCTTCATGGCGATGTTTGTCGTAAGAACAAGTCGTTAATACTAGAAAAATGCAATGAAAATCACAAACAAGTACTATGTGTTACCGTTACACATTTCATTCTGAAGATTGCTTGACTTCATTAAATATTCATCAAATAAAAAAAAAAGTCAAGACACAATGCGCGATGTAAGCTGAAACAATAAATGAATGAAAACAGGATCGTTTCAATCGATGATGATGTTTATTTTTGTTTCTTTAATCAGTATTTCTTATATCTACTTACCTACCAACACTGCTATACTTTCCGGTATCCGTTTTCAGTGTTTCCGAAACGAAGAATTGCCATTTATAATCAAACTGTGAAAGCTCCGCCTACTTTGGAATTACAAATTAAATGCCTAAAAACACGATTTCAGACGATATAGAATAAAAAATAATAAACGTGGCATCTTTCTTAGGACGATTCATAAATGATAAAAATCGTGACAGACGAAAGTAATAAAACTCCTTCATGACAACTGAGACTGTTATTTATAATCAATGTATTGTGCAATGTTTTAAATGATTAAGATGAATAAGAATGCCGAGGTGAACCAAAATAAGCTCCTCATAAAGTAATCGCCCGACATTGCATAGCCTTTATGCTAAATTTTCATTTTTCATACAATTTGCTAAGCAAGGCTTTTGTAAATATGATTAATTGTATTTACTGCTTTGATCTATTTGATAATGTATTTTTTTCTCTTGAGAAAATTTTTTTTTAAATATTTTAACATTTAATGTAACATGTTAATTCAAACACTCTTTTTCAAAACCATACACCTTACAAATTTATATGTAAGGGATTGAAGTACATGGTACGATTGTACAGCTGATGGATATGGATCAATTGTGCGTCATTGATCTAATAATAATTCCTTAGCGATGCCATAAGTATATTATTGGTAACCTAACCATATTTCAAATCATGTGTTATGGGGTTGAACTGACATTTCATCGATATTCAACAACATACTATAATACTGATAACCATGTGATAACAAGATTGACGCAATGACAAAAATTTGTTTTCGACAAATAAATTCAAAATATATTTTTTCCAATAGTTCTTATTTTCTTTTAAATTCAAAATGCTTTGTGTGATGTAGAATGTGTTGTTGCAACACATCGTATTACATGCAAAGGGTTTGAAGTGAGTAGTGTTTTCTGAAAACCTGGCGAAAACCTACTAAGTTTTGAAAGGGTTTATGATTTAAACATTTGTTTTAGAGCCCCTATAACAACATTAATTCAAAATGGTATGATTATTGTGTTGAAAACCTACCGAAGTAGCGTTTATTTTTTACATAGATCGTTGTGATGTGCTTATTCGGTGTCATAATATGAACATCATTAAATTCATGTTTGACTGAATAAGGCACTTTATATTTCATATGTTCCTTATACATGCAATAGTATATTATATATCTATATTTAAATCCAAAACAAATTTAATATACATGTATATTGTGGTGTCGATACTTACAATCAATATCTTAAATATATTTAGCAGAGGATGCTCACTCCTTCATGGCACCTGATCCTACCTCTATTTTGTTATAGGTCCATGTTTGCTCTGCTCCTGGTTTGTATTTTTCCTTTGGACTTTTGATTTTGAACACTGTTCGTTATAACCACATGTCATTCCACCGTCATTGCTTAACCCACTACTGTAATGGTATCATAAAATGAAGTCAAGTTTAGTTGCAAATCCTGTTAGGGGTTAATGATTTAAAAATTAAAACGATTTAAACCTCGATTCAAAATAATTTATAATGCAAGATATATCATCATTGATATACACTTACCATTTACCGCAAGCACAATCTAAGGTAATCTCCGAAAGCAAACATTGCAGGTAGGCTTAGGAAGCATATGCCCGATTTAACGTCTTATTTTCACTGTAACATACCAAATCGTGATATTAAAAACTGTTTAAATCTGACCAAAATCATGGTATTTTGCGTTTTAATAGATCTCAATGCAAAAAAAACCCGGAAGTTATTTACTACTACACCGTTGTATTATCCATTGATAACTATAAGTACTCTACACATATTCTTATATATCAAATTGGATAGGATAACAATACATCGAAATTTGCATTAAACACTAATCATACCAGGTAAAGGCAAATTATCTCAGTTTGATAAAAAATACTGATAGAATCATGTATTATCTTCGATTTAATAGTTTTTCGTCCAATTCTCAAAAGAAAAAAAAACTTTCTCAAATTTTAAACAGTATGCACGGAAAACGGTATATTGCATCAAAGCAGCACTAACAAAAGATTATAGCAACACTTTTCAATTTAGGCATTGATTAAACTATTGATACATGTTAAATGTGAAGTTCAAAATATACGGCATAGTGTGGTTTAGTAAGATTTTTATATCGTTAACAAAGAGAGAGGAAAGCCTGCCCGATAGATAAAAACATATTAAGCAAATATTTGTTAAAATAAGCAATTATTCCGTTATTTTCTTGTTTTTCAACAAATAACATCAAAAAACGATATCAAAGATATCAGATTCCTTTGCAATGCTTCCCGGTCAAATTTATACGACATTCCACTTGAAGTCATGACGTCATAAATTGTAAATTTACGTAATACAATTCAATTTATTAAAAACAATACCTTCAATAAATACGCTCATTTGTTTGTGTTCTGAATTTATTTGTTTCAATATATGTTAAGGTACATCATATACCAAGATTCGTTATTTTGCGGAATTACATGTAACTTAGATTTCATTTGCTTCCTTAACACCCCTGCAAGATATACTGTTCACCTCAACCTCTAAATATTCTGCTTACCAGTTCATTTCATTATTCTTTAGAATGTAATGTGACAAAACTGCACGGTCCGTGTGTCTATCTCTCTTTTATTACCACATTGCATCATAATTATATAATGCGGACATGAAACAAAGTCATTCTGATACAATCTGGATCTCATTAGGTGAAACTGGATTTTTCGTGATAAATTTGGGTCACATAATATTGATATCTATGATTAATGTTTATAAGAATAACGACAAACGATACATCTGTATTCATTGGGTGTATAATATTTGACTTCTCCGCAATAATGTATGAAAAGTAGCAAGATTTTTGTTTTACAAATCTGATTGATTTGTCTAAGGTATTATCTAATATTACTTAATAATCCAATTTACACACTTACTTTGTTGGGAATATGAAAAGACAACCACCTTATTTTTATATCTCCGAAAACATATATTCATCAAAATACGTGCTCTGATTGTTTTTTATTGATATTTTATACATACAAAAATACTCAGTTAGTACGAACACGTATATAGCGAAATTTTGAAGATATCGAAGTTTTATAGAGTAAATTTCTTAATAAATGTTCGCATAGTCTAACGGTTAAAATGAATTTGGATATAGCAAGCTTACAGATATAACAAAACTGATGGTGATTCCAATACACGAAAAATGTAACAAAATTTTGAGCCTTTCAAACGAATTTCATAAGTTTATATTTTCAAATTATAGCAAAAATTATTGACATGATAGTTTGTCTGAATTTATTTCCCCATAAATACATTAATTTAACATTCGAATAATCTACATTTCAAACTAATGTTTTTTGTTGTTTTTGTTTTTTAGATTTTACCTCATTAAGCAGGATTTGTTGTCTTATGGATGAACTATGAATAAAGCGTATTCCGTATTCTGATTAAGATAATAAACAATATCAAAATATCACGTAATTATACATTTTATTATAATTATATAAGATTTGTTTTATCACATTTTTAATATTATGATTTCTCTGTTTAATATTTTATGTGGTAAATTGACCATAAAAAAAGGATAAAATTCCATATAAATATCACACTCTAGTTTTATTTTCGGACAAATGTCTTTTTTCAACTTTAACATTTTCATTTCATTGTTTTTATGTGAAACGTACGATTTGTATTCAATACAGGTTGTATCTTAAATATGAATTATTCTACGCAACACATGTTTTTAATATTTAACTTGAATGTAGACTTTGAACAACTATCATCTTTGGAAAACTTGCTAACGCCTTATTCTGTTAAGATGGCATAGAATATTATTTAAAGCTGAATATCGCTTGTAAATAGGCAACGCTACACAGGTTTAAAAACCCTTCGATTTCGTCACACCCGTTTGCACACCTGAAACTCGTGACCGACATGCAGTATTCCTTTCGTAGTCTTTGGGTTTTGATGAATTTTTTTTATTTTATGTACATATTCTGTTTGTAAATAATGCATTGACCTGTTTATTTGATGATAGTATTCTCCTGGCTGGAAAAAAGTGCGTGAAATTTGATAATTTCATCGCAACCGAGTAACATGACGAGGCCAGATGCACGTCCACACAAATGAGACCTCTACAGCGATATACTTAAAACTGTTAAGAGGTCTTCGGCTTATAATAGGGGTTGCAGAGATAGCGATGATGAAAGAAAAATATGGAGGACAGTGCCTTTTTACGAGCGGTGTTCAGCTTCAAGTCTGAATTACATGGAAGCATAGTATTACGTAAAATCAAAATAAATTTTTTTAAGAACATCACATTGATGGAAGAGCGTTCACAGGATGAATGACCATCTTTAAGTTCTCCTTAAAGATAGCTTAAAGGTGCTTAAATGTAGCTTAAAGACAACCTTTAAGCCACCTTTAAGCTATATGTACTGCTTAAAGGTGGCCTAAAGGGGGCTTAAAGAAAGCGTAAAGATGGCTTAAAGGTGCTTAAAGGCAGCTTAAAGACCATCTTTAAGCGACTTTTAAGCCACCTTTAAGGACAACTTACTGGTTTTTAATGTCCACACTTCTTTAAGCCACCTTTAAGCCCCCTTTAAGCCATTTAAAAAAAAATCATAACAGTCTTTATTCAATATTGTGCTTAATTTACCAACAAAATGTATTAACTTTATGACAATTAAATCAATTGTGATCAATGAGCCAATATATTTAACCTATATGCGAAGTATTTATTTCAAAAGAACATAGCCGTGCGTCTGGACAAAAGACACACCTGTTGTGTATATCCTGTATATTCTGTGATAGTTCCAGGGTTTTTCTGAGGTTTAACAAACAATAGATTTAAATAGATATACACAAAGAAATGAAAGCATGTCTAGACACAACGCAGCGATTTTTACAAAAGAAATTGATTCTACATGAACATGTACGGTAGTTAAGTAAATAATGTATATTTTGTTTCAATGATTCCAAGATAGAAAAAAAGTATTAAAAACGGTGTTTGCTATCCAAAAAAAAAAATGGGGAAAAAAATTTAAAACACGCCCAAGACGGGTATCGATCCCGGGACCCTACGTTTACTAGCACCAGCTCACTTCCATTGCGCTACAGGAACTTCATGTATGATATGGTCTTTATATACTATAAATCGTTGAATGTACCGGTAATGTGTTTGTATTTTTTACTTGAAAAGATTTTGTCCTCCATATGTTTGTAACAAACAATTATACCTAATTACATTAATGCATGTATTTACAATGAATTAGGGTACTCGCATGGTCTTCAGTGAAAAAAATATATATTATACCTGATTGGAAACTGTTTTGCTTGCAAAACTTAGTACTAAATTTAATAAATTTAAATATGTTAGATATACGTTCACATAATTCATAACTATGAAATGCAAGAAAGAAAATGAAACTTTTTTTTTAAATGCATTGAAACTATTAGGGTAATAGTTCTACGCAAGTTACCGGTTTTCGTTAAAACGGCGTAGCTCCAGCATGTAATAATTTTAATAATATTGATAATTATACATTTACAACAGATGTAGAATAACTGATTAAGTTATGTTTAAATATTTTATTGTACACATGACTTTTAAACTGTCAATTCTATAACAAACAATATCACCAATTACCAGTGACGTACAATTTTCATCATGTGGCAATTGCAAAATTAATGATGTATACATATACATGTCCATATGATGTACCGGGCCTGGTATGTGACATATTATATTACCCCTTATAAATATATTTAAATAATTAACCCCATTTATGATTATTGTAATTAATGAGCCTCTAAATTTTACTGTTATACAAATGTATCTTTGATTTGTAGACATTATTTTTAAAACCCAGGTTAAGGAAATAATATTTTGAGAATTAACTACAAATGTAAATAAAACTTTAATTCAATGGACTTATCGTATACACGTACATACTAAGATTTCAACACCTTTAGGAACCCTGACGTGCACCTGGGCACAAGGCACACCTGTTGTATATATCTTGTATATTCTGTGTTAGTGCCAGGGGTTTTCTCAAGTTGAACAAACAATATACTTTAATTAGATATACACAAACGAATAAAACCATGTCTAGACAAACAAAGCAGCAATATCCCGCCCATAAAACAAAGGCAGTTAAGAGTCTTTTCATCCTTAACTTGTATCTATAGCAGATCTAGAATTAGACCTAGAAATAATTATTTTTTTTTTAAAATACATATCTTATTATAAACTGCTTATTAAATTAAATTATGTATTATTCATTCATTTTCTATTTTGTTCAATAACTGGATAAACTTAATTAAAAGAAGAAAGAAACCCTTTATCGCAATTAGTTTGTGTGAATACGTGTTTTTTTACGAAAACAAATTCTAAATAAAATCGAAATTGATGGCTTTCGACTAAGTATAATTTAGTCAAATATTAAATATTAAATCTTAATTACTAAGGAGAGAGAGAGAGAGAGAGAGAGAGAGAGAGAGAGAGAGAGAGAGAGAGAGAGAGAGAGAGAGAGAGAGAGAGAGAGAGAGAGCGTTTGCTTTCACCGATTAGTTTATGATAGGTAACAAACATGCATACTTTAATATAATTTCATGCCCAGATTTAGAGACAAGGATTACGCTCGCCGATACAATAATTTTGAAACCAAAAAATAAAATAAATTTTACAACGGCGATTACTGTTCATTGGAGCAGTGTTAATAATTTGGTGTAGATACCAGTTTTTGCGTGGTCTGTGTTGACAATGAAAACCGCCTGGACCCCCCTCCCCTTTAAAACTATATCATCACTTGGATCACCCCCTCCCACCCCTACAAAAGAATTTTTGCATTTATTGAATTAATTTATGGATTTAATATGAAATTGTTCAGCTTGATCAAAATTAACTTAAAGGGAACTTAAAGACGGTGTTAAGATAACTTAAAGGGAGCGTAAATACCACTTAAAGATGCTTAACGGTAGCTTAAAGATCGCTTAAAGGTGGCTTAAAGGGGGCTTAAAGAAGTTTGGACATGAAGGACCTATAAGCTCTTGCTTAAAGGTAGCTTAAAGGTGGCTTAAAGATCGTATATCCTTTAAGCCACCTTTACGCCACCTTTAAGCCCACCTTTAAGGACTTGCTTAAAGATGGTTATTCACCCTGTGGTTGCGGCCACTTAACCTTTGATACGACGATCAAAGCAATCAACTTGAAATTCATTTCTCATCATCTTTAAATGACAAAGTGTAAATAAATCATATGAAAGTCTTTTATAAGAAGAGTAACTAGAACTGAATATATGTCGACCCCAAAAATGTAGCACGTAAGATGTAAATGACACTTATTTGGTCCATGTTATTGTTGCTTTTATATTCTTAAAGCCGTTCCTGTTTTGGTTATGGTTGAATAATTTTATAAGCAATTATTAAATAATAACTCCATCAATCGGTTGATTGTGGAAGCACATAAAGCATACCATGGCATATTTCTTTTTTTGGAATACACGATATTTTCAAAGTCAACTTTACTGAGTCAAATTTGAGCTGTTCTGTCTCTAGTGTCTTTTGTTTATCTTCTTTTGATACCAAATGACTTCGAACACGTAAAGTGTATAGTCCGAAGCAAAAAAAAAAATGTTTTGTTTCATTTCACGATCATCTAAAAAGCACGTTTTCTAAAATGATCGACACCACTTGATTTTGATAGTCCAAGCGATCAGAAAAGTTGATACCGTATGCAATTTTATTTATGAGTGGATTAGTAGTTCATTTCTTTTAGTTATTAAGAATAACAAGGGCCAATAGGCCTCAACGGTCACCTGAGTACTCTAGCCCATACACAAACTTATCGAGGAGTCTCATATATGCATTTAATTAAGTTTCATTCTGGAGTACAAAAATTATAATCTTGTAATGAAGACAACTTTCCTGCCTGAAATCTTTCAAAAAGGACTATGAAACCTGTAATTTTAGCGAAAAACTTAAATATCATCATAGAGTGTATGACCTGATCTTGAAAAGGTGAGAGACTCTGATAGAAAATAATTTTCCCATATTTGTTAACTTTCAAGATAGGTTTTATGTGTATATGTTTTCATAGATAAACTAAAACAAGGTGGCTAGTATACATGTTTTATTTAAAACAACCTCCCATCTCCCATCCCCAGGGGTAGAAAGAAACTCTCATTGTGGGCATTTAAAAAACAGCTTTAAAAGCTATAAAGTGATCCTCACTTCTCCTGTTCGAGTTTTTTAATGTTCAACCTTCATTGACATTTAATCACCGGTATGGTAATTTGTGTGCACCGCTTATAGTGTTATAGGACCGACGACATCCAAAAATAAGCATACAATGCTTAAATAAATGCCAGATGGTGCGAGAAATGCGTAATAACACACATGGTCCTTTATAAATAAACATTCATTATATATTTGTTAAAATGTACTTTCATACATGTTCCATTCCATGCAAACTTATTTTGAAGAACGCCTGTTGATTTATTCACATTTTAAAATAAATGGTAAATGATTTTGTAAAGACAGATAGAGTGGATTCATTTAATTTTTAAAAAATACATTTTTAAATTTCAGTATGTTAAAATGTTACACATAAACCAAAATAACTCTGTATAACAATGTTTTCATTTATCTTGCTTTAAATGTTTTTATCTCCTATGAACAACTTATCATATATAGGTGTACGTAATGAAATTAAAAAAGTCATTTTACAAATTTCGACGGAAGTGTGAATGAATGTAAGGGAAACAGTATAACTATTCAACAAGGTTATTCGATATTGGTGAAAAATTAAGTTTACGTTCTTGTCTTCGTCGTACTGGTGGGTCCACGAACAATTTATTTTCTGGTTCTCATTGTTTTATATATTGCATCATAATGATATTATGCAGTCAGGAAGCAATTTAATTTATGTTCAGCCTTGCACTTAATAAGTGTGTTCTGAATTTTGTCGATAACTTAAGTTACATAACGATGGTGACAACTTGAATGCTAATGAGAATAAGAACAAATCATGATTTATATTAGTTGTTTGAATCTTATTTAACTTCACTCTAATGACATATAGTGTTAACTAAGGGCGCCTGTCGATGTCAGATTTTATGGCTTGTAAATACATATTCGTAATATTATTTAATTAGTCGACACATATTTTTTTGACGTTCATCTTCTTATATCTTTGCTAGTTAAGCATTGATTGATTGGATTAGACAGTATCTCTGTTACATGTATGGATTACTAATAATCATCGCTCAAATGAGTATTAATATCTTTACAGTTAATCTCGTCTTAGTAATGAATTATGTGTATTTTTTAAAAGCTTTACAAAAAAATATTTTTTGGTATTTTTAAATATATTTTTTTTACTCAAAATTTGTTGCTTGTTTTAGACCGTAATCGACCTCTTTTATGGATTTGTTAAAACAAAATAACTACCGCTCAAATATGTTCATCTTCACAGCTAATATGATCATATCAATTAATTTTGTGTATTTTTTGAAGTTTTACCAAAATTTAATTAATTCCATTTAAAGTGCGCTATCATCAAGCATTAAGTCAACTAAACAATGACTGTAAGGTAAATAGTTGGTCACCGATTTATGTAAACATGCAGAATAAAACATAACAATTAATGCTTAAAGTTTTAATTTAGCATTTTGTATAAAAATTACAGGATGGATATATTTCCGATGCATTTAGTTGTGTCAAATATAGATTTTAAATGTTATTTTGAATTATTACTATTTAGTACACTGTTGCAAGATTGTTCACATTGTAAATGCTGTCTACTTTCTTCTGCGGCCGTAAGGATTCCCTTTATGACCGTTTCCATAATCATTCTTTCCGTCGTCACCGCTATCTTTAACATCATGCATGTCGTCGTCGTCAGGTTTTTCTCCAGTTAATTTATTGTTACTGTCATCACCTTTATTGCTTTCTTTCTTCACTAGAATAAAAAAAAGTACTCAATATTGAAAATATTCCGTTCCTATGAATATAGGAATAATTAGTCATGTTTTCATATATATGGACAATGAATCGTTTTTATGATAATAATGGTTTTCTTTATCAAATGGAAATGAGCTACTTTTATCGAAGGTAATGATGTGAGTAATCAATGATATCATTAACAAAATAAATTAAAATAAAGTTATAATAGTTCTGCACGCATATTCAAGAAAAATTTAAAAATAAGTAAGGTTGTATATACCTGACGATGGACTATTGCTAGCTAACGTCTGTACGACAAGGCATATAAGAAGGATTACGATGATAAGCTTCATGGCGATGTTTGTCGTAAGAACAAGACGTGAATACTAGAATGATACAGTGAAAAATCACAAACAAGTACTATGTGTTACCGTTACACATTTAATTCTGAACATTGCTTGATTTCATTAAATATTCATCAAATAAAAAAAAAATCAAGACACAATGCGCGATGTAAGCTCAAACAATAAACGAATGAAAACAGGATCGTTTCAATAGATGATGATGTTAATTTTTGTTTCTTTAATCAGTATTTCTTATATCTTCTTACTTACCAACACTGCTATACTTTCCGGTATCCGTTTTCAGTGTTTCCAAAACGAAACATTGCTATTTATAATCAAACTGTGAAAGCTCCGCCTACTTTGGAATTACAAATTAAACGCCTTAAAACACGATAACAGACGATATAGAATAAAAAAAGTGGCATCTTTCTTAGGACAATGCATTAATGATAAAAATCGTGACAGACGAAAGTAAAATAATTCCTTTATAACAACTGAGACTATTATTAATTATCAATGGATTATGCAATGAATTTAATGATGAGGATGAATGAGAATGCCGAGGTGAACCAAAATAAGCTCCTCATAAAGTAATCGCCCGATAATGCATAGCCTTTATGCTAAGTTTTCTTAGTTCATTTTTCATACAATTTGCTAAGTAAGGATTTTGTAAATATGATTAATTGTACTTACTGCTTTAATTTATTAAATAATGGATTTTTTTTGTTTTGAGAATTTTTTTTTAAATATTCTAAGATTTAATGTAACATGTTAATTCAAACACTCTTTTTCACAACCATGCACCTTAAAAATTTATATGTAAGGGATTGAAGTAGATGGTACGATTGTACAGCTGATGGATATGGATCAATTGTGCGTCATTGATCTAATAATAATTCATTAGCGATGCCATAAGTATATAATTGGTAACCTAACCATATTTCAAATCATGTGTTATGGGGTTGAACTGAAAATTCATCGATATTCAACAACACATCATCATACTGAAAACCATGTGATAACAAGATTGACGAAACGACGAAAATTTGTTTTCGACAAATATATTCAAAATATATTTTTACCAATAGTTCTTATTTTCTTCTAAATTCAAAATGCTTTGTGTGATGTAGAATGTTTTGTTGCAACACATCGTATTACATGCAATGGATTTGAAGTGAGTAGTGTTTTCTGAAAAAAACCTGGCAAAAACCTACTAAGTTTTGAAAGGATTTGTGATTTAAACATTTGTTTTAGAGCCTCTATAACAACCTTAATTCAAAATGGTATGATTGTTGTGTTGAAAACCTACCGAAGTAGTGTTTTGTTTTACATGACCTATTTATAGTCCACACGCAAGCATGCATAAAGATCGTTGTGATGTGCTTATCCTGTGTCATAACATTAACATCATTAAATTCATTTTTGACTGAATAAGGCACTTTATATTTCATATGTTCCTTATACATGCAATAGTATATTATATATCTATATTTAAATCCAAAACCAATTTAATATACATGTATATTGTGGTGTCGATACTTACAATCAATATATTAAATATATTGAGCAGAGGATGCTCACTCCTCCATGGCACCTGATCCTACCTCTATTTTGTTATAGGTCCATGTTTGCTCTGCTCCGGTTTGTATTTTTCCTTTGGACTTTTGATTTTGAACACTGTTCGTTATCACCACATGTCATTCCATCGTCACTGCTTAACCCACTATACTGTAATGGTATCAAAGTTTTAATCTGACCAAAATCATGGTATTTTCCGTTTAAATATATCTCAATGCAAAAAACGGAAAGTTCTTTACTGCTACATCGTTCTATTATCCATTGATAACTATAAGTACTCTAGACATATTCTTATATATTAAATTGAATAGGATAACAATGCCTCGAAATTTCCAATAAACACTAATTATATCAAGTAAAGGCAAATTATCTGAGTTTGATAAAAAAAAAAATACTGATAGAATCATGTATTATCTTCGATTTAATAGTTTTTCGTCCAACTCTCAAAAAAAAAATCTTTCTCAAAAATTTTAAACAGTTTTCACGGAAAACGGTATGTTCCATCAAAGCAACACTGAACAAAAGATTATAGCAACACTTTTCAATTAAAGCATTAGTCAAACTATTGATACATGTATATGTTAAATGTGAAGTTCAAAATATACGGCACAGTGTGTTTTAGTCAGATTTTTAGATCGTAAACAAAGAGAGAGGAATGCCTACCCAATAGAAAAACGCAAATTTAGCAACTACTTGATAAAATAAGCAATTATTCCATTATTTTCTTGGTTTTCAACAAATAAGATCAAAAACGATATGAAAGATATCAGATTCCTTTGCAATGCATTCCGGTCAAATTTATACGACATTCCACTTTAAGTCATGACGTCATCAATGTGTAAAATAACGTAATACAATTAAATTTATAAAAAACAATACCTTCTGTACTTTCATTTGTTTGTGTTCTAGGTTTCTTAGATTTAATATGTGTCTAGGTACATGTAACTTAGATTTAGCTTGCTTCCTTAACACCCCTGTAAAATATACTGTTCACCTCAATCTCTAAATATTCTGATTAGCAGTTCATTTTATCATTCTTTAGAATGTGATGTGATAAAACTGCACGGTTCATGTGTCTATCTTTCTTTTATTAACACTTTGCATCATAATCATATAATGCAGACATGAAACAAAGTCATTTTTATACAATCTTGATCTCATTAAGTGTAATTGGATTTTTCGTGATGAAATTTGGGTCACATAATGGTGACATTTATAATTAATGTTAATAAAAAATAATGACAAACGATACATCTGTATTATTTGACTTCTCCGCAACAATGTATGAAAAGTAGCAAGATTTTTGGTTTACAAATTTGATTGATTTGTCTAAGGTGTTACCTAATACATGTATTACTTAATTAACCAATTTACGCTTACTTCGTGGTGAATATGAAAAGACAACCACCTCATTTTTATATCTCCAAAAACACATATTCATCAAAATACGTGCTCTGATTGTTTTGTATTGATATTCTATACGTACAAAAAAATATGGTTAGTTCGAATACGTAAATTGCGAAATCTCGGATATATCGAAGTTTTATAGAGTAAATTTCTTACCAAATCTTTGCATAGTTTAACGGTTAAAACGAATTGGGATATAGCAAATTAACGGATATGTTGAAATTGATATTGAGTCCCGTAGATGTAAAAATGTAACGAAATTTTGAACCTTTCAAACGAATTTCCTAAGGTTATTGTTTCAAATTATAGCAAAATCCATTGACATGATAGTTTTTATGAATATTTTCCCACATAAATACAATAATTTAACATTCAATTATTCTATTTTTCAAAAATATGCTGTTTTTTTTTTAATTTTGCCTCATCAAGTAGGATTTGTAGTCTTAAAGATGAACTGTGAATTTAGTGTATTCCGTATTCTGATTTAAATAATAGACAATATCAAAATATCAAGTAGTTATATTTATAATTATATATCTTATTAAAATTATATAAGATTTTTTTTTTATCACATTTTTAGTATTATGATTAATATTTTATGTGTTCAAGTGACCATGATAAAACGATAGTTTCATATAAACACCACACTCTGATTTTAAATTCAGACAAATGTTTTATTTCAACTTTAACATTAATTTTCATTTCATTGTCTTTATGTGAAACGTACGATTTGTATTCAATACAGGTTGTATCTTGCATATGACTTATTCTATGCAAAACATTTTTGATATTTTACTTGAATGTAGACTTTGAACACCTCTCTTTGGAAAACTTGCTAACGCCTTATTCTGTTAAGATGTCATAGAATATTTAAGGCTGAACATCGCTCGTAAATAGTCACCGCCACACAGGTATATTTATAAACCCTTCGATTTCGTTACACCCGATTACACCTGAAACTCGTGACCGACATACAGTATTCCTTTCTTAGTCTTTGGATTTTATACATTTTTTGTTCATTCTATGTACATATTCTGTTTGTAAATAATGCATTGACCTGTTTATTTGATGATATTATTCTCCTGGCTGAAAAAAGTGCGTAAAATTTGATAATTTCATCGCAACCGAGTAACACGACGAAGCCAAATGTACGTCCAAACAGGGGAGACCTCTACAGCGATATACTTTAAACAGTTAAGAGATCTTCGGCTTATATTAGGGGTTTCAGAGATAGCGATGATGAAAGAGAAATATGACGGACAGTGCCTATTTACGAGCGGTGTTCAGCTTTAAGTTTTAATTACATGGAAGCATAGCATAACATAAAATCAATAGAACATCACATTGATGGAAGAACGTTGCGGCTAGTTTTCCTTTGATGCGTCAATCAAAACAATTAACTTGAAATTCATTTCATTTCAAAAAGTGTCTTCCATGAGGAAAAGTAAATACATCATTTGTGAAATTCTTGTATAAGAAGAGTAACTAGAACTGAATATATGTCGCCCCAAAAAATGTCGCACAGTAAGATGTAAATAACAATTATTTGGTCCATAAGTACTACAACAGCCACCCAATCAATGTTACTTGTCAAAACCCGACATGCATCTATTCTAGCTCTCCAATTATAATACAGTCCAACAAAGGAATATATGGAAGTTGTTTACAACACATCTGCTTTGCAAAAAATAGAATATTTACTAAGTGTGTCTTATAATGCAAACGTAGTGTTGAGAAAGAGTTTTAAATGTAATTAAAGTTTTTAAAGAAGAACAATGAAGGTGTTCTATCGATAGACTTAAGATAGTTATGACAACATTATTGACAGTCACATTAAGAAATAATCAAAATGAAACATGCACCGCCAATTTTTTCAAAATAAAATGTAAAACCATCTTCAAACCGAGAGAAAAAAAGCCTACTTTTACAAAAACATAGTATAACCTTTGTTATTTGTTTTGTTTTTGTTTTTTTGTCAGATGTTGTATCCTTCTTTTTTATTGTTTTGCTGATCTGTGAAATTTTACAGATTTACCAGACGGCTTACAATGTGAGTTGCAATTTGATCCTAATTTAATACTACAATGTCAATTAGATGGCGCCATATTTAATATAACAACACCATCATCAGAAAGCACACAAACCTCACCAGAAAATTCATCAAAGCCACAAAATATCAAAACAACTGAGTCCCAAGAAAGTTCATCGACTTCAACGAGTATAAGTTCAACGTCACCAGAACGATTCACATCACAAAATGGCATAACTACGCCTATTACGTCATCAGAAATCAAAGACAGTGAGCAAGATATTCATAAAACGTCAGAAATGTCACCTGATATGACAACAAACTTACATTTGTAAAAAATGGTTTGATATTTCTCTAAAAAATATAATTGCATAATAGTGTAATAGTGTAATAGTGTAATATAATATGTTTTCTTTCTCACTGTGTGTACCTCGTGTTACTATTCAAATTAGCTCTTCTAATCATTGTTTGTTTGTCTTTTTGTAACTTTTATGACTTCTTCTACTTGCCATTAACAATTGAGGAAACTTGACACAAGCATTTCGATTATTGGGGTCAAATTACATTTTTTGTTATGGGTTTAAAAAACGACAGGTGTGATATTTAAGGGAATTATTTTCTTGTCAATAGATACAAATTTAAAGAAATTATATTCACGATAGTCTTTAAAAGGCATGAAAAGTAATGGCGATAAATTTCAGTTCATTGTAAGTAGTTGGAAGGGGTCTAAAAAGTGTTATTCTTCATTTGTTTATTTCATTATAATCAATCGATAGAACTGTCCGATGCTGCACAGATCAATAATTTCATGTATTCATTTCGACCTATATCTAATAATCAACATGTTATTACTGCAATAGTGATTTAATTTATTTAGTAGCTTACGTTGCTTATTCAACCTTATTTTTAAAGGGCACAGTCACGATTTTGGTCAAACAAAAATTTTCCGATTTTAATATTTACAATGTTCCAGTAAGGCATATGTAATAGGCAATCAAAATGTGAGTGTCATTCGTTGAGTTATAAGCGAGTTACAGAACTTACAATTCTTTGCTTTGTAAACAAAGCTTTTATTTACATTTTGAATGCTGAAGTGAAAATTCCACTTTTAGATCTAAAATAAATGTGTTAAACGTTAGAAATTGTTTATTTATGCTTAAAATGATTAAGAAGATAGGACAATTAGCTTGAAAAAGATTTTTTACTCGTGTATGGAACCTATGTAAACAAAAACAGGACACGGGCCTTGTTTACATGACACAGAATTGTGAGTCCTTTATCTTGCTAATAACTCTACGACTGACTCTCAAATTTTATTTGATCATTAGAAATGCATTCCTAAAGCATTGTAAAAAATAAAAACAGAAAAGTAGAATTTGACCAAATCGTGAACATACCCCTTTAAAGCACTCTATAGAACTTTAATTTTGGGGTGCGTTAAATGTGTAATATGGTCCTTTATTAATAAACAATCATTTTATGTTTGTTAAAATGTACTTTTATACATTTTCCATTCCATGCAAACTTTTTTTAAAGAACGCCTGTTGATTTCTTCACATTTTAAAACAACTGTTCAATGATTTTGTAAAGACTGATATAATGGCTTCATTTAATTTTTTTAAAAAAAAATAACATTTTTAAATTTTAGTATGTTAAAATGTTACACATAAAGCAAAACAAGTCTGGTCTGTATAACAATGTTTTAACCTACATTATGATGGTTGAATGCTAATGAGAATAATAACAAATTATGATTTTTATTTATTTTATTCATTTTATGATTTATATTAGTTGTTTGAATCTTGTTTAACTTCACTCCAGTGACATATATCGTTACCTAAGGGCGTGTATCGATGTCAGCATTTTTTGGCTAGTCATTACATTTTCATAAAATTATTTAAATAATCGACACACATTTTTTGAAGTTCATCTTGTTATATCTTTGCTAGTTAAGCAAATATTTTAAGATACGTTTTTTCTTCACCTATTGTCACATTAAAACATTATTAAGGTGCAGTTTGTCAAAATGGAATCATCTGCAATTAGCATACACATTTTGAAATTGAAAAGTCAAAATGATTTGTTTCTTTTGAAAACTATGAAATGGTTGTGAGCATTTATTTTTCTCTAGAGAGAATAGGTCACTGACTTCTATTCGTGTAACCCATTAAATCCAATCCTTTCTGCTCAAACAAATTAAAAAAAATCAACTTTAGTGTAATTTCGTTGGAATGAAAAAAGATGAACATAATTATTTTTTTCGAATAAAATATTAAGTTTAAAAAACCCTTATCTCACTCAAAACAGTGTTTGAGTTTTTTAAAACTATTTTCGACATCTGATTTTATTTTTTAAATACATAAATAAGTATTTTCTTTTACTGAAAATTGATTGATTGGTTTAGGAAGTATTCGACCTCTATTATGGATTTATTAAACTAATAATCATCGCTCAAACGAGTATATCTTTACAGTTAATCTCTTCTTATTAATTAATTATATTTATGTTTTAAAAGCTTTACAAAAATTTATTTTTTCTTATTTTTAAATATGTGTTTTTTACTCAAAATTGATTGTTTGTTTTAGACCGTAATCGACATCTGATATGGATTTGTTAATATAATAATCACCGCTCAAATGGTACATATTCACAATTAATATTATCATATCAATTGATTTTGTGTATTTTTTAAAGTTTTACCAAAATTTGATTAGTTCGATATAAAGTGCGCGAACATCAAGCATTCAGTCAACTAAACAGTTACTGTAAGGTAAATAGTTGGTCACTGAATGACAGATTTATGTAAACATGCAGTGTCGTGAACCAAATAGCTTCATTGGGTCCACAAATAAAACATAACAATTAATGCTTAAAGTTTTAATTTACCTTTGTGTATAGAAATAACAGGATGGATATACTTCCGATGCATTTAGTTGTGTCATATATAGATTTTTAAACGTTATTTTGAATTATTACTAATTGTTACACTGTTGCCACATCGTTCACATTGTACATGCTGTCTACTTTCTTCCGACGGTGAAAGGACCTTTTTCATAATCATGCTTTCCGTCGTCATCGCTATCTTTAACATCATGCATGTCATCGCCGTCAGGTTTTTCTCCAGTTATTTTTTTGTTATTGCTATCATCTGTATAGCTTTCTTTGTTCACTAGAATAAAGAAAAAGTACTGAACATCGAAAATAAAATTGTTCCTATGAATATAAGAATCATTAGTCATGTTTTTATATATGTGGACAATGAATCATTTTTATGATAATAATGGGGGGTTTTTTCAAACAAAAATGAGCTACTTTGATCAAGGGTAATCAAGTGAGTTATCAATGATATCATGAACAAAATAGATTAAAATAAAGTAATAAAAGTTTTACACGTATATTCAAGAAAATATTTAAAAATAAGTAAGGCTGTATTTACTGACAAAGGGCCATTCCGAGCTAACGTCTGTAGGACAAGGCAGACAAGAAGGATTACGATGATACTCCTCATGTCGATGTTTGTCGTAAGATCAAGACGTTAATGCTAAAATAATATAGTGCAAAATCACAAATAAGTACTATGTATTTCCGTAACACATTTCCTTCTGAAAAAAGTGCTTGATTTGATTAAATATTCATCAAATAAAAACAAAATCAAAATACAATGTGCAATGTAAACTCAAACAATAAACGAATGAAGACAGGACCGTTTCAATAAATAATGATGTTTATTATTTTTCTTTAATCAGTATTTCTTATATCTACGTACTTACCAACACTGCTATACTTTCCGTTATCTGTTTTTAGTGTCTCCAAAACGAAAACAATAGCCGTTTATAAGCAAGCTGTGAATGCTACGCCTACTATGGAATTGCAAATCAAATGCCTAAAAATACGATTTCAGACGATATAGAATAAAACAAATAAGCGTGGCATCTTTCTGTAGACGATGCATAACTGTTAAAAATCGTGACAGACGAAAGTAAATGATTCCTTTATAACAACTGACACTATTATTAATTATCAAAGTATTATGCAATGTTTTAAATGATTTAGATGAATGAGAATGCCGAGGCGAACAAAAACAAGCTCCTCATAAAGTAATCGCCCGATATTGCATAGCCTTTATGCTAAATTTTCTTAGTTCATTTTTCATACAATTTTCTAAGTAAGGATTTTGGAAATATGATGAATTGTACTTACTAATTTAATCTATTTAATGATCTTTTTTTTTAAATTTAACATGTTAATCAAACATTCTTTTTTACAACCATGTACCTTACAAATTTATATGAAAGGGATTGAAGTACATGTACGATTGTACAACTGATAGATATGGACCAATTGTGCCTCACTGATCTAATGATAATTCAATAGCGATGCCATAAGTATATAATTTGTAACAGAACCATATTTCAAATCAAGTTTTGTGGGGTTGAACTTACATTTCACCGATATCAAACAACATATTATAATAGTGATAAACATGTAATACCAAGATTGACGAAAATTTGTTTTCTACAAATATTTAAAAAGAAATATACTTTTTACGAATAGTTCTTATTTTCTTTTAAATTCAAAACGCTCCATGTGATGTAGTGTCATACCATTAGCATCATTAAATTCATTTTTGACTGAATAAGGCACTTTATATTTCATTTGTTGTTTATACATGTACATGCAATATTATATAATATATCTAGATTTAAATCCAATAGCAATTTAATAATATACATGTATCTTATGGTGTAGATACTTACAAGCAATATATTAAATATATTTAGCAACAGATGCTCACCCCTCCATGTCACCTGATCCTACCTCTATTTTGTTATAGGTCCATGTTTGCTCTGCTCCTGGTTTGTATTTTTCCTTTGGACTTTTGATTTTGAACACTGTGCGTTATCACCACATGTCATTCCACCGTCACTGCTTAACCCACTATTGTAATGGTATCATAAAATCAAAAAAAGTTCAGTTGCAGATCCTGCTAGTTGTTAAGAATTTATAAATAAAAGCGATTTAAACCTCGATTGAAAATAATTTGTAATGCGATATATTTCATCATAAATATACACTTACTATTTACCGCAAACACAATCTGAGGTTATCTCTGAAAGCAAACATTGCGGGTAGGCTAAGGAAGCATATGCCAAATTTAACGTCTTATTTTCACTGTAACATACCAAATCGTGAAATTAAAATCTGTTATTAATCAGACCAAAACCATGGTATTTTCCGTTTAAATAGATCTCAATGCAACTACATCCATGTATTATATATTGATAGCTATGAGGACTCTACACGTATTCCCATCAAATTATATAGAATAACAATACCTCGATGAACAATAATCATTTCAAGTAAAGGCAAATTATCTGAGTTTAATAAAAACTACTGATAGAATCATGAATTATCTTTGATTTAATAGTTTTTTGTCCAATTCAAAAAAAATAAAACTTTCTAAAATTTTAAACAGTTTGCACGGAAAACGGTATGTTGCATCCAAGCAGCACTAAACAAAAGATTATAGCAGCACTTTTCAATTAAAGCATAAATTAAACTATTGATACATGTGTATGTTAATTGTGAAGTTCAAAATATACGGGGCAGTGTGTTTTAGTCAGATTTTATTTTGTAAACAAAGAAAGAGGAAAGGCTGCCCGATTGATAAACGCAAATTTAGCAAATATTTGATAAAATAAGACATTATTCCATTATTGTCTTGCTTTTCAACAAATAACATAAAAAAAATCTATATTACAGATATCATATTCCTTTGCAATGCTTTCCGGTCAAAGGACTTGGTTCACTTCCCTTAAAAATCAGCCCTCTTTCAAATGATCTAAATATTTTACACTCTCGACTTAGGAACGTGTAGAATAAAAAATTATGAAAATAAATTTAGTCAGACATTAAATCACCCCACACCAGGTTGTTGGATATAGCACGTTTAGGCTATAGTCACGTCGCATATTTGCGACGTCATGACGTCGGGTATATTTAAGAACTGGGCAATTTTAGACGTTGGAACATTATTTTACGTTATAGCCACCTCATCTAATTTTTTTAATTTAAATAAATTCATTTTATTTGATTTCTTCACTTTCAAGCAAAACTATTGTGAGGAAACGACTCTAGGATATGAAATAATTATCTAATGCATGATATCCACTCAAATTGAGGCGTAAACAAGATACAGTGTATCAAAAAATATTATCATTGTACAAATAGATTATTTAGTTCAAAGGTGTGTGTTTAAATAAAAACTACAATAAATGATAATACTAAGAATATTTTTTTTCTCTGTAACACATACAAATGTAATGTTAATTGAAAAATAATCATACCTCTATCATACAAGCATACTAACAAAATCAATTTGGCAAGTATACAGTTAACTTTTAAGAGTAATACCCTTTAATGCAATTCAAATTTAAATACATGTACCGGATAACTGCATCTGACATAACTGTTACAAAAAAGATTTTAATTGAATATTGATAAAACTAATAGTATACCGGTATCTATATATATGGAGTGGCCAATTTCCGCCTTAAAATCACACAGGTAAGATATTTTACTTGAAAAATGAAAAAAACATGTAGTGTACATGTGGAGCAGCTTACAATGTATTTCTGCCTCCAACATTAAACTCACACAAAAGTTTTTATGTAAACCTGCATTCACTAAATGAATTAAGGTTAATATTCTTCTTAAACAAAAAGACTGAAGAACATTAAAACCGTAACTGAATATCTCACAACATAATTGATTCAATTGCCAATGCATGTTGTATAGTATATACATGTATAGTTAACTTGTATATCTATGAAGAGCAGGCAGTCTATTGTTCATTCTTCCAAACAGTCTGGAGAATCATCCTCTGATTCAGACTCGTCAATTGCATCTGGAATAACAGCTGCATCATCAATGAACTTGCTCCAGTCCCTTACAGATCTAAAAGACTCCATGTCGCGTCCAAAACCAATATACCATATAACTGCGGCAATGTGGGCACACATACCTACTACTCTTGCCCCAGCACGACATCTACAATACCATCCGATCACGCTTCCTTCATCATATCGTATCCAAAGAAGGTAAGACTTGGAGGAAATATGCCGGCTCCTGATCCTGACTCTTATCAAGGACTGGTCTTCCTTATGAACCATGATATCACATCCATTCCCAAAGTGTCCCTCTGCGTAAATACTAGCACGCTTCACTTGATATATGCCACAGGTCAACTCTCGAAGTTGATCTTCATCAAGACGAGTAAAATCCTGAAGCTCGTCAGGGTGTTTCCACACAGCAGAGCGGGTATCCATTTTCTTTTCTTCTACTTCCTCTTTCAGGTGATTGATTTGCCTGGAAAGGTACTGCATCTTAGCTGCCTGCCACAATAGAGTCTTCCTCAGTACAACCTACAGATAATTCATGAAATTATAATACATGTAACAAGAAGCTTATGACAGCCAGGGGCCTATAACAGCTTGGGTCCTAACAGTCATTGAGTATAACATAGTCTGTAAATGATACACAAAAGTATAAATAAAACAAAATAAACTGATACATGATATGTTTATACTCAAAAGCAAGAGAAATAGGATGATTAGGGATGAACAAAATACTGTACTACACTCACATTTTGTCACTATCATAATGTACACTTAACAATAATATACTTTGTAGCGACTTAGGTGACTTAAATATAGAGAAGTTTCATTATTCATGCCTGCCATTTTCAAAGCATATTGATACCTGTTGACAAAGGTGGAAAGTACTTGTTTGAAATTCTGCACACAATCTTGATGTAATCACTAATGAATGGCACCTGGGACGAAGGAAGGACGCGATCAAAAAACTTCCACTTCTTTCTCCGCGCATTTGCAGATTCTACCACCCAACGTATCTGTAATATATATATAATAAAGAGATCAATTCCATGTGAATATACTAATATCTAACAAAACTCTCCCAGATCTCTCTGTCTCTCTCATCCTCCTCTCCCCCCCCTCTCTCTCTCTCTCTCTCTCTCTCTCTCTCTCTCTCTCTCTCTCTCAACTGATTCTTTCTTATCTAGAATTACATGTATGTAGCATACCTTGGTTACTAAACGACTTGTATTTGCATCTGCTGTTGACAATTGCTTGTCACCTTTCTTCATAAAAGCAGGCATAGCAGATTTTAATCCAAGGTCTTCCAGTAATGTCAAGGAATCCCGGAAGCCTCTGTCTACAATAAACACATCTCTCTCTTCGACCCACTTCAGCACATCTTCTTTGTTGGTCTTCATGATGTGGCTCAAGATTGCTGCATCATTGTTCTTCGCTATATATGGTCCAAGAACAGACAGGTAATAGCCGCTAGTTGTTACAACAACCATTGGCTTCACCAGTGGACGACCCTTATACATGCTATATGTTTTTCTTTGAAAGGCAAAGTTCATACTTTTTTGTATATAAATGTATGTGCCATCTAAAACAAGAATGACTTGGGTGCCAGTACCACCAAAAAGAGACTCCGCTAATGGTCTGGTATGCTTATTTATAACATCCTCTCTGGAGATGTTCTGAAACCCAACATTCTTTGGTACAAATGTCTCCATAAGTGTTCTCCTCACTACCGTGATGGCCCGACGAATGCTTGACTTTGAAACATTTAATATTGTTGACAGCATTTCATTGGACAGACCAGATCTCATCTTTAGAAGAAAAATTCCAAGGCTGGTTCTAACACTGCGAGTGGATGTGTTCTTAACTTTTCCATCTACAGCTGATAACAAATCACTAAAGGAAACGTTATTTATCCCATTGAGGTTGACATACTCTTGGTCACTCAGTGCATTTGGATCATCAAAGTCTATTCTTTTCCCTCCATTTAGCAAAGCAATCTCCCTAAGATACATAAGCATATCAACAATGGATGCTCTGTTAAGTGTAGATGTTTCTGAAAATGCAGAAATTTTCTCAAGTGCCTCTTCAGTGAATCTTCCATGGGGGAGATGACGTGTGCAGCATCTTGTGCCTGACGGGATCAATACTCCTTGTCGTAAAAAAAAACAGAGTGACGTTTATTTGATGACACCACAACCAACTTTCGCCCAGGTTTCCTGCAGATGAAGCAACTGAAATGACGGGAAGATGTAGAGGGCACTGTCAGTGTTACAGATGGAGGACTGTGAATTGCAGCATTCCTAGCATTAATTTGCTTCCTCTCTGGAGGAAAGAAGGGAGTGTCTCTTTACTCATGCTCCAAGTTTTGTTGTTCACCTTTCTTCCGCTTAAGATGAGAATGGATCTTCAACCGACACAAGCTATACAACACATCGTCCTCAGACACATCACCTACAGTCCACTTCTGGAGAACTTGTCGTTGTGCAGATGTTACCCTACGTCGATCTCTCTGATTTGTTCGTTTCTTACAGCAAACACAAGGATATTCTCATTTCCTCATATGCTATTAGAGTATAATAATTAAACATAACATTAATTAATTTGTGTGCCATTATAATAAGCAAGTTTACCAACATTTATAGACACATATGTAAGCAGGCGTATTTATAATTATGTACATGGAATGAAGTAATGCATTATTGATAAATATTTCCAAGATTGTATAACGTATGTGTGTTTAGGTCACAGCAACTCAATTGGTCAATTTAATTGGCTTGCCGTATTCTTGAGAAGACTTTTTCTCTATATATTCTGAGAATATTTTTTGACCACAATATTGGTCTGTCATTACCCTTTTGATCTAACATGATTTTTTTTTTACAAAAAGTACCACTATTAATTACATTATTCAAGTAATGACCTACCTTAAAGAGTTATTTTCCCATGCCTAGGTGTAACTATTAAATATTCTAGCTGTTGTGGCAGTCATATCTTTCCCAGGCAATGGTCATGTATTGAATAAACTTGTATCTGCAATAACCCAATATTGTCTTTTATATTATTAATATCATGAACCAATTGAATGGCTTACATGTATGATTTTTTTTATATTTCTATGTAAAATTCCCATGATTGTCAAGCTTTCCTCTAATCAAATATATCCTACCTACCAGGGGCCAAGATTACAGGTAACAGGTACTTTCCATTGAACAAGCCTTACAAGGTATAGGCATATATATAGTAGGAAAAATACTGGGAAACACACTACATGTGAAGCGCACTATATAACTCTCATAATGGACAAGTTTTTAAAAAAATTATGACTGTTGATCAACTGTGATCAAGTGCACAAATTCACAACTAACGACGAAAATGTGCCTTATCATACGATACTGCAGTATACCCTAAACTGGTAAAAGACTATGAAAAAAAATCGATATACACCTATAAAACATTGACCATTGGAAATGAATGTATATATGTAAACATACTGTATAAAAATCTGCTTTTTAATGAGTGTATTAATTAATAAATACTAGTGGAATCGCTTACATACAGGAGACGATTTTATGCATGCAATGATACATGCATTTTGTGTTCAAGTCGTCTGTACATGCGAATCAGGATGAGAGGACGGGGTTATTTTAAAAATGTTGTTCTTTTTTCATGACACTGTACAATTCTATATTTTTAATCTTACCTAGATGAAACTGGCAGTCCTGGATTTCTTCAAATTAAACTTTGACAGCTCGATCATTCGTCTGCGTTTGTCACTACGGTGACGTCATACTGTTTACCCAACGAAAGGGAAGCAACTCAAAATTTTGTATTTTGAAGGAATTAACATAGTGCGCAGAATTTTACCATTGTGATTTTTTGCATGGAAGTCACGCCTGAAGGGTTTTAATTTTTGACAAAGTGAGGACTTAGTAAACTCATGCGCACACAGTTAAAATGCTGAATTAAATGACGGATTTTACCAATTTTACATATAATGAAGATATGTTTAAGGTACAATTTATTTTTCAAGAGTACAATTAATTTTTTGGTAAATGTAAGGGCGTAATATCACACCAACTGAATCAAATTCTTTATTCGACATTCCACTTTAAATCATGCCGTCATCAATGTGTAAATTTATGTAATACAATTGAATTTAATAAAAACAATACCTTCTATACATTCATTTGTTTGTGTTCTTGGTTTATTAGTTTCAATATATGTTTAGGTATATCATATACTAAGATTCGTTATTTTGCGGAATTACATGTAACTTAGATTTCATGTGCTTCCTTAACACCCCTGCAAGATATACTGTTCACCTCAACCTCTAAATATTCTGATTAGCTGTTCATTTTTTTATTCTTTAGAATGTGATGTAATAAAGCTGCACGGTTCATGTGTCTATCTTTCTTTTATTAACACATTGCATTATAATTGTATAATGCAGATATGAAAACAAAACTGATACAATATTGATCTCATTAAGTGCAATTGGATTTTTCGTGATAAAATTTGGGTCACATAATGGTGACATCTATAATTAATGTTAACAAAAAATAATGACAAACGATACATCTGTATTCATTGTGTGTATAATATTCCACTTCTCCGCAACAATGTATGAAAAGTAGCAAGATTTTTGGTTTACAAATTGGATTTGTCTAAGATGTTACCTAATATTACTTAATCATCCAATTCACACGCTTACTTTGTTGGGAATATGAAAAGACAACCAACTCATTTTTATATCTCCGAAAATACATATTCATCAAAATACGTGCTCTGATTGTTTTTTTTTAATTGATATTCTATACTTACAAAAAAAAAAATCGGTTAGTTTGAACACGGAAATTGCGAAATCTTGGATATATCGAAGTTTTATGGAGTGAATTTCTTACCAAATCTTTGCATAGTCTAACGGTTAAAACAAATGTGGATATAGCAAATTTACAGATGTATTGAAATTGAAGTTGAGTCCCGTAGATGAAAAAAAGTAACGATATTTTGAACCTTTCAAACGAATTTCCTAAGGTTATTGTTTCAAATTATAGCATCATCCATTGACATAATAGTTTGTCTAGATTGTTTTCCGCATAAATTCATTTCTCATCAATAAATGACAAAAAGACTAAGTTTCTTAAATGAGGAAGTGTAAATTTATCATTTGTTAAATAATGGTATAAGAAGAGTAACTAGAACTGAATATATGTTGACCCAAAAGATGTCGCACAGTAAGATGTAAATGCAAATTGTTTGGTCCATGTTATTGTTGCTTTTATATTCTTAAAGCCGTTCCTGTTTTGGTTATGGTTGAATAATTTTATAAGCAATTATTAAATAATAACTCCATCAATCGGTTGATTGTGGAAGCACATAAAGCATACCATGGCATATTTCTTTTTTTTTTTTGGAGTACACGATATTTTCAAAGTCAACTTTACTGAGTCAAATTTGAGCTGTTCTGTCTCTAGTGTCTTTTGTTTATCTTCTTTTGATACCAAATGACTTCGAACACGTAAAGTGTGTAGTCCGAAGCAAATAAAATAAAAAAAAATAAACAATCATCTAAAAAGCACGTTTTCTAAAATGATCGACAGCACTTGATTTTTATAGTCAAAGCGATCAGAAAAGTTGATACCTATGCAATTTTATGTATGAGTGGATTATTAGTTCATTTCTTTTAGTTATTAAGAATAACAAGGGCCAATAGGCCTCAACGGCCACCTGAGTACTCTAGCCCATACACAAACTTATCGAGGAGTCTCATATATGCATTTAATTAAGTTTCATACTGGAGTACAAAAATTATAATCTTGAAATGAAGACAACTTTCCTGCCTGAAATCTTTCAAAAAGGACTATGAAACCTATAATTTTAGCAAAAAACTTAAACATCATAATAGAGTGCATGACCTGATATTGAAAAGGTTTAAGACTCTGATAGAAAATAATTTTCCCATATTTGTTAACTTTCAAGATAGGTTTTATGTGTATATGTTTTCATAGATAAATTAAAACAAGGTGGCTAGTATACATATAAATAATTTTCCCATATTTGTTAACTTTCAAGATAGGTTTTATGTGTATATGTTTTCATAGATAAACTAAAACAAGGTGGCTAGTATACATGTTTTATTTAAAACAACCTCCTATCTCCCATCCCCAGGGGTAGAAAGAAACTCTCATTGTGGGCATTTAAAAAACAGCTTTAAAAGCTATAAAGTGATTCTCACTTCTCCTGTTCGAGTTTTTGAATGTTCAATCTTCATTGACATTTAATCACCGGTATGATAATTTGTGTGCACCGCTTGTAGTGTTATAGGACCGACGACATCCAAAAATAAGCATACAATGCTTAAATAAATGCCAGATGGTGCGAGAAATGCGTAATAACACACATGGTCCTTTATTAATAAACATTCATTATATGTTTGTTAAAATGTACTTTCATACATGTTCCATTCCATGCAAACTTATTTTGAAGAACGCCTGTTGATTTATTCACATTTTAAAATAAATGTTCAATGATTTTGTAAAGACAAATAGAGTGGATTCATTTAATTTAAAAAAAAAAATACATTTTTAAATTTCAGTATGTTAAAATGTTACACATAAAGCAAAATAACTGTGTATAACAATGTTTTCGTTTATCTTGCTTCAAATGTTTTGATCTCATATGAACAACTTATCATATATAGGTGTACGTTATGAAATTAAAAAAGTCATTTTACAAATTTCGACGGAAGTGTGAATGAATGTAAGGGAAACAGTATAACTATTCAACAAGGTTATTCGATATTGGTGAAAAATTAAGTTTCTTGTCTTCGTCGTACTGGTGGGTCCACAGACAATTTATTTTCTTGTTCTCATTGTTTTATATATTGCATCATCATGATATTATGCAGTCAGGAAGCAATTTGATTTATGTTCAGCCTTGCACTTAATAAGTGTGTTCTGAATTTTGTCGATAACTTAAGTTACATAACGATGGTGACAACTTGAATGCTAATGAGAATAATAACAAATCATGATTTATATTAGTTGTTTGAATCTTATTTAACTTCACTCTAATGACATATAGTGTTAACTAAGGGCGCGTGTCGATTCAGATTTTATGGCTTGTCGATACATTTTCATAATATTATTTAATTAATCGACACATATTTTTTTGAAGTTCATCTTCTTATATCTTTGCTAATTAAGCATTGATTGATTGGATTAGACAGTATCTCTGTTACATGTATGAATTATTAATAATCATCGCTCAAATGAGTATATCTTTGCAGTTAATCTCGTCTTATTAATGAATTATGTGTATTTTTTAAAAGCTTTACAAAAAAAATATTTTTTGTTATTTTTAAATATATATTTTTTACTCAAAATTTGTTGTTTGTTTTAGACCGTAATCGACCTCTTCTATGAATTTGTTAAAACAAAATAACTACCGCTCAAAAATGTTCATCTTCACAGTTAATATTATCATATCAATTAATTTTGTGTATTTCTTGAAGTTTTACCAAAATTTAATTAATTCCATTTAAAGTGCACTATCATCAAGCATTTAGTCAACTAAACAATGACTGTAAGGTAAATAGTTGGTCACTGAGTGACCGATTTATGTAAACATGCAGTTAAATGAAACACATGGCTTCATTGAGTCCCCGAATAAAACATTACAATTAATGCTTAAAGTTTTAATTAAGCATTTTGTATAAAAATTACAGGATGGATATATTTCCGATGCATTTAGTTGTGTCAAATATAGATTTTTCAATGTTATTTTGAATTATTACTATTTGGTACACTGTTGCAATATCGTTCACATTGTAAATGCTGTCTACTTTCTTCTGCGGCCGTAAGGATTCCCTTTATGACCGTTTCCATAATCATTCTTTCCGTCGTCACCGCTATCTTTAACATCATGCATGTCATCGTCGTCAGGTTTTTCTCCAGTTATTTTTTTGTTATTGTCATAACCTTTATTGCTTTCTTTCTTCACTAGAATGAAAAAAAAGTACTCAATATTGAAAGTATTCCGTTCCTATGAATATAAGAATAATTAGTCATGTTTTCATATATTTAGACAATGAATCGTTTTTATGATCATAATGGTTTTCTTTATCAAATGGAAATGAGCTACTTTTATCGAAGGTAATGATATGAGTAATCAATAATATCATGAACAAAATAGATTAAAATCAAGTTAAAAAAGTTGTACACGCATATTCAAGAAAAAATTAAAAATAAGTAAGGTTGTATATACCTGACGATGGACTATTGCGAGCTAACGTCTGTACGACAAGGCAGACAAGAAGGATTACGATGATAAGCTTCATGGCGATGTTTGTCGTAAGAACAAGACGTGAATACTAGAATGATACAGTGAAAAATCACAAACAAGTACTATGTGTTACCGTTACACATTTAATTCTGAGCATTGCTTGATTTCATTAAATATTCATCAAATAAAAAAAAAATCAAGACACAATGCGCGATGTAAACTCAAACAATAAACGAATGAAAACAGGATCGTTTCAATAGATGATGATGTTCATTTTTGTTTCTTTAATCAGCATTTCTTATATCTACTTACTTACCAACACTGCTATACTTTCTGGTATCCGTTTTCAGTGTTTCCGAAACGAAAAATTGCTATTTATAATCAAACTCTGAAAGCTCCGCCTACTTTGGAATTACAAATAAAACTTAAAACACGATTTCAGACGATATAGAATCAAAACTAAACGTGGCATCTTTCTTAGGACGATGCATAAATGATAAAAATCGTGACAGACGAAAGTAAAATAATTCCTTTATAACAACTGAGACTATTATTAATTATCAATGGATTATGCAATGTTTTAAATGATTAGAATGAGTGAGAATGCCGAGGTGAACCAAAATAAGCTCCTCATAAAGTAATCGCCTGATATTGCATAGCCTTTATGCTAAATTTTCTTAGTTCATTTTTGATACAATTTGCTAAGTAAGGATTTTGTAAATATGATTAATTGTACTTACTGCTTTAATTAATTAAATAAAGTATTTTTTTTCTTTTGAGAATTTTTTTAAAAATATTCTAAGATTTAATGTAACATGTTAATTCAAACACTCTTTTTCACAACCATGCACCTTACAAATTTATATGTAAGGGATTGAAGTAGATGGTACGATTGTACAGCTGATGGATATGGATCAATTGTGCGTCATTGATCTAATAATAATTCATTAGCGATGCCATAAGTATATTATTGGTAACCTAACCATATTTCAAATCATGTGTTATGGGGTTGAAATGAAAATCCATCGATATTCAACAACATATTATAATGCTGAAAACCATGTGATAACAAGATTGACGAAATGACGAAAATTTGTTTTTGACAAATATATTCAAAATATATTTTTTTCCAATAGTTCTTATTTTCTTTTAAATTCAAAATGATTCGTGTGATGTAGAATGTTTTGTTGCAACACATCGTATTACATGCAATGGATTTGAAGTGAGTAGTGTTTTCTGAAAACCTGGCAAAAACCTACTAAGTTTTGAAAGGATTTATGTTTTGAAAATTTGTTTTAGAGCCTCTATAACAACATTAATTCAAAATGGTATGATTATTGTGTTGAAAACCTACCGAAGTAGTTTTTTTGTTTAACATGACCTATTTATAGTCCACACGCAAGCATGCACAAAGATCGTTGTAATGTGCTTATCCTGTGTCATAACATGAACATCATTAAATTCATGCTTGACTGAAAAAGGCACTTTATATTTCATATGTTTATTATACATGCAATAGTATATTATATATCTATATTTAAATCCAATACCAATTTGATAATATACATGTATATTGTGGTGTCGATACTTACAATCAATATATTAAATATATTTAGCAGAGGATGATCACTCCTCCATGGCACCTGATCCTACCTCTATTTTGTATGATCTGCTCCTGGTTTATATTTTTCCTTTGGACTTTTGATTTTGAACACTGTTTGTTATCACCACATGTCATACCACCGTCACTGCTTAATCCACTATACTGTAATGGTATCAAAATTTTAATCTGATCAAAATCATGGTATTTTTCGTTTAAATAGATCTCAGTGCAAAAAACGGGAAGTTCTTTACTGCTACATCGTTCTATTATCCATTGATAACTATAAGTACTCTACACATATTCTAATATATTAAATTGGACGATGCCTCGAAATTTCCAATAAACACTAATCATATCAAGTAAAGGCAAATTATCTGAGTTTGATGAAAAAAAAAATACTGATAGAATCATGTATTATCTTCGACTTAATGGTTTTTCGTCCAACTCTAAAAAAAAAAAAATCTTTCTCAAATTTTAAACAGTTTTCACGGAAAACGGTATGTTGCATCAAAGCAACACTGAACAAAAGATTATAGCAACACTTTTCAATTAAAGCATTAATCAAACTATTGATACATGTATATGTTAAATGTGAAGTTCAAAATATACGGCATAGTGTGTTTTAGTCAGATTTTTATATCGTAAACAAAGAGAGAGAGGAATGCCTGCCCGATAGAAAAACGCAAATTTAGCAACTATTTGATAAAATAAGCAATTATTCCCTTATTTTCTTGGTTTTCAACAAATAACATCAAAAACGATATTAAAGATATCAGATTCCTTTGCAATGCATTCCGGTCAAATTTATACGACATTCGACTTTAAGTCATGACGTCATCAATGTGTAAATTAATGTAATACAATTAAATTTATTAAAAACAATACCTTCTGTACTTTCATTTGTTTGTGTTCTAGGTTTCTTAGATTTAAAATGTGTCTAGGTACATGTAACTTAGTTTTAGTTTGCTTCCTTAACACCCCTGTAAAATATACTGTTCACCTGAACCTCTAAATATTCTGATTAGCAGTTCATTTTATTATTATTGCATCATAATCATATAATGCAGACATGAAACAAAGTAAGTTTTATACAATCTTGATCTCATTAAGTGTAAGTGGATTTTTCGTGATGAAATTTGGGTCACATAATGGTGACATTTATAATTACTGTTAATAAAAAATAATGACAAACGATACATCTGTATTAATTGACTTCTCCGCAACAATGTATGAAAAGTAGCAAGATACTTGGTTTACTAATTTGATTGATTTGTCTAAGGTGTTACCTAATAATGTATTACTTAATTAACCAATTTACGCTTACTTTGAGGTGAATATGAAAAGACAACCTCCTCATTTTTATATCTCCAACAACACATATTCATCAAAATACGTGCTCTGATTGTTTTTTATTGATATTCTATACGTACAAAAAAATATGGTTAGTTCGAACACGGAAATTGCGAAATCTCGGATATATTGAAGTTTTATAGAGTAAATTTCTTACCAAATCTTTGCATAGTCTAACGGTTAAAACGAATTTGGATATAGCAAATTAACGGATATGTTGAAATTGATGTTGAGTCCCGTAGATGTAAAAAAGTAACGAAATTTTGAACCTTTCAAACGAATTTCTTATGGTTATTGTTTCAAATTTTAGCAACACCCATTGACATGATAGTTTGTATGAAAAATTTTCCATATAAATACAATAATTTAACATTCAATTATTCTTTTTTTCAAAAAAAAAATGTTTTTTTTAATTTTGCCTCATCAAGCAGGATTTGTAGTCTTAAAGATGAACTGTGAATTTAGTGTATTCCTTGTTCTGATTTAAATAATAGACAATATCAAAATATCAAGTAGTTATATTTATAATTATATATCTAATTAAAATTATATAAGATTTGTTTTATCACATTTTTAGTATTATGATTAATATTTTGTGTTCAAGTGACCATGATAAAACGATAATTTCATATAAACACCACACTCTGATTTTAAATTCAGACAAATGTTTTATTTCAACTTTAACATTAATTTTCATTTCATTGTCTTTATGTGAAACGTACTACTGTAAGTTCTACAACAGCCACCCAATCAATGTTACTTGTCAAAACCCGACATGCATCTATTCTAGCTCTCCAATTATAATACAGTCCAACAAAGGAATATATGGAAGTTGTTAACAACACATCTGCTTTGGTCACACATGCAAAAAATAGAATATTTACTAAGTGTGTCTTATAATGCAAACGTAGTGTTGAGAAAGAGTTTTAAATGTAATTAAAGTTTTTAAAGAAGAACCATGAAGGTGTTCTATCGATAGACTTAATAGATAGTTATGACAACATTATTGACAGTCACATTAAGAAACAATCAAAATGAAACATGCACCGCCAAAATTTTCAAAATAAAGTGTAAAACCATCTTCAAACCGAGAGAAAAAAAGCCTACTTTTACAAAAACATAGTATAACCTTTGTTTTATGGGTTTTTCTTTTGTCAGATGTTGTATCCTTCTTTTTTATTGTTTTGCTGATCTGTGAACTTTTACAGATTTACCAGACGGCATACAATGTTAGTTGCAATTTGATCCTAATGAAATACTACAATGTCAATTAGATGGCGCCATATTAAATATAACAACACCATCATCAGAGAGCACATAAACCTCACCATAAAATTCATCAAAGCCACAAAATATCAAAACAACTGAGTCCCAAGAAAGTTCATCGACTTCAACGAGTATACGTTCAACGTCACCAGAACAATTCACATCACAAAATGGCATAACTACGCCTATTTCGTCATCAGAAATCACAGACAGTGAGCATGATATTCATAAAACGTCAGAAATGTCACATGATATGACAACAAACCTGTATTTGTAAAAAAAATGGTTTGATATTTCTCTAAAAAATATAATTGCATCATAGTGTAATAGTGTAATAGTGTAATGTAATACGTTTTCTTTCTCACTGTGTGTACCTCGTGTTACTATCCATATTAGCTCTTCTTATCATTGTTATTTTGTCTTTTTGTACCTTTTATGACTTCTTCTACTTGCCATTAACAATTGAGTAAACTTGACACAAGCATTTCGATTATTGGGGTCAAATTACATTTTTTGTTATGGGTTTAAAAAACGACAGGTTTGATATTTAAGGGAATTATTTTCTTGTCAATAGATACAAATTTAAAGAAATAATATTCACGATAGTCTTTAAAAGGCATGACAAGTAATGGCGATAAAATTGAGGTCATTGTAAGTAGTTGGAAGGGGTCCAAAAAGTGTTATTCTTCATTTGTTTATTTCATGATAATCAATCGATAGAATTGTCCAATGCTCCACAGATCAGTAATAACATGTATTCATTTCGACCTATATCTAATAATCAACATGTTATTACTGCAATAGTGATTTAATTTATTTAGTAGCTTACGTTGCTTATTCAATACGGAAAGATTCTTAATATTTAAATGAAAATGTTTTTTTATAGCATTGACGAAGTTGTACATATGGATGTTTTTCTTCTAATTTACAGTAAAACAATTAGAGCTTTCAAGCAAACCCTGTGACCTGTGTGATAAATCCCTTTCGTATGTCTTCATTCCCCTTTTCTGCCTTAGCCTTGTTTTTAACATCATTTTCATAATCTGGTGTCAGATTTATACTGTTTAATATGAAGTACGAATATATGATGATTATACTGTGTTTCATGTTATATATACTGTGCTCCATATATACTACTCATTTTTTTCAATCATACGTATAGGAGAATTAAATGTGCAGAGGTTAACGATAAGAGGAAAATGTAAACACGTTTGGTCAGTTGCCAGTAAATGCCTTTCACTATGCCCTGAATTCAATAAGACCAAAATAGGAAGATGGCAGATACACGGGAAAAAGTTTCATTTGTGGATGAACTACAAGCGTTTATTCATCACTCTGTGTTCAATTTATGAAAACATCATGTTAAATTATGAATATGAATTGTCCTAATGTTTACATGTAATTGATTTTTTTTCATTTTGTAACAAATGTAAATATTTCTCTTTTATAAACAACCCAGGAGAATCGGTTGTCATTCTTATTAATATCAATGAGTTTCATAACACTATATTGAATGTTTTAAGTATAAACTTGCATATAGATCACTGTATCATTTGTTTTATTCATGAGTAACAATATCATAAACTATCTGAACTGATTGACAATGTAAAATATTAGTTGACATAAAATACCATGACATGATAGACTCTGATGAAAAAGGAATTTTACTCGTAATCAGAATTACATGTAGACGTTTATAGATTTGTGAAGTTATCTAGCAAAAACATTTAATTTAAAGATATGGATTAAAAGAGAAGGAGTAAAATATCAATATAAGAAGTGTTCCTACATGTACCTCTATTAATTTCGATTCTTATGAATGTTTATTTGAATTGCAAGTGCTTGCATTGTCTTTTATTTTATTTCTTTTCATATACAAGTCAGTGACAGTATGATATTCAATCTTTTTTTTCCAGAAAATGTGAATAAAAATAGGTGGTTTTGCAAGTTAGATTTACAATTTTACAAATATTATTGTATACTACATTACAAATGCTGTCCATGCTATTCTCTCAGCTCAATAGATGACCTTATTATAAGGGAAGTGCATTTTATAGACAATAATCTTAAAAGAAATTATCATCTTCATAAGGTTTAGGTCATATGAATAACTAGATGATTTATTTTGCGAATAAAAATCTCAGTTAAGTACTTTTATTGAATTTGAGATCAAACTAAAGTATAGTGGTAGCAACGTTATTGTTGACAAACGACACGCACGATTCTGATACACGAACGATCACGCACGATACACGAACGATTACGCACGATACACGGACGATCACTAACGTACTGCATTTTCACGATACACGAACGATAACGATGAAAAACGCAAACGAACGATTCAACACTATTTAACACGCAAAATCAAAATTAATATTTACGATTTGAATTACTAAAACGTATTGATTTAATTTGTTATACAATATGCCTGTGTTTTATTGAAAAGCGGCATGTACAGTAGCCATGCACTATGTTATTTTTTTGAGTAAACGATATGATAGGATCCATACACCACTTAAATTGTTTTGTGTCCACAACGAATATTAACTTCTATCATAAGTTAAAAAAAATTAAGTGAAAAAGAAATGAAGATAATGCATAAATTACACGAAATTATTTACATACGAGTTGATGTTTATGTAATCCGATTTCCTTACGTCGATTTAATTGCGATTTAATTGTGCGAGATACAGGTTAAATTTGTTACCTAGTTCCAAAAAAAATCGATTTTGCATATCCCATATTTCCATAATGTACGATACATAATTGATTGACTTTTATTTCTGAATTTTAATGCGTCGAACTATATTATATTTCTAATGAATGTTTAAACAATGTAACAGAGAGGAACGCGTATCGTATTTTCATTTGAAAGAAAACTTAATGATTATTGTTTAGCTTGAACGGGAAATGGTTAACCTTGACCGCTTTCATTCAACGTATCTCTTTTGCTTGACGCTAATGATTAAAATTATGTTTCAAGACACGATGGATGCTTGATATAGACTGATTAAAAATTCACGCAAAACTAAATCGACCGATCAAAGGATTAAATGACTTGTTGATTTACTAGTTAACGACGAAAGAGAGAATATTTTAAAAAGATAAGCGCAGACATGATGTATGTAAACAACTGTTAATATTTTTCTATAAAAAAGTTTAAATTCACATATTGTTGCGTTGTTTTAAAAACTACTCGTCGTTGTTTTAGAATAAATCCTGCCATTCCGTAAAAAAAGTTACAAAACGAAAAAACCGCACGACCACGCACGGTAAAAAAAGCAAACCAATTATTCTGATACACGCACTATCCCGCACGCTACACGAACGATCACCCATGGTACACGAACTATTTAACACGATTAGCTTGTCAACAATAACGTTGTTACCACCGTAATACCTTATATTTTTCTTTAAGCAAATTTTGAGCCTGGTTTGTTGTGCATTGTAAAATAATGGCGGAGGTGGTTATGTTTAAATTTCTTAGCAAAGCATTCCATTGCATACCATATGATTAAGACTTTCAATTTGATTTCTTCTAGCATAGGATACCAATCTCATTAGCATTGCATAACAATCTCATAGGATATCATTAAAATCGCATGCCATGGATAAGCATGAAATTGTAAAAGATATGCAAATAACTGTAAATGACCAAGGATTCAACTTGTCTTTCACAAAGTTTTGTTAAGATGGGAACGGCTGCATTTGAACAGAATAATAACACGTGTTCGTTTCTCTCTTCCTTCTCTTTAGGTACACATAAAGAAACAGCGTAATAAGTGTTCATCGTTTCTGACAGGCCGGCGTAGTGTAGTTCAAGCATTTAAATAAGTAATGTTGTGAAATCATTTTTATTTGTGAGGGTCAATGTTCATGGGGTTGCCAAAAGTAGGTTTGTTAGTAGTGTAATCGGGATAAATTGAATAAATATTAAACAAATGATATGGGGATGTGAATTCGTGGGCGTGGTTACCCATGAAAGCCACGAGCATTGAACCCCCTCCCCCCGAACAATGATGACTCCACGGTATATGTTTGAGGAATAAACTTTTAATATTACTTAAAAGGGAACATATCTGTTATAATATAATGCAATTATGATCATTTTGTTCTTTGTCTTTGTTAGAAATATGTTTAATAACATTGAAATTCATTGTTAACTCTGATAAGTCAGTTGAAAAGGTATGAATGACCTTATTAAACTAACCTGTTTATTTCGTGTCTTCAGATATTTCATGAGAACCATAAGACTGTCACAAACATGATAGCAATTTAAATAAGATTATAAGAAATAATTTGACACGTCGTGTATCTCCCTTTGAGTTGATATTCTTGTATTCGTATGAAGTATCTATAGTTCAGAAATGCTTTACTTAATTAATTTGTGTTATCTGTTTTTACAGTGTATGTTGTCTTAAATGGTATTTTGTCAGTTTACCGATAAAGCACCATTACAGGTATAATATTTATTTTTTGTATTAAAGTCCTTCATTGAAATTCATTCCCTTTTTAGTATCTCTTTTTACGTCTAAGGATTCAAATGTCCAGTAATTTTAATCAGGTGATTATATAACCAATGAAACTCACAGATTTGTGATTTGTTTATAATTATCGGGTTTGAAGAATTTACTTTTTTTGGTAATATGTATCAATTTCTCGATTTAGAAAAATAGTTTTGATTTATCATAAATAAAAGTTAACAAAACGAGATTTAAGCTTTTTTGAGTATGACACGTGGTGATAATGAACAGTGTTCAAATTCAAAAGTCCAAAGGAAAAATTACAAAACAGGAGCAGAGCAAACACGGATCTCTTAAAAAAATAGAGGTAGTATCAGGTTCCATGGAGAAGTAAGCATCCTCTGCCGACCACTCACACCCGCCGTGCACCTAGTGTCATATCGGTAAAAATGTCATTATCGGGGAAATTGTCGTAATTTAGGAAATAATATCATGATCGGGAAAAACGGAGAAAAATCGGTATTCGGTATTCAATCAATAGTCCAGAGCAGAGCAATCACGGTCCTCTGGAAAACCGCAGAGGCAGGATCAAGTGCCATGGAGGAGTGAGCATCCTCTGCCGACTGGAAAACGGAAAAGTCCGAAGACTATTATGATAATCAATTTAAATGAAAATATTTCGTCAGAATACATAGATTTGTGAGAAAAATCAGTCTGCAGCAGATAAAAATATCGATGTCGAGTAGTAGAAAGTTGTGTTAGCATGGTGGCGTGATTTGTGAAGGTGTGTTAGCGCGCAAGCGATGTTTCCCAGTAGAAAAACCATCGGAAAACACCAATATTTTGTTAAAAAACATTATTTTATCAAAATAAGACAATTTTCTTGACGTCATTTCTACATTATGATGGCACTGGGGTGATAACCTTTTACACACTATTTTCAATTTAATTTCAACTATTTTCAACCTTATTTTTAAAGGGTATGGTCACGATTTTGGTCAATGTTTTTTTCCGATTTTAATATTTACAATGTTCCAGTAAGGCATATGTAATAGGCAACCACAATGTGAGTGTCATTCGTTGAGTTATAGGCGAGTTACAGAACTTACAATTCTTTGCTTTGTAAACAAAGCTTTTATTTACATTTTGAATGCTGAAGTGAAAATTCCACTTTGAGATTTAAAATGTGTTAAACGTTAGGAATTGTTTATTTATGCTTAAAATGATTAAGAAGATAGAAAAATTAGCTTGAAAAAGATTTTTTACTCGTATATTGAACCTATGTAAAGAAAAAAAGGACATGGACCTTGTTTACATGACACCGAATTGTGAGTCCTGTATCTTGCTAATAACTCTAGGACTGACTCAAATTTTATTTGATCATTAGAAATGCATTCCTAAAGCATTGTAAAAAATAAAAACAGAAAAGTAGAATTTGACCAAATCGTGACCATACCCCTTTAAAGCACTCTATAGAATTTTAATTTTGGGGTGCGAGAAATGTGTAATATGGTCCTTTATTAATAAACAATCATTTTATGTTTGTTAAAATGTACTTTCATACATTTTTCATTCCATGCAAACTTATTTTGAAAACGCCTGTTGATTTATTCACATTTTAAAACAAGTGTTCAATGATTTTGTAAAGACTGATAGAATGGATTCATTTAATTTTTTAAAAAAAATAACATTTTTAAATTTTAATATGTTAAAATGTTACACATAAAGCAAAATAAGTCTGGTCTGTATAACAATGTTTTCGTTTATCTTGTTCAAAATGTTTTTATCTCGTATAAACATCTTATCATATATAGGTATAAGTAATGAAATTAAAAAATCATTTTACGAATTTTGACGGAAGTGTGAATGAATGTAAGGGAAAAAGTATAACTATTCAACAAGGCTATTCGATATTGGTGAAAATTTAAGATTACGTTCTTGTCTTCGTCGTGCTGGTTGGTCCATGGACAACTTATTTTCTGTTTCTCATTGTTTTAAATATTGCATTATTATGATATTATGCAGTCAGGAAGCAATTTAATATATGTTCAGCCTTCCACTCAATAAGTGTGTTCTGAATTTTGTCGACAACTTAAGCTACATTATGATGGTTGAATGCTCATGAGAATAATAACAAATTATGATTTATATTAGTTGTTTGAATCTTATTTAAATTCATTCCAGTGACATATATCGTTAACTAAGGGCGTGTATCGATGTCAGAATTGTTTGGCTTGTCATTATATTTTCATAAAATTATTTAAATAATCGACACACATTTTTTGAAGTTCATCTTCTTATATCTTTGCTAGTTAAGCATATATTTTAAGATACGTTTTTTCTTCACCAATTGTCACATTAAAACATTATTAAGCTGCAGTTTGTCAAAATGGAATCATCTGCAATTAGCATACAGATTTTGAAATTGAAAAGTCAAAATGATTTGTTTCTTTTGAAAACTATGAAATGGTTGTGAGCATTTTTCTTTCTTTAGAGAGAATAGGTCACTGACGTCTATTTGTGTAACCCATTAAATTCAATCCTTTCTGCTCAAACAAGTTTAAAAAAAAATCAACTTTAGTTTAATTTCGTTGGAACGAAAAAAGATGAAAATAATTATGTTTTCGAACAAAATATTAGGTATAAAGAAACCCCTTATCTCACTCAAAACAGTGTTTGAGTTTTTAAAAACTATTTTCGACATCTGATTTTATTTTTTAAATAAGTAAATAAGTATTTTGTTTTACTCAAAATTGATTGGTTTAGAAAGTATTCGACCTCTATTTTGGATTTATTAAACTAATACTCATCGCTCAAACGAGTATATCTTTACAGTTAATCTCATCTTATTAATCAATTATGTTTATGTTTTAAAAGCTTTACACAAATTTATTTTTTCTTTTTTTTAAATATATGTTTTTTACTCAAAATTTATTGTTTGTTTCAGACCGTAATCGACATCTGATTGGGATTTGTTAAAATAATAATCACCGCTCAAATGGTACATATTCACAGCCAATATTATCATATCAATTGATTTTGTGTATTTTTTAAAGTTTTACCAAAATTTGATTAGTTCGATTTAAAGTGCGCGATCATCAAGCATTCTGTCAACTAAACAGTTACTGTAAGGTAAAAAGTTGGTCACTGAATGAAAGATTTATGTAAACATGCAGTGTAGTGAACCAAATAGCTTCATTGGGTCCACAAATAAAACATAACAATTAATGCTTAAAGTTTTAATTTGCCTTTTTGTATAAAAATTACAGGATGAATATATTTCCGATGCATTTAGTTGTGTCAATTATAGATTTTTAAACGTTATTTGAATTATTACTAATTGTTACACTGTTGCTATATCGTTCACATTGTACATGCTGTCTACTTTCTTCCGCCGCCGTAAAGACCGTTTCCAGAATCATTCTTTCCGTCGTCACCGCTATCTTTAACATCATGCATGTCATCACCGTCAGGTTTTTCTCCAGTTATTTTTTTGTTATTGCTATCATCTGTATAGCTTTCTCTGTTCACTAGAATGAAGAAAAAGTACTGGACATCGAAAAAAAATTGTTCCTATGAGTATAAGAATCATTAGTCATGTTTTTATATATGTGGACAATGAATCATTTTTATGATAATAATGGGTTTTTTTTCAAATGAAAATGAGCTACTTTTATCAAAGGTAAAAAAAGTGTGTTATCAATGATAACATGAACAAAATAGATTAAAATAAAGTAATAAAAGTTTTACACGTATATTCAAGAAAATATTTAAAAATAAGCAAGGCAGTATATACCTGACGATGGGCCATTCCGAGCTAACGTCTGTAGGACAAGGCAGACAAGAAGGATTACGATGATACTCCTCATGGCGATGTTTGTCGTAAGATCAAGACGTTAATGCTAAAATAATATAGTGCAAAATCACAAATAAGTACTATGTGTTCTGAAAAAAGTGCTTGATTTGATTAAATATTCATCAAATAAAAACAAAATCAAGATACAATGTGCCATGTCAACTCAACAATAAACGAATGAAGACAGGACCGTTTCAATAAATAATGATGTTTATTATATTTCTTTAATCAGTATTTCTTATATCTACGTACTTACCAACGCTGCTTTACTTTCCGGTATCCGTTTTTAGTGTCTCCAAAACGAAAACAATAGCCATTTATAAGCAAGCTGTAAAAGCTCCGCCTACTTTGGAATTGCTAATCAAATGCCTAAAAATACGAATTCAGACGATATAGAATAAAACAAATAAGCGTGACATCTTTCTGTTGACGATGCATAAATGTTAAAAATCGTGACAGACGAAAGTAAAATGATTCCTTTATAACAACTGAGACTATTATTAATTATCAATGTATTGTGCGATGTTTGAAATGATTTAGATGAATGAGAATGCCGAGGTGAACCAAAATAAGCTCCTCATAAAGTTATCGCCCAACAGTGCATAGCCTTTTTGCTAAATTTTCTTAGTTCATTTTTCATACAATTTTCTAAGTAAGGATTTTGTAAAGATGATGAATTGTACTTAATAATTTAATCTATTTAATGATCAATTTTTGTTAATGTAACATGTTAATCAAACACTCTTTTTTACAACCATGTACCTTACAAATTTATATGAAAGGGATTGAAGTATATGTACGATTGTACAACTGATAGATATGGACCAATTGTGCCTCATTGATCTAATGATAATTCAATAGCGATGCCATAAGTATATTATTTGTAACAGAACTATATTTCAAATCAAGTTTTGTGGGGTTGAACTTACATTTCACCGATATCAAACAACAGATTATAATAATGATAAACATGTAATACCAAGATTGACGAAAATTTGTTTTCTACAAATATTTAAAAAGAAATATACTTTTTACGAATAGTTCTTATTTTCTTTAAAATTCAAAACGCCCCATGTGATGTAGAATATTTTGTTGCAACACATTGTATTACATGCAATGGATTTGAAGTGGGTAGTGTTTTCTGAAACCCTGGCAATTGCAACGCTTAATGCTATAAATTCTTGAATTAACAGTTGACATGTCCAACTGTTAATGATAAATCGCCGCTTAATGATAGAATTGTATCATGAAGAGTCACAAATGCAGAGCAGCCTTAACGCTTAATGAAACAAGCAAATATCGACACCCTCAACCGCTAATGATACAAACTTTATATCATCAAGCGTTGCAGCTGCACCCTTTAATGATACAAAATTGTATAAATGAATGAAATTGAATCTTTTCGTTTTCTTCAACTTGTTCAACAATCATAAATTTAGTTTTTAAGATCTATATAAAATGAAAATTGTATACAGGAGTTCCGGCACGCATAGTTTCCAATTATCTTTATATTGCATACAATGAAATATATTCATGTAATAAGAAGTTAGATAACAGAAATTTGTTGCTGAGGGCTACCGTTGCCATGGTAACGGAGACCAGAGTTACAAAAGTGGCTAATCTAATCAATTTTTAAACAATATAGAACGTAATTTCAGCTTATGTAAGTTATGAAATGTAAAATTTTCAATTAACTATTTGGTCATATTTTAAATTATCGAAAAACATTGATGGGCAAATCTACATCTAAAGAATGTTTTCATGGAGAGCGAAAATTATTTTGAAAATATATTTTCGTATTTTTAAATACTATAGAAGTTATTACTATTGAACCAAACTCATATATGTATAGCTGTATTTAAAATATGCATGTCATATTAAAAAAATGAAACATGTTTTTTAAGTATATTATTAATATAATCTTAAAAAATTGAAACATGTTACTATGATAACAAGGTTAAAAATTTTAAAAATGAAGAAAACCATAGTGATTATGTAAAGCGAACATGATTATTTTAAATACAATTTAGAACCATTTTGTGTTGCTATTTGTGGGAAACCTTTTAACTTATATATCAAATATATCCAACCATTATTGAGCATCGTTAAATTGTCATTGCTAAGGAAATATGTAAACTTAAGAAATTAATTCAGAAATTTTTAATTGTTCAAAACGTAATAGCGACGGCTATTTATTTTGTTAAAATGCAGCTTCAACTGATATTACATGAAAGTTAAGAACATGTTTGGTCATTCCAATCATTAATGCTATATGTCACCAAAATAGCTTTAAACGGCCTTTTTTCAATCTTTAGCCTCTGTTACCATGACAACCGGTTTTAATGACAACATTTCAAGATTGTCTTACATCTTTATATACCATAACTAAGGTATCAATGTAACAAACAGGTAGATATACCTGTAATGTTTCTGCACAAGTTGTGTAATAATGATATTACTTTATATAAAAAATAACAAGCAAAATTATGATAGATTTTGAGAATTGAACATGACAACAAAATATGTCAGATATTGTACACATGTCAGTTCATATAACACTTACGAGTAGCAATGTATCATTTGAAGGAAAGGGATAGCTTGATCATTGCCCCCCCCCCCCCCCCCCCCTTTTATCTACATCATTGCCAGAATAGAGTCTATATTACTTCTCATATAAACAAATAACTTATTCGTCCGAACAAATCCTAATTCGTGTCCGCCCAATTAGATAATTCGTCCGAACAAAAAAACTCACTAGTATTCGTCCGAACAAATAAGATTTAATTTTTTTTTTTCATCTGACCCTAACACGCCGCCGTAATATAATCCTGTCATGGACAAAAAAATGAAGAACAAAGATTATGAAAGAGGCAATGTTCTTTTTTTTTTTTTTTTTTTTTAATACATAACACTTTTTTAATGCCCAAAATCAAATTAATTATTTCAGTTTTAGTAACAGCTATATGTATTTTTAAAAGGTCTAACAAAAGGACTTCTTGGTCTGTATGGATTATTTATTAAGATATAAAGGAATGAATTACTTTGTGATTGACATATAAAATGAGATAATGTAGTTGCATATAAGTGTTAGTTATATTATTACAACGGTAACTTGATCAAAAGGGTCGGATTGCGTGGAGTTGCCAGGTGCAGATTATTAGATCAGAAGTAACGCATAGCGTCGTGTTTGATTTTATGATATTCGCCTTGCAACGAGGCGTCATCTGATTCTTTAGATCATGATCCTCTATAATAATAAATTTATTTTCTTTCCACAAGGAAAAAAACAAACAAATCCATTATATTTATTGAACACAAATGATTCCAAATAAGCACTATAAAAACACAATTAAAATATTTATGGTGAACAACGTCATTAGCTTCAAAGAGTGGTCGTAATACATATAACTTCGCTTCGCTTCGCGTCTCGTTGAATATGATGATTCAGGACTTGCGACTCCACTTGATCATAGACGCGGTTTATTTCGCGATTAACTTTCGATAACCTGTTTCGCCATGACTAATGTTCGCGACCAAGCCTTATCCAGACCTGTGTTGTTAAACATGTAACAACCACATGACAAGGGATGGTTCGTGGCGGTAAATATTCGCGACTACGAGGCTCTCATGACCTCGCGAAAATTTTTCTCATGCGAATAAATGTTGGTTTACAGTAAAGGCATCACCGGAAATATAAATCTTTCGCTTTTTAAGCGATTAGCATATACGCTGAACGCTTTATGTCATTTAACCAAAACAATTACGCAATTGAATGCCTTGTTACAGTGCAACCTATAATTAAACAAAATATTGAGCGCACTGAAAGCTAGACCAGTTAAAAGTGTGTGTATAACATTTTTTTTTACCATATTTCAAAATTTTTTATTTAATCTAATAAAGTTATTTTATAGACCTTAAATACATTTGCCGAATTTTGATCCGCAGTTGGGAAACAAAAGGACATATTTAATAAAAAGAAGAAATAGGATCGGTAGTATGAATAAAAAAATGTTTCGATAAAAAAAAATTATTTGTTCATCGTGTCATTAAATGTCATCGTCCTCAAAAAATACAGGTGATTTTAAAATAAAAAAATATGCATACCAGGCAATACCTAAATAATAATACAACAGAAAAACTCGGTTATAGCAAAGTATCAGGGACCAGTGGATTTACTTCGTTATACTTATATTCGTACAACGAATCCGTAATGATAAGTCTAGTGAATTCGCTATTGTTTTTCTTCAAGATGACTATCACTTGTGGTTACGGAGGCATCAAATAAAATATCTACTTTAGAAACCTTAAATACACAAATGGTAATGACCCGCATTAGTGCACTATTTTATGGAATACTTGTTGCAATGATCATTAATTCTAAAGCCAGTGTGAACGCCAAAGAAAATATATTTATCTGTTATAATTAAACATTTATTCAAAATAAATGTGTAGAAATATTTCTCCTCTCTAATACCTTTTCCCAATAATATATGTCCATTGCATGTACAGTGTGTATATCCGTGCATTATCATCATTACATGCAAACAATAATGAAAATTTAGTTCACTTTTGATTTGAGATTTCGAACAGCGTTCAAAGACCGATTCATCATTGCAGTGTGTGTGTGTTGGGGTGAGGGGGGGGGGGGGGGACAAAAGCTCAATGATTTGATTGCACAGTTTTAATATTTTTGTTTTGTATAATATAATTATTGCACTAAACTTAATTGCCGTTTGATATTTCTATCATGGTGTTCATACGCAAAATGTCCAATATGCATAACAGAAATCCGTAAAAAATCTTAAAAGGGGATCAATTTTGTCTTTTTTTTAACTGTTGACAGCATGTGTACAGAACTATTCTTACAAAATTTCCAAACATTGTCTACATATATATATCTACAAAAGTATATATCTACATGTACAATACAATTCATATCTTCATCCATAAATTTTATTCATACAACGAACTATTGTATTATAATTTTTTAACTTACCGGGTGAAAGTAAAACACGACAGAACTCTGAACAAACTCATATTGTTTTACTGAAAACAAATAAGAAAACGGACGTTCCATACTTCACCAAAAGTCGCGTAGTTACCCCATTCTCTCTCAACAAAATACCTTACTCTTGTGTGAATTAAATTTGTATCCAGTTGTCATATTGTAAATTTTCAATTTAAACTCGCCTATAAAAAATTCAAAATTTACAACATGAAACAAATATATATGGTTATTTTAATGATACAGAAATTCATAATAAGTCCGTGTAGCATAACGGGTAGAACCCCACCCCCTCCCTCCATCAAACCACTTGTGGCTGAAAACCCAAAACATCGATCTCGCACAACAGTAAACACTTACATTGGCCTAATTGCCAGCGTAGATGTAGCTTTTCCCCACCCAAAAAAAAAGATAAAAATAAAAATAAATAAATAAATAAATAAAAAGATAAATAAATAAACAAAGACTAAAAGATAACATTTAGTACTCCTGCTTGATAACACACGATCCTTAATTTAACTAAGAAAGCCCTGTCTGTAGCACTTTTCATTCCGCTTCCTTTAAGCAGCCGGTCTCCCATAGGCAATCCCCCAAAAATCACGCGTTTATTTAACAAAAATCTACATATTCAAGTTTTTATGCGCTAGTTGCCTAATTTACTTGTGTATAAAGACAATCATGTGAAAGTGTATATGCATTCGCTTCTGTTTTTTAATCACAGTATCATCTGATTTTTTCATTCAAAAGTTTGTTTAATGTACATGTTATCAATATTATCAAATAATTTGTTACAAATGTGTTTAAAATATGGATTAATTGATAAGGGTACTAGTATTTCAGCTAAAATAACATTTTACTTTTTCATGTAAATTTAAGAGAAATGTTTGTTGAAATATTAGACCATTCTTGTTTAAACACATTACGTAAAATGATTTAGATTATACTATGTCTACATATATAATTTTCTTACACTAGTATGAATACAGTATGGATACACAACTAAGTCATTTATTACTATTCTTTATTTGCTCAAGATATACATCTTATTGCTATATGAACAACAATGCTATTACATTCATTTTTATAATTTTGTATAATTAAAGGGTGCAACTGCAACGCTTAATGATATAAAGTTTGAATCATAAGCGGTTGAGGGTGTCGATATTTGCTTGTTTCATTAAGCGTTAAGGCTGCTCTGCATTTGTGATGCTTAATGATACAATTCTATCATTAAGCGGCAATTTATCATTAACAGTTGGACATGTCAACTGTTAGTGCAAAAATATATAGCATTAAGCGATTGCAACACTTAATGCTATTTATATCATTAAGCGGCGTTGTATCATTAACGGTTGTTACAGTGCAGGCAGATTGAATACCGGGCGTTAGCGCTGTGTGATAATTTGTCTGCACCGCTTGGTGTGTTACAGGACCGACGACATCCAAAAATAAGCATTTAATGCTTATATTTATATTCATACTGATGTCTGCTGTTATGAGTTATATGTGTATTGTCGCTGTAAAGCCATTATATACGCTCTCAGTCAGGGATATGAAACATACATGGAACAGCCATATTAACACGTTATTTAGTTCGCTTCCGCGACTAAAAATAGAGTGCCAGAAACTTTGTGGAGGAAAATCTTTTTTTATGAAGGAGAAGATATATTTTAATGATTATTTTTCAAAAGAACATATCAAATTGGTTATGTAAGATTGAACGTTCCATTTAATCTTACAAAAATAAATGTTCTCAAAACACGTGAAGAAGTTTATATTTGTGCAATTGGCGCATGAATTATCAAAGTGTATTCATAGAAAATTGAACGTCGCAGATTTCCAATGCAAACATAAGCGGAAATATACACTGAATGTAAATATTGTCTTTTATTTTTTTTTTTATATAAGGTCAGTGAAAGTATGCCATTCAATCTTTTTATCAGAAATTGTGTATAAAATTTGTTTTGCAGGTTAGATATACGATTATTACAAATATTGTTATATACTATATTACAAATTCTTTCCATGTTATTCTATCAGCTTAATAAATGATGGCCTTATTATGAGGGAAGTGCATTTTATAGACAATAATCTTAAAAGAAATTATCATCTTAATAAGGTTTAATTCATATGAACAACTAGATTTATTTTCTTGCTAGACTAGACTTCTTCCTCTTGCGAATAAAATTCTCAGTTAAGTCCGTTTTTTTGAATATGAGATCAAACTAAAAAAAATACCTTATATTATTCTTTAAGCAAATTTCGATCCTGGTTTGTTGTGCATTGTAAATTAATGGCGGAGGTGGTTCTGTTTAAATTTCATAGTATAGCATATCATTAAGCCTTTCAATTCGATTTCTCCTAGCATATCATACAAATCTCATTCTGTGAAATCATTTTTATTCGTGAGGTTCAATGTTTCTGGGTTGCCAAAAGTTTCCTTACTCGTGGAGACGTAGTTTTGTTGGTAGTGTAATCTGGATAAATTGAATCAATATTAAACAAATGATATGAGGATGTAAATTCGTGAGCAAGGGTTACAATGTACCCATGAAAGCCAAGAGCATTGATCCACCACGAACAATGATGACTCCACAGTATATGTTTGAGATTTTGATATTACTTAAAAGGGAACAGATCTGTTATAATATAATGCAGTTATGATCATTTGTTCTTTGCCTTTGTTAGAAATATGTTAAATAGCATTGAAATGCATTATTAATTCTGATAAGTCAGTTGAAAAGGGATGACTGACCTTATTCAAATGACCTGTTTATTTCGTGTCTTCTGACATTTCATGATAACCATAAGACTTAATAAGATTAAAAGAAAAAAATTGACACGTCGTGTATCTCCCTTTGAGTTGGTATTCTTGTTTACGTATGAAGTAAAAATAGTTCAGTAATGCTTTACTTAACTAATTCGTGTTGTTTGATATTATGTTGTTTTAAATGGTATTTTGTCTTTGAAACCACTAAAGCACCGCTGGAGGCATGGTACATTTAGTTTTTGTACTAAATTTAAATCATTTATTGAAATTCATTCCCTTGTTTTAGGCTGTCCCAGGTTATTGCTTCCGCCACTTTTTGATGTTTTTTAATTAAAATAAACATACCTGTCAATGGAGTACAACTCTTATCGATAAAAGGGGGAAAATCCAATATTTCTTCATTGATACATCGTCTGTTTATCCCTGGAGAATTTCACATGAACAAAAACAAAATCTCTACGGAGATTTTAAATGGGAAATGTTTACATCTTTTCTCTATCCGGAAATATTCGGGACACCTGCACATCTTTTTAATGTTATACTCCGGGGTACTTAATTTTGTTTACAATGCAAAATCGCCGTTAACTTTCAATTTTGTGTTGTGTATTGAAACCTGACAAGTTAAAGGGGGCGTTTCAAAAGGTAAATCTGGGGAATTTTTCATATTATTTGATGAACATCGTTTGAATCCAGAGGAATTTATAAATATAGAATAATTTATGAAAATGTGCGGCAAAAATAACTTGGGACAGAGTATAGTATCTCTTTTTACGTCTAGGGATTCAAATGTCCAGTAATTGTAATCAGGTGATTATATAACCGATGAAATTCACAGATTTGTCAATAGTGTAAGTTGTTGCAGCTATATAAACAAAATAGAAGTTAAGATTATAATACTGGTGATAACTTTCTAACTTAGTACTTTATAATTATCGGGTTTGAAGAATTTACTTTCTTTGGTAATATGTATCTATTTCTCGATTTGAAAATAGTTTTAATTTATTCTAAATAAAAGTTAAAAAAATAAGTTCTTGACCTTTTTTGATCGCATTAATCTTGATGATTTTAGTCATGATTGTCCAATAGCTGTATATCTATGACGTCATCAAAATGGGCTAATTCCCGCAATTTTGCAAATGAAATATTGTCATTTTTCTTTCTATTTATTCTTTGTTATCCCAGATATCTGATAAATAACATGAAAACCAAGTGATCTGAAAATGGTTTATTTGGCGCTTCTGGCCGCGGTGAAATGGGGGGGGGGGGGGGGGGGGGGGGCTTACCGCAGAGCCGCCCCCAACAAAAGCAAGCAAATAAGAAGCAAAGCAAAAGCATTAAGCAAACATGACGTAATCAATAGGCAATTATGACGTACACTACTGGCTCTAAAAACCCCTGCCCGTATGAAAATCCCCTGTCTTTCCCTGTCACCCCCTGTGTTTTCCCTGCCATCCCCTGTCAGCCCCTGCACACAGCCCCTGTGTGCCACTGTAAGCCCCTGTCATCCCCTGTACGCCACTGTCACCCCCTGTAAGCCACTGTATTCCCCTGTACATGCCCCTGACACACCCTGTACGGTTTTTATCAGTTTATAACAGCCTTTTCTGTTATTTAATTTCAATATTTTTTTTCTTAGTTCAATTATTTAACTCTCATGTGTTATAGATTGAGCTATAAATCAATTTTTGCACTCGACAGAGCGCCGACTCACAAGACACACTGTTATTTTAATTTTAGAAATTATAATATGTTTTCATTCATAATTTATTGATACAGTACTTTAATAATCATGCTTACAACTAAAGACTCGAGATTCACCGGGTGGTAAATCTCAGGTGAGGGCGGGGATTATTTTCAGTAGGTGTGAAAGCCTCCATGGCATTTAGTCCTTTAGCGGCCGGGAACATCACTACTCCGTAATGATTGAAAAATAGATATAAGAAATACTGTGAATATTTTTACAAAGACCAAGCGCAGCACATGGTGTTTAGCATTTAATTTTGTGTATCTAAACAAATATTTGCAAACTGCAACATGTTAATAAGAATGCAGAATGTACATGTATAAGTAGCCATGTTACGATAAAGCACGTCTTTCTTTTTTGATAACAAGTTCCTGATTATACCTTTATTAATTTCCAGTGAATAAAAAAATAAAGCTTCAATAGCTTGTAAGTTTGCCTAAGAAATAATTCTATTATGTTTGTTAAATATGTTTCTGAGCGGCTTACTGGACCCTTGAATTGAATTTTATCTGATGATTAACTCTCATAAACAATTTAATACTTTCTAAAATTTAATTTTCATTTTCCTTTTTTACTGCGAAGTGGAAGATATCAAAGATAATTTTATTTATTGCCAGTAAACAGAAATCCGCGGCCTTTGTCAGAACATTCACAACATACATGTAAATGTAGCACTAGTGTTTACTATACATGTAGGAGTTTATATAGATACGGAGAGAGAGAGAGAGAGAGAGAGAGAGAGAGAGAGAGAGAGAGAGAGAGAGAGAGAGAGAGAGAGTTTGCATTGATTTTGAATTAAAAGTTACTAACATTAGTTTACCCGGGTATTAATTTCCTAAAAAGTTAACATGCAATCCTTTTTGTCATTCAATTCTCTATCATTATTTAGATTAAGCGATCATATTATTTTAATCCACCAATGTTTTATTTTACACCATATCAATTGATCAAAGAATTGATTGAAGTTACAGTTTTCAAAGAAGAGGATGTTGACATTATTTTTTCCCTTGGTCAGTGGTCATATAATAGCTACTGTACACAGCCCTTCTTGACAATTTGCAGAGCACACGGTAGCGAGGTAGGGAAAATGAGATGACAGACACGCGTGTACATGTATATACACACACTTCCTCAGATCTGAATGATCGGTCACTGATTATATAATTATAGCTACTGTATACACAACCCTTCTTGACAATTTGCAGTGCCTGGTAGCGAGGATGGGAACAATGAGGTGACAGACACACGTGTACTTGTATATACACACACTTTTTTCCTAAGATCTGAATGCTCGGTAATGCTAAACAATTATTCAATATGTTGTTTAAACGCCGCTTATGACTTTCTTTCCCAGTATGTCAAGTAAAGAAAACAGAAATTTAAAATTTTGATTTATCAGTTATACATGTAAGAATATCAAACATGAGAAGAAAGGGCTTAAAATTCGGAACATCATTTGACACAGTTATATGAATTAAACCGCATTGCTTTCATATTTTTTCATTTTTCAAATTGAGAATTTAAATAAATGTATAATATTTTTTTAATCTAAAACCCGAAGCCCAGAACATTGTTTTAATATCATGCATGCGTGCCGTTACCGGTATTTGTATACATGTATTAAATTATTCACGAACTATATTATGATTGCTTTATATGTATGAGGATAATTTTATACAATAATGCATATGAATTACTAAACTGATCAATGCAACCTCATAAAAGTTAAAAGTGTCAAAGGGCCGGACTAATCCCCCTCTAAAAAATCAACTCTCTCTCTCTCTCTCTCTCTCTCTCTCTCTCTCTCTCTCTCTCTCTCTCTCTCTCTTAATTTATAAGACAAAAAAAAAAACAATGGCTGAATGCAAATATAATCGATTGCAATTTACATGACTTAGATATTAACTAATTAACTTTCTGCTAAATAGAATCAACATGCATTTCATAGGAATGTTATTCTATGCATCATTACACAAGGCAAAACAGTCAAAATATAGGTGATCATTTCAATCGGTGTGTGATTATCTGCACGTGCTAATCATGGTGTGTTATTAAAGGCCGAACATTTTTACCGGGTGATAAATCTCAGGTGCTTAATTTTTAGAGGTGTGAAAGCCTCCGGGGGTTGTAGTCTACCTGCGGTCGTGAACGCTGCTAATCTCTAAACACAGGAAGCAATTAAATTAATACACAGTAAGTAAATAATTAGTCAGAATTGATCTTAGTTGGAATATCTTATTGTTCTAAATGTCCATATGAAGCGATTTAATACGAATATGAATCCAATCTAACAGTTGGATTGTACGTTCTACATCGATGTCTGTGTCGTCCGAATTTTCTCTAAACACACGTGTGTACAGCACAAGTGTACAACGGACCTGGCCAGATCACGCTCGGACGATCACGTCAATCAAACTGGGTGCTATTGTTTTAAACTTGATTGACAGGCGGCCTCGTTTTGAAGTTTGTACAGGTAAAAAAGGGGGCGTTTTTAAAATGTTCAGCCTTTAAGCGCGTTAACTCAGACAGGCTACATGGCACAGAACGTTGCAGATTTCCCGCACATCCTCCATTTAGATTTTTTTTTCACAAATTGCAAAACACGGTCATTTGTTTAAATACATGGAATAAAATATTAAGCGGTTTATCGGTATATATTTATCTTGATATGTGTCTATTTTGAGTCAGAATTATTCACGTTTGTAATAATGTTGCCCTCTATGAAAAATATTGAAAAACAAACACCGTCTAAACCATGAATGCTTTTGTTGCTTTCCATTTCCTTATGTATCAGAAACTGCTAAATATATATTTAAGAAAACCCGAAAACATAATTAAAAACTATTTTTTTACTTTAGCAAGCAGTTAAAGACCGTACAGGGGATGTCAGGGGCATGCACATGGAAATACAGTGGCTTACAGGGGGTGACAGGGGCGTACAGGGGGTGACAGGGGCTTACAGTGACACACAGGGGATGTGTACAGGGGCTGACAGGGAATTGCAGGGTGTACAGGGAATGTGTACAGGGGCTGACAGGGGGTGCACAGGGGATGACAGGGAAACACAGGGGGTGACAGGGAAGGACAGGGGATTTTTATACGGACAGGGGTTTTCGAAGCCAGTAGTGGTAATTATGACGTCATCAATAAGCAAATATGACGTTATCAATAAGCAAATGACGTTAATCATGACAAGTAAATGGAGAAAAATTTTACAATACTTAACATGTGCATATCCATCATTATGAATTTGAATTAGTATCAACTGTCCAATATGACGTCATGAGCGTAGAATATGTGTCGACTCTTCCATTTGTGTTGAGGTGCGGTCGAAATACGCCACTTGCAAGGGCCATATATGCCTATTGTCTGATGCAAGTCTATTACGGGCTTTTATGGAACTGCAATAATTTGGCCCTGGGTGTCCATTGACAATGTGGATAGTTGTAGCCTATTAGCGTCACGCACAAGCAAAGTGGCTTAATTAAAGTATTTCCAATTGACAATTTTTTGTTTGGTTTCATAATGTACATGGTAACCTACATCTACTTGTGTAGAATTGTTAATGACAGATTGACTGAAGTTTTTGCCAAACATTAAAGACTGAGATTGAGCACTAATGTTAGAACCTTGTGCTATTTCTGCTGCTTCTTGTGGGGATGAGCCAATAGTGTTTGTTGATCCTGGCACTGTGACGGATGGCGCCACCATAATGGGTGCTGTGGAAGGCTGAGGGGAATGGGAAGCCACCATCTGACTTTCCACTGGAATTTTTGCTGCATGCTCTGCTGCTGTACGGCTGCGTTCACGCCCTGCCTTTTCGGGCCTCTGTTGCCTCCGTCTCCCACGCTGGCTCCTTGTCGCCGATAAATTCGATTTTTTTCGTTTTTGGCATTTTGCTCGGAATAATGAGAAATGATTAATTCATTAATTGTATTAATAAATAAGAGCATAAATACTTAACGGATAAAAATTAACGATTTTTTGAGCTACACGGGTAGGTTAAGGCAACTCCGAGTTTAATGACCGTCGATATTATGATCAATTTGAAAATTGTTTATTTTCATGAAAACAGTGCTGAATATTAATATCAAGTTAATGTGTTCGCCAATATATTATTTTTCTACTTCGGAATCGAGTCGATATTTGAAGCTGCCGTGCCATGGTATCACGTGACAATTAAAAATAGATCACTTTTTACCTTAACAAAATTTTTTTTGTACACACTGACAGAGGAAAGGCCGGTCAAGCCGTATAAATGTCTATCTGCTTACCTTATAACACTCGCTGATAAAACAAAATATCCATGCTTGTATTATCCTGATTATATCCTAACTGATATTCATCTAAATCTTGGGTATCTGTATTAAATAAGTCTTATTTCGGCATTGTTTACACTGAATTCTGATGATTTGTCTCCGGACATTGATCTTCTCTATTAAACATGCCTGTGACGTCATCAATGATAATTATACGTAATACAGAGAAATCTAAGATATATTCAGTTAGAAGAGTTTTTAGTGACAGTTTACGCCTGTGGTTTTTATAATTTAAACCAGAGATAAAGTTAAAATTGACATGTTTCTGATTAAAATATGACATCATGCTGCTTATTGTGACGTCATATCGATCAGAGGAATTTTTACTCAATCGATCGCTGAGAGTTGCCTTATCATACCCGCGTACTGCTGCATTCCGTTCTATCAATACCCACAAGTGGTTTTCAGCCGAACATTAATGAACACCATTCAAATAAATTCAATCGATCAAAAATCTTAATAAATTTAAACCATCGAAATATATTACTTCTGGCAGCTTACATTATAAGTCAATATGAGTTCAATGCTTTGCTATAACAGCCATAATAAACATAAAAAAAAGAATATGTAAGAACTGATTTTAGCAAATTTACTCAGTCTTACCTAATCCACGATTGTTTTAGAAAAGGGATTATTCTAGAAGGGAAGTAACTAGTATAAAATCACCCGTTAAAACCCAACCCTATCGTACTCAACATTACCGGCTAACTATTACTGAGATAAATGCGTATCTGAGACAAGCTCCAATATGCGATAATAGTATAAAGCGCAAGTCTGCTCAAGTACCGTTTTCACATATTTTTCATTCATATAATTATACACATTATAATTAAAAATGGTACTTAAGATAGCATGCACGCGATGTTTCCCAGTAGAAAAAAACCATCGGAAAACACCCATATTTTGTTCAAAAATATTAATTTATCAAAATAAAACAATCTTCCTGACGTCATTTCTACATTATGATGTCACAGGGGTGATAACCTTTTACAAACTATTTTCAGTATGATTTCAACTATCTTCAACCTTATTTTTAAAGGGGCATGGTCACGATTTTGGTCAAAATTTATTTTTTCCGATTTTAATATTTACAATGTTCCAGTAAGGCATATGTAATAGGCAACCAGAATGCGAGAGTCGTTCTTGAGTTATAAGCGAGTTACAGAGTTACTCTACGACTGACTCTCAAATTTCATTTGATCATTAGAAATGCATTCCTAAAGCATTGTAAAAAATAAAAACAGAAAATAAGATTTTGACAAAATCGTGACCATGCCCTTTAAAGCACCCTATAGAACTTTGATTTCGGGGTGCGAGAAATGCGTAATACCGCACATGGCACTTTATTAATAAACAATCATTTTATGTTTGTTGAATTGTACTTTCATACATGTTCCACTCTATCCAAACTTATTTTAAAGAACGCCTGTTGATTTAGCAACATTTGAAAACAACTGTTAATGATTTTGTAAAGACAGATAGAATGGATTCATATGTGATCAAAAAATACATTTTTAAATTCTAGTATGTTAAAATGTTACATAGAAAGCAAAATAAGTATGTTAAACAATATTTTCGTTTATTTTGTTTCATATGTTTTTATCTCATATGAACAACTTATCATAGATATACATGTACATAATGAAATATAAAAGTCATTTTAGGAATTTCGACGGAAGTGTAAATGAATGTAAGGAAAAACGTGTAACTGTTCAACAAGGTTATTCGATCTTGGTGAACAAAAATTAAGGTGGAATAACACATCATCATAAAATGGCTGACCTCTGATCGAAACGACATTTCGTTTTATTGATAGGATTTTATCGACGGTAACAGATAACTTACTCCATAGCCGAGTGAATAATGTGTCAGGCTTGTGATCTGTACATCACGAGTTCGAAACCCGCAAAGTTTTTGTTGTTACTTACTGAATTGATTTTTTTTAAAGATATTTTTATTTTATCCCAAAACTGCAATTTTTTGCTTATTTGAGAAATGTACAATTTATTTATCATTATATCTTTCATAATCAAATAATTTACTGTAAATTTGAGTGACTTTTTCCAGGTGTGTTATTCCACCTTAAGTTTATGTTCTTGTCTTAACCGTGCTGGGTGGTCCACGGAAAACTTATTTTTTCTGTTTTTCATTGTTTTAAACATTGCATCATAATGATATGATGCAGTCAGGAAACAATTTAATTTATGTTCAGCCTTGCACTTAATAAGCGTATTATGAATTTTGTCGATAACTAAAGTTACATAATGATGATGACAGCTTGAATGCTCATGAGAATAATAACAAATCATGATTTGTATTAGTTGTTTGAATCTTATTTAACTTCACTCCAATGACATATATCGTTAACTAAGGGCGAGTATCGATGTCAGAAATTTTTGGCTTATCAATACATTTTCAAAATAATATTTAATTAATATCTAATTAATCAACACATATTTTTTGAAGTTCATTTTCTTTGCTAGTTAAGTATGTTTTAAGATACGTTTTTTTCCTCACAAATTGTCACCGTAAAACATTATTACGCTGCAGCTTGTCAAAATGGAATAATCTGTAATAAGCATACACATTTTGAAATTGAAAAGTCAAAATGATTTTTTCTTTAAAGAACAAATGAAATGGAACATTTTTTTTCTTTACAGAGAAAAGGACACTGACGTATATTTGTTTAACCCTTTAAATACAACCCTTTCTGCTTAAACAAATTTTTAAAAAATCAACTTTAGTGAAATTTTGTTGGAATGAAGAAAGATGGACATAATTCTATTTTCGAAAGAATATAAAGTTTGTAAAAACCCTTATCTCACTCAAAACTGTGTTTGAGTTTTTTAAAATTATTTTCGACATTTAATTTAATTTTTTTTTAATAAATGAATTCGTATTTTCTTTCACTCAAAATTGATTGATTGTTTTAGATAGTATTCGACCTCTGTTACATGTATGGATTACTAATAATCATCGCTCAAATGAGTATATCTTTACAGTTAATTTCATCTTATTACTGAATTTTGTGTATTTTTTAAAGCTTTACCAAAATTGATTTTTTGTGGTTTATATATATATATATATATATATATATATATATATATATATATATATATATATATATATATATATATATATATACTAAAATTGATTATTTGTTTCAGACCGTATTCGACATCTGTTATGGATTGTTAAAATAATAACCACCGCTCAAATGTATATATTTTCACAGTAAATATTATCATATCAATAATATCAATGACTGTAAGGTAAATAGTTGGTGACTGAGAGACAGATTTATGTAAATATGCAGTTAAATGAAACACATAGCTTCATTGAGTCCCCGAATAAAACATAACAATTAATGCTTAAAGTTTTCGTTTGCCTTTTTGTATAGAAATTACAGGATGGACATACTTCCGATGCATTTAGTTGTGTCAAATATAGATTTTTAAACGTTATTTTGAATTATTACTAATTGTAACACTGTTGCCATATTGTTCACATTGTACATGCTGTCTACTTCCCCCCGTAGCCAAAATATTGTCCGTCGTCACCGCTATCTTTAACATCATGCATGTCATCGCCGTCAGGTTTTTCTCCAGTTATTTTTTGTTATTGCCATCACCTTTATTGCTTTCTTTCTTTACTAGAATAAAGAAAAAGTACACAATATTGAAAATAGTCCGTTCCTATGAATATAAAAATAATTAGTCACGTTTTCATATATTTGGACAATGAATCGTTTTTAGCACACCTGAGCTGAAAGCTCAAATGAGCTATTCTGATCACATTTTAACTGTCGTCCGTCTGTCCGTCTGTCTGTCCGTAAACTTTTCACATTTTCAACATCTTCTCAAGAACCACTGGGCCAATTTTAACCCAACTTGGCACAAAGCATCCTTAGGCAAAGGGGATTCAAAATTGTGAAAACTATGGACTACGCCCTTTTACAAGGGGAGATAATTAGAAATATTTGAAAATTTTCGTGAAAATTAAAAACATCTTTTTCTCATAAACCAATCAGTCAGGAAAGCTGAAATTTGTGTGGAAGCATCCTCAGGTAGTGTAGATTCAAAGCTATGAAAATCATGAGCCCTGAAGGTAGGGTGGGGCCACAATTGGGGGTCTAATTTTTACATAGGAATATATAGAGTAAATCTTTAAAAATCTTCTTCTCAGAAAACAATCAGCCAGGAAAGCTGAAACTTATGTATAAACATCCTCAGGTAGTTTAGATTCAAAGTTGTGAAAATCATGAGCCCTTGGGTAGGGTTGAGCAATAATGGGGGGGGGGGGGTCGAATTTTTACATAGGAATATATTGAGTAAATCTTTAAAAATCTTCTTCTCAGAAAACAATCAGCCAGGAAAGCTGAAACTTATGTGGAAGTATCCTCAGGTAGGGTAAATTCAAATGTGTTCAAATCATTATCCCCGTGGGTAGCATGGGGTCACAAGGTGGGGGGGGGGCACATTTTTACAGGAATATATAGAGAAAAATCTTCTTCTAAAAAACTATTTGCTTAGAAAAGCTGTAACTTCAGATAATGTAGATTCAAATTCGTTTAAATCAAAATCTTGAGGAGTAGGGTGGAGCCACATTGGGGATCCAATTGTACAAAGGAAAACATTTTAATTATTCACAAAAACTGTAATAATGTTATCACATATGGTTAACTTATTTGCAAGCATTTTGACATTTTGCTGATTCTTGAAAAAATTCTTTAGACTCTGGCCCCTGGACGATTCTTGGGCCTCACAAGGGGTTCAGAGTTTGATGTAGGTTTATATATATATTAACAATTGTTTAGGATCTTCCTAAGAACTGCAATGCTCAACATGTGATATGACTATAAAATCATCCTGTTAGAAAAAGGACTTGATTATAAACATAAGAATATCCCGGGGAAAAAAAAAAGATTTTTATTTATACAGGATTAACATGTATTATACCACATTGTCCAGATATTTTGTATTATGACTCCATTAAGCTGATCTTATCATGCCTATTGTTACTCAGGTGAGCAATGTGGCCCATGGGCCTCTTGTTATGATAATAATGATTTTTCTTCATCAAATGAAAATAAGCTACTTTTATCCAAGCTAATGATGTGAGTAATCAATAGTATCATGAACAAAATAGATTAAAATAAAGTAATAAAAGTTCTACACGCATAGTCAAGAAAACATCTTAAAACAAGTAAGGCTGTATATACCTGACGATGAGCTATTGGTAGCTAATGTCTGTAGGACAAGGAGGACAAGAAGGATTACGATGATAAGCTTCATGGCGATGTTTGCCGTAAGAACAAGACGTTAATACTAGAATAATATAGTGCAAAATCACAAATAAGTACTATGTGTTACCGTAACACATTTCATTCTGAAAAAAGTGCTTGATTTGATTAAACATTCATCAATTAAAAAAAATGCAAGACACAAAGCGCAATGTAAACTTTTTTTTCTTTAATCAGTATTCCTTATATCTACGTACGTTCCGGTATCTTAGTGTCTCAAAAACGAAAAAACTAGCAATTTATAAGCAAACTGTGAAGGCTCCGCCTACATTGGAATTACAAATTAAATGCCTAAAAATACGATTTCAAACGATATAGAAAACAAATAAGTGTGGCATCTTTCTTAGGACGATGCATAAATGATAAAAATCGTGACAGACGAAAGTAAAATGATTCCTTTAAAACAAATGAGACTATTATTAATTATCAATGTATTTTGCAATGTTTTAAATGAAGATGAATGAAAATGCCGAGGTGAACCAAATCAAGCTCCTCATAAAGTAATCGCCCAACGTTGCATACTAGCCTTTATGCTCAATTTTGTTAGTTCATTTTTAATACAATTTGCTAAGTAAGGATTTTGTAAATATGATTAATGGTACTTACTGCTTAAATCTCTTTGATAATGTTTTTTTTTTTTCTTTTGAGAAAAAAAAACCATCTTAAATATTCTAAGATTTAATGTAAAATGTTAAGTCAAACACTCTTTTTCACAACCATGCACCTTACAAATTTATATGTAAGGAATTGAAGTACATGGTACGACTGTACAGCTGATGGATATGGATCAATTGTGCATCATTGATCTAATAATAGTTTAATCGCGATGCCATAAGTATATTATTTGTAACCTACCATATTTCAAATCATGTTTTATGGGGTTAAATTTTATCGATATTAAACAATAGATTATAATACTGATAAACATGTGATAGGAAGATTGACGAAAACTTGACAATTGACAAATACATTCCAAATATACTTTTTACCAATAGTTCTTATTTTCTTTTAAATTCAAAATGCTTCGTGTGGTGTAGAATGTTTTGTTGCAAAACATCGTATCACATGCAATGGATTTGAAATGAGTAGTGTTTTCTGAAAACCTGGCAAAACCTATTAAGTTTTGAAAGGATTTATGATTTAAACATTTGTTTTAGAGCCCCTATAACAAGATTAATTCAAAATGGTATGATTATTGTTAAAAACCTACCGGAGTAGCGTTTTGTTTACATGATCTATTTATAGATCTCACATGCACAAAGATCGTTGTGATCTGATTATCTGATGCCATAACATTAACATCATTAAATTTATTTTTGACTTAATAAGGCACTTTGTTATTCATACGTTCGTTATACATGCATCCAATACCAATTTTATAATACACATGTATATTATGGTTCCGATACTTTCAATATATTAAGTATATTTAGCAGAGGATGCTCACTTCTCTATGGCACCTGATCCTACCTCTATTTTGTATGCTCTGCTCCTGGTTTGTATTTTTCCTTTGAACTTTTGATTTTGAACACAGTTCGTTATCACCACATGTCATTCCACCGTATCCGTAACACTATTGTAATGGTATCAGAAAATGAAATAAAGTTTAGTTGCAGATCCTGTTAGGGGTTAATGATTTAAAAATTAAAACAATTTAAACCTCGATTCAAAATAATATATAATGCGATGTATTTCATCATTAATATACACTTACCATTTATCGCAAGCACAATCTTAGGTTATCTCCGAAAGCAAACATTGCAGACAGGCTAAGGAAGCATATACCCCAATTAAGTCTTATTTTCACTGTTACATACCATATCGTTAAATTAAAAACTGTTTTAGACAAAAATCATGGTATTTTCCATTTAAATAGATTTCAATGCAAAAAATCGGGAAGTTCTTTACAACAACATCCGTGTATTATTAATTGATAATTATAAGTACTCTACACATATTCCTATATACCAATGTAATGCTTCCCGGTCAAATTTATACGACATTTCAAATTAGGTCTTGACGTCATCAGTATGTAAATTTATTTAATACAATTAAATTTATTATAAACAATATTATATACTTTCATTTGTTTGTGTTCTAGGTTTATTAGTTTTAATATGTGCATAGGTACATCATATACTAAGATTCGTTATTTTGCGGAATTACATGTAAATTAGATTTCGTTTGCTTCCTTAACACCCCTGCAAGATATATTGTTCACCTCAACCTCTAAATATTCTGTTTGGCTTTTCATTTTATAATTCTTTAGAATGACATGTGATAAAACTGTACGGTTCATGTGTCTTTTTTTCTTTTATTAACACATTGCATCATAATTACTTAATGCGGACAGGAAACAAAGTCGTTCTTATACAACCTTGATCTCATTTAGTGTAATTGAAATTTTCGTGATAAATTTGGGTCACATAATGGTGACATTTATAATTAATGTTAATAAAATTAATGACAAACGATATATCTGTATTCATTGGATGTATAATATTTGACTTCTCCGAAATAATGTATGAAAAGTAGCAAGATTTTTGGTTTACAAATTTGATAGATTTGTCTAACGTGTTACCTAATACATGTATTACTTAATTAACCAATTTACACGCTTACTTTGTGGGGAATATGAAAAGACAACCACCTCATTTTTATATCTCCGAAAACACATTCATCAAAATACGTGCTCTGTTTTTTATTGATAGTTTATACATACCAAAATACTCCATTAGTATGAACACGGATATAGCGAAATATTTGATATACGAACTTTTATAGAGTAAATTTTTAATAAATCTTTACATAGTCTAACGGTTAAAACGAATTTGGATAAAGCACATTTACGGATATAACGAAACTGATGTTAAGTCACGTAGATGTAAAAAGTAACGAAATTAATTTTTTAAACTTTCAAACGAATTTCCTAAGGTTATTGTTTCAAATTATAGTAACATTCATTGACATGATGGTTTGTCTGAATTTATTTCCACATAGATGCATTAATTTAACATTCGATTGTTCTATATTTCAAAAAAATGTTTTTTGTTAGATTTTGCCTCATTAACCAGGAATTTTAGTCTTATGGATAAACTTTTAATGAAGCGTATTCCGTATTGTGATTTAAGTAATAAACAATATCAAAATATCACGTAGGTATATTTATAATTATATATTTAAATAGAATTTTATAAGATTTGTTTCATTCCATTTTTAATATTATGATTTCTCTATTTAACATTTTATGTGGTCAAGTGACCATGATAAAACGATAAAATTCCATATAAATATTACACTCTAGTTCTGTATTCTGACAAATGTCTTATTTCAACTTTAACATTAATTTTCATTCCATTGTCTTTATGTGAAACGTACGATTTGTATTCAATACAGGTTGTATCTTGCATATGATTTATTCTACGCAACACAATTTCTAATATTTAACTTGAATGTAGACTTTGAACAACTATCTTTGGAAAACTTACTAATGCTTTATTCTGTTAAAATGTCATATAATATTTAAGTTTGATTTACATGGAATCATAGTATAATGTAAAATCGATATACATTTTTATAAGAATATTACATTGATGCAAGAGCGTTTTTCGGCCAGTTTTCTTTTGATACGTTGATCAAAACAATGAACTTGAAATTCATTTCTCACCATTAAATAACAAAACGACTAACTAAATTTCTTCCATGAGGAAGTGTAAATTTATCATTTGTTAAATTGTTGTATAAGAAGAGTAACTAGAACTGAATATATGTCGACCCAAAAGATGTCGCACAGTAAGATGAAAATGTCAATTGTTTGGTCCATGTTATGGTTGCTTTTACATTCTTAAAGCTGTTCCTGTTTTTGGTTATGGTTGAATAATTTTATAAGAAATTATTAATTAATAATTTCATCAATTGGTTGATTTTAGAAGCACATAAAGCATACCATGGCATATTTCTTTGTTTGAATACACGATATTTTCAAAGTTAACTTTACTGAGTCAAATTTGAGCTGTTCTGTCTGTAGTGTCTTTTGTTTATCTTCTTTTGATACCACATGACTTCGAACACGTAAAGTGTGTAGTCCGAAGCAAAAAAAAAATATTTTGTTTCATTTTATCGACATCACTTGATTTTGACAGGCGATCAGAAAAGTTTTACGTATGAGTGAAATATTATTTCATTTCATTTAGTTATTAAGAAGAAAAGCCCATTTATTTCTCTGTCAATGTCGTATATTTATATGATCGAAGGGTAGTAGTGGTGTTGATGTGTGTTACAGTTATAGTTCTTTGTGTATATTGTATGCGAAATCGTTCAAGCATTAGTATGCGTCAAAGCGCCATACACGGTATACCAAGGACGAGTAAATTGATGTCAGCTATTTTCTTAAACTGATGACAGGACCTTAATTCAGTGCAAATACCAGGTAAATTTGTAGCGTTGTGAGTTGCATGCTTTACATGATTACTTCTTCTTTTATTTTTGCATGACACATTAAATGCATGTCTATTTGTATGAAAAGTTTTGGAAAGATGGCTTACTAATATTTTTTTTTATTTGCGTTATAATTTTATTACTCCAAAATTTTGTAACAATCTTAACATTGCTGTTGTGTTCATTATGTACTGGTATTTGAAACCACCATTACAGCACAAAGTTTTTATAAACTTTGACTTAGATATTACTATTTATAGTCACTACATGTGATCAACTTCATACTATATTGAAATCACAATTAAAGTTAGTTATAGTTAAAACTATAAATATTTGTTTGATTTCTTCAAATAATCAATTTCCATGCCAAAGTTTAATAATAAATTCAGGAAAATTATCATTTCAGTTTGGGCCCGATGTTTCCAAAAACTTCACGTGACATCATAAATGAGCATTTTAGATCTCCATCTTTATATCTAAGTGGTTTTCCGATGATTGACATTACTAGTATTTCAGTTGCCAACCTCCTTAAGTCAAAATTTGGACAGATGTCCCTTTTATAAAAAAGCGTAATTTTGTGCCCGACCTACGTTAAGCCGAAAATGTACGCCTAGCCAAGATAGTCGTAACTTTTGGCGTAAACATAAGATTATTGCTAGTTCTGTTGCTGACAATATCGGTGGTTTTCGTAATATTTAATTGTACAATTTGTTATGTAAATTTGATTAACTTCATATGAAAATAAGAATATAGAGAGTTTTGATAGGTGGTATCAATTCTAGCATAGAAACTTACTTACCATGCTTTATACACATCATTTTTATTTGCACTTGCCTTATACATGTTAAAACGACATATTTGGAGAAATAATCAATAATATTTGTTCGATACATGTACTTTGTACTCAATAATTTGATTTATGTTTTATATCTTTTAGTAAATTAGCAGAAAATATACATATACAATGTATAAGTAGTGCACAGGTGTATTTGCATAAGAGATGTGTAGCATTTCATTTTTCCCCCTAACTTCCACGCAAAATATGTTTTATTCCTAGTCTCAGAAATTAAGTGTGCAGATGCTAACGACAAGAGGAAAATGTAAACACTGTTGGTCAGTTGCCAACGAATGCTTTGCAGCATGCCCTGGATTCTATAAGACCATAAGCATTTATTCATCACTTTGTGTTCAATTTATGAATAGATTATACTAAATTATTAATATGAATTGTCCTAATGTTTAATTGATTTTTTTTTTCATTTTATAACAAATGTTAATTTTTTTTTTATAAAACAGCTTAGGAGAATCGGTTGTCATTCTTATTAATATCAATGAATTTCATGACACTTCATTGGATGTTTTAAATATAAACCTATGTATAGGTTACGGTATGATTTGTTTTATTCATGATTTACAATATCATAAAATATCTGAACCAATTGACAATGTAAATTTTTAGTTAACATAAAATACCATAACACGATAGACGCTGATGAAAAAGGAATTTTACTTGTAATCGGAATTTGATGTTTATAGATTTGTAAAGTTATCTAGCAAAGACATTTAATTTAATCATACGGACAAAAAGACAATAATATTAAAAGTGTTGCTCCTACATGTACCTCTATTAATTACGATTCATATGAATGTTTATTTTAGTTGCAAGTGCTTGCATTGTCTTTTATTTTATTTTTTTCATATACAGGTCAGTGACAGTATGTATATCTTTTTATCAGAAATTGTGTATAAAGTTTGTTATGTGGGTTAGATAATTTTATACATATCATGAATTCTGTTGAAGATGACGCCAAGCGATGGGCAAAATCTGAAAAAGAAGACCTTGATACCTTGTCAGAGTGGGTTAAAAGCATCAAATGTATCTTAAAATCTCGTATTGAACGACTGAGAGGTCAAATGAAAACCATCTATCCTTCTGTTATCAATAGAGCAGAAGTGAAAAAAGATAGGTTGCACGATCACTATGTACTGGTCCCTGCTTATGAGGCAAGTAACAAAATTGTCTTTGTTTGTAAGGCACATTATATTAATTGCATTTTCAAAGAACTAGGTTTCGATTCTGGTGCGGGGATCACTACTATTCGAAAAAGGGCGGCGTGGCAGATGATTACAGATTCGATCAATTCTACTTCTACCACAAAGCGTTCGGTGGAAGAGGTAGAAAAGAAGTGGCATAACATACAAATGAAAGGGAAGGCAGAGCTTTCTGATGCTCGTAGAAACATGAAAATGGCAGGTATTTTCTTTTCTTAACCATTTATCTGAACATAAAGGCAAACAAACAAACACAAAACAAAATTGTTACTTATAGTATGTTCCAAGTTAGTGCTCCCATTGCTATTTTATAGATGAACATTTAAACATGATGAGTAGTGCCGTTATTGACCCCCCCCCCCCCCCCGAACCAGGCGAAATAAACAACCGTAGGTTGATGTTAGGAAAATATATCGTTATAAACTTACTTTAATTCATGAATCATGCCAAAATCCATACTTGATCAGCGAACACAATATCATAATCAATCCATAAATCGACTAATCAAGAACTTTCATCATAATCGAATGACGATCCATATATAGGAAGTGCACTTTACATTTTGAAAAGCGTCATCTATCGCATATTTTTGACGTCATATCTAAAATTATCTATCAGGATTCACCTACATGTACTTTGTTTTTTGGTCGCCTGAACAGTTAAGGCGGTGTACCAATACCCCAATGAATATCATTAATGTGGTCAAATTCTTCTATAGATGATATTTCTTATTTTTTTTTTAATTTAAAGTTTATGTGTCGAGGTTTTCCATCATAGGAAAAGATATATTATAACAACACAAGTCCATTGACGAAGGTTCACAAATAAGTTTGGTTTATTGAAGATAATTGATTTATGTATATAGTAACCGTGTAGACCGTGTCCCTTTAATACACGCATGAATGAAAATGATGAATTAATGAATTAATGAAATTTTATTTCTTTACTACTATAAAACATGTGATTGTCACTCTGTGACATCTATCTAAAAACAATCTTTTTGCACCAAATTTGCAGGCGGCGGACCAGCAGGAAAACCCCTTACCCCATTAGCAGAGGCCGTAGAGAGTGTTATCGGAGCTGATAACATCAGCATATCTGGAATACCTGGTTCAGTCGATACAACAATCTTAATGCTTGAAAATGAACACAATACAGCAGATATGGTGTATGTGTGATATATTATATGCTAAATTCTACGACATGTATAGGGGGTACGTTGGGTTGAAATGGTTTTAAAGCATCCATGTGATCTATGACATATAAGAACAAGAACTTTTTCTGAAAATATAATACAAATTTATTATTGGTATGCAGCACGAGAATGGTTAAACAGCGGCCTAGTGCATATATCATAATATAATTTAAAATATATATATATATATATATATATATATTTTATACTACTGATAAATTAGTGCTTTTGCAATTGGTTATTATCTTATAAAAAATGTATATTCCCTTTGTTTATGTAAAGGCTAATGTGAATCGGATATTCACCCGAGGCGCGGCGGGTTCGGGGCCACCCCCAATAAAAATTTGAAAATAAGACACGGCTCACGAAATTTTATGATATTGTCAAGAAGTTTGTTTGAAATTATATAAGTATATGAATTTTTGTCTTAATACCACAAGAAAAAAAACCGTCCCATAGGAAAACTTGAAGACCGCCGTCTTATTATTTGCCCAGTTATTATAATTTATTTAATGTTAACATACTTTAGGTTACAATGATTCAGATATTAATTTTTTTAATTCACATCACCATATATATATATATATATATATATATATATATATATATATATATATATATATATATATATATAGATATATATATATATATATATATATAACTTTAACACTTCCATTAAAACCAAAATAGTTTGTCCTCTGCAGTGATAAAGTTTTATTCTAGGAATATGCGCCTTTGTTTTATGATTTTATGATGTAAACTCTGTTATAGCATTATCAAAACCAAACACAAAGTCTTTGTGAACATGAATTACAGCAATATTTCAGAGTCTTTCTTAGCCATTTGTGGCACGAAGATAATTCTTTACCCTTTTCATTGCCGAAAATTATATATTACATACACGTTGATAAAATTATGTGTAGGTTGGAGCCTTTTAGCCTATATGGAATGTACGCCACTGCTTGTTATCAAATATATATCACGCACCTGTTTACATGAAATGAGCAGAAACGATATGGTTTCTATAAGTTCGCCCATCTGTATTCTGGATAGCTTCAACTACGTGATCGTTTGCATTTTCGTTGTCGCTATTATCATCAGCGTTGTCATCACCATCAGGAAGTGGCAGATTGAACATTTTTGCAATGTTATGCAGAACCCCGCATGCTATGATGATATTGCTTGCACGTTGAGGATGCTGACGAATTTCTCTATGAAGAACGTAAAACCGTCTTTTCAGCTGACCAATAGTTCTCTCAACGGTTGTTCGTGTGCACTTGTGAGACCTTCACGTTAAAAAAAATGACTTTTAGAGAGAGAGAGAGAGAGAGAGAGAGAGAGAGAGAGAGAGAGAGAGAGAGAGAGAGAGACAGAGAGAGAGAGAGAGAGAGAAAGACAGAGAGAGAGAGAGTGAGAGAGAGTTTATTTTACATAATTTACCAAAATTTGATTTGAAATAAAAACGTTTTACCAAGGTATAACAGAGTAAAATGAAAGATAACATCCTTCTTATGATTTCTTTTTATTTAAAATAAACTTCGGGTGGCATGGTTCCATGGTGATTTTGGGGATGCGTCAAGCAGGTATTTCAGTTTCAGGCTTTTTTATAAATTAAATAGCAAACAAAAGAAATCGAGAGGGTTATTGCAGCTATAAGTGCCTGTGTTTTAGAGTGCTATATAACCATGATAAAAGTCTAGAAGTTTCTAGGCAAATCTAAAAACATAAGACTTCGAATCATAAGCTTTACACGATAGAATTTAGGTGCAAATTAACACAGGGTCGAACAGCATCGGTACCCGCTCCCTCTTACAGGAAGCTATAAGCCCCAACTCATCCTTTTCCTGTTGATCATGTGGACAAGCAACAACGTGCTGAAGACAATCACAGAGTGTATTATGTAATTTCAGCGATAACCTTTTGCTCTTTACATAGATATCACTAGAATATATTATTCTACCAAGCACTTCGAGTTTTGAAGCAGAAAATGACGCTACAATCTGATACATTATTCTGACGTAAACAAATCGTTGAATGATTTAAACAATGTAATAGGCCTAATATATACTGCAGAAAAAATGCAATATATTGCATGTGAAAGTTCATTTTAGTTACATAAATCCTGTGGTTTATAACGTATATCATCATCTTAATGATTGTTCTCTCTCGTTTAATCACCCTCTTATATTAGCCTATAGAGCACCTGCGCGCCTGCATTTTTAAGACTATACATGTGTATACTCTAACATCAACGTATTGTTACAGTAACACACACATTATTACAATAACAAAATATATTTAAGCCAATTAAGATTGGTTTATAAGTACATGCTTATAATAAGTTTTTTAGTATCAATATTTTTATTTACTTAAATTTATACCTGTTGTAGTGTGACTGTGGCCCAGCCTCTGGGTTTAGGAAAGGGGTCAGAAGCCATTCTTTCCCAGGATAGCCGCTGTCCCCAAGAAGATGGCATCTTACAGGCAGCATCCATTGTTCAAAGAGCCGAAAAAGACCGCTCTCCCGTAGTATTCTGGCATCGTGAGTCGCTCCAGGCCAGCTGGCCACCAAGTCTAAAATTCTGTGACTGGCATCGCACACAATCTGTACATTGATACTGTGGTAGTTTTTTTTATCATATTCCACTTCATGTTCACTTGGAGCTATGAAACGGACATGAGTGCTATCAATGGCCCCTACCACACCAGGAAAGCCAGCAATCCCGAAAAAATCTGCTTGATGCTTTTGGATTGTTTCTGCATCCGTGGGAAATGTAATAAATCTCCTCACAATATGTGGCTGAACAAGAACTGTAGTGACCCTTTGGTTGATTCTGGAGACTGTTGATAGATGCAGACCAAAACTGTCACCACTACACAACTGCATCTTTCCTGTTGCATAGTATCGTAATGCTACCAATACTTGAACATTTGGAGGAACACTGTGATTTCTATTTGTTGAGGGCATTATGTCATTACTTATGAAATCAGTTATAAATTGAATTCCTTCATTATTGAATCGAAATCTTGCTTGCAGTTCAGCTGCTGTCATAGATTTTAATGGATCTACTTTAGGCTTAAATGATCTCCTCCTTCTTTCGGCCATTTTGGATTTACTTAAGTATATGCTTTAAAACTTATGACAAGTAAATACCATGCTTAAATTCAAGAATATACTAAGCATATACTTGAGAGTTAAGAAGTTTTATGCAACATTCTTAGCAATATGCTAAGTCAAATTTCAATCTGCTAAGTACAAATTCTGTACTTAAGAATATGCTTAAGCACTTAAGAATTTTTATGCATACGACCCCAAGTCTTCCAACAATCTGTTGGAATTCCATTGGGTACCAATTGTGCCCCAATTGTTAGCAGCCCTATTTTTGTATTCTTATGAAGCAAAATTTATTCTAAACTTGCACGTGGAAAAAAAAATTCACTCGCTATGGCCTTCAAATTAACATTCAGGTATATCGACGACGTATTATCAATTAACAATTGTAATTTCCATACTTACGTCGACTCGATATATCCCTGTGAACTTGAAATAAAAGATACCACAGAGGCTGCGTCATCTGTTTCATATTTGGATATTTGACTGGTAATGGACATTGATGGTAACCTAACAACAACACTTTATGATAAACGCGATGACTTCAATTTTTCTATAGTCAACTTTCCTTACTTATGTAGCAATATACCTTCATCACCTGCATATGGTGTTTTTGTTTCTCAGTTAATTCGATACGCAAGGGCATGCTCTTCGTATGAACAGTTTCTAAGGCGAGGCAAGCTACCGACAAACAAGTTGATAAAACAGGACTATCAACAGGCTCGTTTGAAGTCATCTTTTCGTAAGTTCTATGGTCGATACAACGACCTTGTCAGCAAATAAATCATCCACTGGGTCGCATGCTGACTGACGTTTTTCATACTAATTGTTAGACCTTAATTTATCACCTAATTGTCTACGGACTTTTCCGTTTTTTTCCCGATTACGACAAAGAGCACGGGTGCGACCGGTCAGCAGAGGATGCTCACTCCTCCTAGGCACCTGGTCCTACCTCTATCTTTTGCTTTGCTTGGAATTTGTATTTCGTTTTATGGATTTTTGAGATGGTTGACGGTTTGTTATTGTCATTTTTTCATTTAAGAACTATTAATTGGCTGTGAGCATTTTTTTCTTTACAGAGAATAGGTCACTGACGTATATTTGTTTAACCCTTTAAATACAATCCTTTCTGCTTAAACAATTTTTTTAAAAAATCAACTTTAGTGTAATTTTGTTGGAATGAAGAAAGATGGACATATTTCTGTTTTCGAAAGAATATTAAGTTTGTAAAAACCCTTATCTCACTCAAAACAGTGTTTGATTTTTTTTAAAATTATTTTTGACATTTAATTTTATTTTTTAAATAAATTCTTATTTTTTTCACTCAAATTTATTGATTGGATTAGACAGTATTCGACCTCTGTTACATGTATGGACTACTAATAATCATCGCTCAAATGAGTATATCTTAACAGTTAATCTCATCTTATTAATGAATTATGTGTATTTTTTAAAGCTTTATCAAAATTGATTTTTTGTTCTTTATATATATATATATATATATATATATATATATATATATATATATATATATATATATATATATTTTTTTTTTTTTTTTGTTTTAGACCGTATTCGACATGTGTTATGGATTTGTTAAAATAATAACCACTGCTCAAATGTGTACATCTTCACAGTTAATATTATCATATCAATTAATTTTGTGTATTTTTTGAAATTTTACCAAAATTCAATTAATTCCATTTAAAGTGCGCTATCATCAAGCATTCAGTCAACTAAACAATGACTGTAAGGTAAATAGTTGGTCACTGAGGAACAGATTTATGTAAACATGCAGTTAAATGTAACACATAGCTTCAATGAGTCCCGGAATAAAACATATTAATTAATGCTTGAAGTTTTAATTTAGCTTTTTGTATAAAAATTACCGGATGGATATACTCCCGATGCGTTTAGTTGTGTCCAATATAAATTTTTAAATGTTATTTTGAATTATTACTATTTTGTACACTGTTTCCATATCGTTCACATTGTAAATGTTGTCTACTTTTATCCACGGAAGTGACCAATCACTTTATGACCGTTTCCATAATCATTCTTTCCGTCGTCACCGCTATCTTTAACATCATACATGTCATCGCCGTCAGGTTTTTCTCCAGTTATTTTTTTTTTATTGTCATCACCTTTATTGCTTTCTTTCTTTACTAGAATAAAAAAAAGTACTCAATATTGAAAATATTCCGTACCTAGGAATATAAGGATAATTAGTCATGTTTTCGTATATTTGGACAATGAATCGTTTCTATGATAATAATGATTTTCTTTATCAAATGGAAATGAGCTACTTTTATCGAAGGTAATGATGTGAGTTATCAATAATATCATGAACAAAACAGATTAAAATTAAGTTATAAAAGTTCTACACGCATATTCAAGAAAAAATTAAAAATAAGTAAGGTTGTATATACCTGACGATGGACTATTGCGAGCTAACGTCTGTACGACAAGGCAGACAAGAAGGATTACGATGATAAGCTTCATGGCGATGTTTGTCGTAAGAACAAGACGTGAATACTAGAATGATACAGTGAAAATTCACAAACAAGTACTATGTGTTACCGTTACACATTTCATTCTGAACATTGCTTGATTTCATTAAATATTCATCAAATAAAACAAAAATCAAGACACAATGCGCGATGTAAGCTCAAACAATAAACGAATGAAAACAGGATCGTTTCAATAGATAATGATGTTTATTTTTGTTTCTTTAATTAGTATTTCTTATATCTACTTACTTACCAACAATGCTATACTTTCCGGTATCCGTTTTCAGTGTTTCCAAAACGAAAAATTGCTATTTATAATCAAACTCTGAAAGCTCCGCCTACTTTGGAATTACAAATTAAATGCCTTAAAACACGATTTCAGACGATATAGAATAAAAAATAAACGTGGCATCTTTCTTAGGACGATGCATAAATGATAAAAACCGTGACAGACGAAAGTAAAATGATTCCTTCATAACAACTGAGACTATTATAAATCATCAATGTATTATGCAATGTTTTAAATGATTTAAATGAATGAGAATGTCGAAGTGAACCAAAATAAGCTCCTCATAAAGTAATCGCCCGACATTGCATAGCCTTTATGCAAAATTTTCTTAGTTCATTTTTCATACAATTTGCTAAGTAAGGATTTTGTAAATATCATTAATTGTACTATTTTGATAATGCATTTTTTATTCTTTTGAGAAAAAAAAATCTTAAATATTCTAAGATTTAATGTAACATGTTAATTCAAACACTCTTTTTAACAACCATGCACCTTACAAATTTATATGTGAGGGATTGAAGTACATGATACGATTCTACAGCTGATGGATATGGATCAATTGTGCGTCATTGATCTAATAATAATTCATTAGCGATGCCATAAATATGTTATTTGTAACATAACCATATTTCAATTCATGTGTTATGGGGTTGAACTGACATTTCATCAATATTCAACAACATATTATCATACTGATAACCATGTGATAACAAGATTTACGAAATGACGAAAATTTGTTTTCGACAAATATATTCAAAATATATTTTTTCCAATAGTTCTTATTATCTTTTAAATTCAAAATGCTTCATGTGATGTAGAATGTTTTGCTGCAACACATCCGATTACATGCAGTGGATTTGAAATGAGGAGTGTTTTCTGAAAACCTGGCAAAAACCTACTAAATTTTGAAAGGATTTATGATTTAAACGTTTGTTTTAGAACCCTATAACAACATTAATTCAAAATGGTATGATTATTGTGTTGAAAACCTACCGAAGTAGCGTTTTTTGTAATTTTTACAGGACCTATTAAGATGAATTCTATGTAAGAATCAAAATTCGGTGGCCACGCATAGCCACGGATTTTCTTCAAACTTGACAATTTAATAGACTTTGATGAGTAAACAAGCCTAACACCATTCATTTGTTGCTATGTGGTCCCGTTGCCATGGTAACAGAGGGTAAAGATGTAAAAATGGCATCTTAATGGTTATTTGAGAACATACTGTGAGTAATGTGCACAACTTGGGGTTTCCAGGGTAGAAAATGTTATTAAAGATAGTTGTTATTTTTCAAAAGAAAGAAAAACACCCCTGGAGAAAAATATTTAAACATATTTAATGAGAAACATATTTTTTGAGCGTTTCCTTGGTTACTAAACAGAAATGTAAAAATATGTTTCCTTCATTTAATTTAAATAAAAAGAGCAAATCTTGGATTTTTTGGTAAACGCTATTATGATTGTGCAATTAAATATTTAAATATGAAAGTTGAGATCTGTTGCTATGGTAACAAGCTTAAAAATAAGGTTAATTATAATATTTTTAGACATATTTGAATGGATATTAGTCACATATAATGAATAAATATATAAAATCAATTGGTGAGAAAATAAAGTATGTCCTAAACTTTAATTAAACTTGAAAAAAATCTGACATTTTCTAAAAATAACTGCCGTTGCTATGGACTTCTCAAAAAGTAAGAATTTTTGTGTGATTTTCTAGGCAACTTAATTTTCCATAGCAACAACACTTCTCTGTTCCATAACAAAGCTTTTTGTGATATATAATAAAAATTATGCAATATTTTTACAAGTTCCAATTAAAACAATTGCTAAAACTTTCAAAAATCAGGAAATAAAGCATATCAAAATCATCTTCAATTTCTCAGTTTTTCCTATTTCTTGGCCTTGCTACCATGGCAACGGACATCAATTTTCATAATAAAATATATATTGCATGAACATTGATAATAATGTAAAAATTTAATACTTTCCCATTTCGGTTGATTAAAAAACCGCAAAAACCTTATTTAAAAAATTTGTAACGGTTTCCATGGTAACATTTTAAAATTATTGGTTTTTCCATCAATTTTCTTATATAATATAAGACTTGAAAATAGGACGAAGGCCTTTTTATGTCTTTAATAGTTTACATTACGCGGGTATGATAAGGCAACTCTCAGCGGTCGATTGAGTTAAAATTCCTCAGATCGATATGACGTCACAATAAGCAACATGATTTCATATTTTACTCAAGAAACCTGTCAATTTTAACTTCATCTCTGGTCCAAATTTTAAAAACTACAGGCGTAAAATGTCACTAGAAACTCTTCTAACTGAATTTATCTTCGATTTCTCTGTATAACGTATTATTAACATTGATGACGTCACAAGTATGTTTAATTGAGAAGATCAATGTCGGGAGACAAATAATCGGAATGCAGTGTAAACAATGCCGAAATAAGACATATTTAATGCAGATACACAAGATTTAGATGATTGTCAGTTAGGATATAATCAGGATTATACAGGCATGGATATTTTGTTTTATCAGCGAGTTTTGTATATATATTATAAGGTAAGCAGATAAACATGTATATGGCTTGACCAGCCTCTCCTCTGTCAGTGTGTACAAAAAAGACAAAAGTGTAACACTACCCCGAATATGATGAAAGATGAATTTGGCAAATATCAAAAGCATAAGACCTAAAATACTTGAAAAGTGCTGCTAGAATCCTTTGCTTCGTTGTTGTTATTGAAAAATACGTAGTATTTTCAATGAAATTGAAAAAGTTGAGGGGGTTTCCGATGAATAATGACAATATTTATTTCATGCGATTAACAATAGGAATCTAGCAGTAATACTAATAAACATAAACTAATTGCCGATCGAATTATGTGTAATACATACAAAGGAACGTCGGGGTAGTGTTACACTTTTTGATTTTTTGTTAAGGTTAAAAAAGTGATCTATTTTTAACTGTCACGTGATACCATGGCACGACAGCTTCAACGATCAACTTGATTCCGAAGTAGAAATATAATATCATGTTGAACATATTCACTTGATATTAATATTTAACACTGTTTTAATAAAAATAAACAATTTTTAAAATGACCATAATTGCGATCATCATTAAACTCAGAGTTGCCTTAACCTACCCGCGTAGTGGGCAAAACCTTCTAATAAAGCTTCAAAGTAGGTAAGTTTTGCTATTTTTCCATCTTTAGCCTTGGTTGCCATTGCAACGGTAACCCCCAGCAACCAACTTTCAGTGGTTTTTTGCGTTTTACACCTAGGTGTGTCCATGTATGAAATATAACGAAAATTGGTGACTATGCGTGGCCAGACCCTTTTATAAATCATTGATTCTTACATAGAATTGATCTTAATAGTCCACACGCAAGCATGCACAAATATCGTTGTGATGTGCTTATCCTGTGTCATAACATTAACATCATTAAATTCAAGTTTGACTGAATAAGGCACTTTATATTTCATATGTTCCTTATACATCCAATAGTATATTATATATCTATATTTAAATCCGATACCAATTGTATTTGTTTGTATTTGTTCATTTGTTTGTGTTCTAGGTTTATTAGTTTCAATATGTGTCTCTGTACATCATATACTTAAATTCGTTATTTTGCGGAATTACATGTAACTTAGATTTCATTTGCTTCCTTAACACCCCTGCAAGATATACTGTTCACCTCAACCTGTAAATATTCTGATTAGCAGTTCATTTCATTATTCTTTAGAATGTGATGTGACAAAACTGCACGGTCCATGTGTCTATCTTTCTTTTATTAACACATTGCATCATAATTATATAATGCGGACATGAAACAAAGTCATTCTTATACAATTTTGATCTCATTTAGTGTAACTGGATTTTTCGTGATAAATTTTGATCACATAATAGTGAAATTTATGATTAATGTTTATAAGAATAACAACAAACGATACATCTGTATTCATTGGGTTTATAATATTTGACTTCTCCGCAATAATATATGAAAAGTAGCAAGATTTTTGGTTTACAAATCTGATTGATATGTCTAAGGTATTACCTCATATTACTTAATACTCCAATTTACACACTCACTTTGTGGGGAATATGAAAAGACAACCACCTCATTTTTATATCTCCGAAAATACATATTCATCAAAATACGTGCTCTGATTGTTATTTTATTGATATTTGATACATACAAAAATACTCAGTTGGTACGAACACGGATATAGCGAAATCTTGGATATATCGAAGTTTTATAGAGTAAATTTCTCAATAAATATTTGCATAGTCTAACGGTTAAAATGAATTTGGATAAAGCAAACTTACGGATAAAACAAAATTGATGGTGAATGAATGAATGCAATAAATGTAAAAGGTAACAAAATTTGGAGCCTTTCAAACGAATTTCCTAAGTTTATTGTTTCAAATCATAAAAAAAATCATTGACATGATAGTTTGTCTGAATTTATTTCCACATAAATACATTTATTTAACATTCGATCAATCTATATTTCAAACGAATGTTTTTTTTTTTTTTTTTTAGATTTTACCTCATTAATCAGTATTTGTAGTCTTATGGATGAACTGTGAATAAAGCGTATTCCGTATTGTGATTTAGATGATAAACAATATCAAAATATCATGTAGTTATATTTATAATTATACATTTAATTATAATTATATAAGATTTGTTTTATCACATTTTTAATATCATAATTTCTCTGTTTAATATTTCATATGGTCAATTGACCATAAAAAAGGATAAAATTCCATAGAAATATCACACTCTAATTTTATATTCGGACAAATGTCTTATTTCAACTTTAACATTTTCATTTCATTGTTTTTATGTGAAGCGTACGATTTGTACTCAATACAGTTTGTATTTTGCATATGAATTATTCTACAGAACACATGTTTTTAATATTTAACTTGAATGTAGACTTTGAACAAATATCTTTGGAAAACTTGCTAACGCCTTATTCTATCAATATGTCATAGAATATTATTTAAAGCTGAACATCGCTCGTAAATAGGCACCGCCACACAGGTTTAAAAACCCTTCGATTTCATTACAGCCGTTTGCACACCTGAAACTCGTGACCGACATACAGTATTCCTTTCGTAGTCTTTGGATTGTATGCATTTTTTTTCATTTTATGTACATATCCTGTTTGTAAATAATGCATTGACCTGTTTATTTGATGATAGTATTCTCCTGGCTGGAAAAAAGTGGGTAAAATTTGGTCGCGACCGAGTAACATGACGAGGCCAGATGCACGTCCACACAAGTGAGACCTCTACAGCGATGTACTTTAAACTGTTAAGAGGTCTTCGGCTTATAATAGGGGTTGCAGGGATAGCGATGATGAAAGATAAATATGGAGGACAGTGCCTATTTACGAGCGGTGTTCAGCTTCAAGTCTGAATTACATGGAAGCATAGTATAACGTAAAATCAATATACATTTTTATAAGAACATCACATTGATGGAAGAGCGTTCACAGGATGAATGACCATCTTTAAGTTCTCCTTAAAGATAGCTTAAAGGTGCTTAAAGGTAGCTAAAAGACAACCTTTAAGCCACCTTTAAGCCACTTTTAAGCTATATGTGCTGCTTAAAGGTGGCTTAAAGGGGGCTTAAAGAAAGCGTAAAGATGGCTTAAAGGTGCTTAAAGGCAGCTTAAAGACCATCTTTAAGCGACTTTTAAGCCACCTTTAAGGACAACGTATTGGTCCTTAATGTCCCAACTTCTTTAAGCCACCTTTAAGCCCCCTTTCAGCCATTTAAAAAAAATCATAACAGTCTTTATTCAATATTGTGCTTAATTTACCAACAAAATGTATTAACTTGATGACAATTAAATCAATTGTGATCAATGGGCAAATATATTTAACCTATATGCGAAGTATTTATTTCAAAAGAACATAGCCGTGCGTCTGGACAAAAAACACACCTGTTGTGTATATCCTGTATATTCTGTGATAGTTCCAGGGTTTTTCTGAGGTTTAACAAACAATATATTTTAATTAGTTATACACAAAGAAATGAAAGCATTTCTAGACACACAGCGCAGCGATTTTAACAAAAGAAATTGATTCTACATGAACATGTACGGTAGTTAAGTAAATAATGTATATTTTGTCTCAAGTTTCAATGATTCCAAGATAGAAAAAAAGTATTAAAACGGTGTTTGCTATAAAAGAATAAAATGGGAAAAAAATTTAAAAGACGCCCAAGACAGGTATCGATCCCGGGACCCTACGATTACTAGGACCAGCTCACTTCCAATGCGCCACAGCGACTTCATATATGATAAGGTCTTTATATACCATAAATCGTTGAATGTACCGGTAATGTGGAAAAGATTTTTACTTCCATAAGTTTGTAACAAACAATTATACCTAATTACATTACATTAATGCATGTATTTACAATGAATTAGGGTACTTGCATGGTCTTCAGTGAACAAAATATATATTATACATGATTGGAAACTGTTTTGCTTGCGAGACTTAGTACTAAGTTTAATAAATTTAAATCTGTTAGATATACGTTCGCCTAATTCATAACTATGAAATGCAAGGAAGAAGATGAAACTGTTTTCTTTTTTTAAATGTATTGAAACTATTAGGATAATAGTTCTACGCAAGTTACCGGTTTTTGTTAAAACGGCGTAGCTCCAGCATGTAATAATTTTAATAATATTGATAATTATACATTTACAACATATGTAGAAAAACTGATTAAGTCATGTTAAAATATCTTATTGTATACATGACTTTTAAACTATCAATTATATAACAAACAATATCACCAATTACCAGTGACGTACTATTTTCAGCATGTGGCAATTGCAAAATTAATGATGTATACATATACATGTCCATATGATGTACCGGGCCTGGTATGTGACATATTATATTACCCCTTATAAATATATTTAAATAATTAACACCCATTTATGATTATTATAATTAATTAGCCTCTAAAGTTTACTCTTATACAAATGTATCTTTGATTTGTAGACGTAATATTTTTAAAACCCGGGGTAAGGAAATAATATTTTGAGAATTAATTACAAATGTAAATAAAACTTTAATTCCATGGACTTATCGTATACACGTACATACTACGATTTCAACACCTCTAGGAACCCTGACGTGCACCTGGGCACAATACACACCTGTTGTATATATCTTGTATATTCTGTGTTAGTTCCAGGGGTTTTCTCAAGTTGAACAAACAATAGACTTTAATTAGATATACACAAACGAATAAAACCATGTCTAGACAAACAAAGCATCAATATCCCGCCCATATAAAAAAGGCAGTTAAGAGTCTTTTCATCCCTAACTTGTATCTATAGCAGATCTAGAATTAAACCTAGAAATAATTATTTTTTTTTTTAAAATTCATATCTTATCATAAACTGATTATTAAATTAAATTATGTATTATTCATTAATTTTTTATTTTGTTTAATAACTGGATAACCTTAATTAAAAGAAGAAAGAAACCCTTGATCGTAATAAGTTTGTGTGAATACGTGTTCTTTTACGAAAACAAATTCTAAATAAAATCGAAATTGATGTAGATTTGTATTAATGAATTTTGAATCCGGTTCAATGAAAATTATGAATTTAAAATCTTGTGTTAACAGTCAAACATTTGATGGCTTTCGACTAAGTATAATTTAGTCAAATATAAAATATTAAATATTGATTACTAAGGAGAGAGAGAGAGAGAGAGAGAGAGAGAGAGAGAGAGAGAGAGAGAGAGAGAGAGAGAGAGAGAGAGAGAGAGAGAGAGCTTGCTTTCACCGATTAGTTTATAATAGGAAACAAGCATGCATACTTTAATATAATTTCATGCCCAGATTTAGCATCTTCACAACGTCAAGGCTTTGTGATTACGGAACTCCACACAAACCCTTGACATAAGTCGCTATTTAAAAGACGGGCTCATGCTCGACTATACGTACTAATTCTAAAAATAAATTGTCCAATGAAATAATCCTTTTAAAACGTAGTTTGGGTTGAGCACAAAGATGGCGGATCAAGAACGAAAAATTTGCGAAAAATTCAAAATTAATTCTCTCACTGAAAATCAAAGGCTTGCTATATCATGTTTAAAAGAAAATCGGGATGTATTCATTGGAACTAAGACAGGAAGTGGCAAATCATTGACCTATGAATGTGTACCACTTGTTTTAGGTGAAACTGCGGTAACAGGTATAGTTGCTCCGTTAGTAAGCATAATGAAAGAACAAGTAGAACGGTTTTCCAGCTTGGAATATAGAGCAGTCTACATTGAAGTGTCAACCGATGTCGAGAGAGTTACAAGCGGTTACTACAACTTCTTTTTTGTTAACCCGGAGGTCCTGGTTGGAGAAGCTAAATGGAGGGATGCTCTGAAGAACCCAGAGTTTAGGAAGAGACATCGTTTGATAGTTGTTGATGAGGCTCATACCATCATTCATTGGTAAGATAATAAATTTAACAAATAATTTACACACACTACATACAAATATATCATTTATCAAGTTCTTATCTCTAGCTATCTACACTGACCTTAAACCCAGACTATAGCTACTATATTTTGTCTTTAAAAAAGCAAGAATTAAATTGTATACTGCATATATGGTTATACCCGTATAATGTTAAAAATGAGATTAAATAAAGGTAACAACAAAATTAAAAGTGAGATTTTAGACCATCATTGAAACTCTTTTTTAGAATAGTGTAATCAAAATCATATCCCAACTGTTATCTTTAAAACATGCATAAGTGATATATGCTTCAGGTCCGAAAGGTTTTCATCATGCGTTTATGCATCTAACTTATGAAATCGAGTTATTTTGAAATTATAACAATTATATATACCAAAGTTGAAACACACAAAGAAAATTATGGTAGACCTAACAGGTTATAAGCATAATCTATTTCTTTTATTTTCAGGGGCGAGGGACAAAATAAGGAAGCTGCATTCCGCGAGTGGTTTGGTCATATAGGTGAAGTGCGTTCTCTTTGTTTAAAAGTTCCTTGTTTGGCATTGACTGCTACGGCGTGCCCGAGTCACAGAAGAAAAATCATGACAAAATTGTGCTTTGGAAAAATGCTTGTGTGATATCCGACACCCCTGATAGGAAAAACATTAAAATGAGTGTTATTAAAGTGAAACAAAACGAAGACCCTGATGTCATTTTTTCATGGATTATTGGAGAACTTGAAAAGGAAAAAGAAAAATTTCAAAGACAAATAATATTTTGCAATACTATCAAAGACTGTTCATTGATATATATGACTTTTGTAAAACATTTCGGAAGAAGCCATCTTTTTAACATGTTTCATAGTAAAACAACAGATTCTGTGAAGGATAAAATCAGAGATGATATGAGCAATCCGAATGGACAGCTAAGGGTACTAATTTGTACAAATGCTGCTGACATGGGGATAAACTACACCGAGTTATATAATGTTGTCCATTATGGTCCTCCAAAAGAAATAGACACTTTTGTTCAACAGATGGGCCGTGCTGGGAGAGACAACAAACAGTATCATGACCTTTTCTTAAATCAGCACAACTTAAAAGAGTAAATAATGACAAGAAAGACCTCGTTGTGTCCGACCAGTGTAGAAGATTGCTTTTAACGAAATCATACATGTGTGATCCTGCCAAAGACATTAAAAATCATTTTTGTTGTGACATTTGTGAGCATAAATGTAAGTGTGGAGAGGAACTATTCCCTTTTAAACACCCGGGTGTAAGAGTCAGAATGCCCGATACTGATTCAGACTCTGAAAGTGATGTAAGAACAACTGATGATGAAACTGATTGACTATAAATTCATATAGATAAAACATGGCTCTGTTATTTCTTTTCTTTTTGACTTTTGATAATGGAAAAAGAGTTTTGGTATATTAAAAAAATATTTTTAATTTTTTATTTAATGTGATAATAAATGAAGCTTTATTTGAAGATTTTTTTTTTTCAAACCAGCATCACTGAATTTGTTGTCCATATGAGAATTTCAACCAGTTGCTAAATCTCTATTGGAATCTCAATAAATACAAATATTTATGAATGAATTAACTTTTCCTTGGCCACTTAAACTAAATCAATATCTGATCATACTAAAAAATAAAACACATGGTTGATTGAGAACCTGTTTTATTGCACATGATGAGTTAATGGGCAATTATGTTAGAAAGAGTGTGTTTAGTCATATAATAGTCAAAAGGAAGATTTATAAGAGATGCACATTGTACATTGTATTATTGTCCATACATATTCAAAGACTCACATAGAACCGTTCATATTCAATATGTTTAAAACATTTCATAACTTGCTCTGAACTTTTGATATGAAATCCATTTGTGCAGTTCTTCAGCTTTAACTCTGGAAAATAAATCACTAAATCCCCTGAAAGCATGGAATTCCCTTCCCTGGATAACATCAAAAACTTCACCATCCAGTAGTTCTGTCATAAAATGATTCAGCTCAGAGTCTCTGTTAACAGTTGGTTTAGAACGTCCTTTTTCCTTACTTGTGAAGTGTCGAAATATATTCTCTTTCAATTCTTGCTGAATTTGAATTTAAAGAGCTATTCTCTGGGCAATGTTGTGAGTTAAGTTAGATCCCTGCTCTCTTAATTTCTTTTTAATTTTCTGCACAAGAGTCTCGACCAGATTGTCATTGGAATATTTTTAGCTTTCCCACCATGTGTATTGGCTGTGCAGTTCCATTTACATTCAACTGCTTGTCTTGGACTCAAGATGGCACTTTCGTATGCTTGCATACGCCACAACCATAAACGATATTTAGTATGATGGGCTGCATCTGCACAAAGCATCTCGAATTTGGCATTTCGGAAAATACGATCACCATAGCCATAATGATAAGCATCTTCTGTGTCTCTAAGCAGCACAGAAAGTTTCATGAATGAAGCTCGCCACACTGCAACATGATCCACTTTTGAATGCATTGCTGAATTTGCTGTATCCTGATTTAAAGCAAAGTCCCATTCATGTTCTTTTTCAAGGTGTCTTTTGAAATGACCTTTAGTTTTGTAAGTTTTGTTGCATGTACAGCTGTATCGATTAATCTGGGAGTCATAGATTTCTGCCAACAGTAATTCTTGATCATCCATCTCCGATACTTGATCTGTCATTTGAATGTTAATTAGACTCTACAATATATAAATAAATAAGTAACAATCAGGTAAATTTATTTGATAGATAATTTCAATAAAAAAATAACAATACCATGATCTTTACACTGGATATCAAAATTTACCTTCGTCTAGTTTTATGTATATTTTAAGTAGCTGTGCACCAAGTTCTTTGAGCCAAGCATGCTGTTCCTCAATGGATGCCAGATGTAAGAAATGAGGAACCTCAACATTTACTGGAACACCGTCTAAAGAGTCCATTCCAAGCATGTGTAGGCAAGATCCTAAAACAAAGGCATCCACGCAGTCCTGCACGAAGTTCATATGTGATCTAAAACAAAAAATTACATGAAATATTAAAACTAACTGCTGAAATATATATTTCAGGAAAATTACTGGTACATGTAATGTCTTTGCAGTTCATTTACCTATATGAACTTGTAACTCCCTCTGGACCTTGAACATCAACTCTTCTGACAACATTTCTCAACTGATACAAACTTCCTTGGTCTGCAGCAGACTTTACGCTATAAAAATGCTTGTATATGATCTAAAATAAGAAATTAAAACATTCATTGTCAACAAAATTTATACAAGTGTACCATTTAAATTTGTGTTCACATTATTAATTAGCTAATAAACTTGAAGACTTTAATATTATCCACAGTTAAATTTGTTTTTCAAAGATGTAAGTGGTACTGTTGGTAATTTTTAAAGATATATACAGTATAATACATCAGTTTGTACATTTATCAGTTAGAATCAGAAAACCTTTAGAACAATTGAAGATCATTATCATAATCATTTAACTGTAATTTAAAGTAGGGTCAACAAATCTTGATAGCATGATTTAAAAAAAAGCCAAAATAACAAATAATTTGATAGAAAACTACATTACTTTTCTAGATCTCTAGATCTGCACATGCTGTAACCTCAGAATGATGAGTAACTGGTTGGTAAAAAATAACTCATTCCAAAATGGAACTCACTCTGAACGATAAAATTTTAGTAAGCAAAGATATTCCAAATGGAGGTCAACATCTGGTCAACTGGCAAAAAAACCAAACAGGGAACTGTAACTGCTGACAAGAAATACCACAAGGAAGTTCATCATTCGATGTAAACCCTCAGGTCTGTGTACTACACCAGCCAAACCGTTAAAGTCACACTCAGCATTAATCATGGCCAACTGGGCACTGTAGGCTCTCTCGTTGGTCAACACATCACCCCCAAATACAATCTTTTCAATGACCTTAGTTGGTTTTTCTTCAGAGTGAGCTACACAGTGTTTATGTATATGTTGTAGGATACTGATCATGTCCTCTGACTTGTTCTCAGTTTTGTCAAGCAAATCCATTATTCTGTACTCAGATTTTTTACACATTTCATCCAGATATGGGTGCTGAATACAGTCTGGGATAGAGGCCTGAAATTGCTTTAAACACTTTACATGCTTGCACAGTATCTTGATTATATGATATATCATATCATTTTCTAGGGCTTGGCAATCACCCGTATTTGGTATGAAAACACTATTTGGAACTTTCATTATCTCGACTTTGGGGCACTCATCAGGAAGGTCTGATAGTACTCTCTTACATAAAGCAATGTTCAAAAACCAATGAATGCTCTTCCTCTGCCTTTCTTTTGTCATCGAGGTAGGTGTTATTGTTAAATCTAGATTGTCTCCAATCACCTCAAATCTTGGGATGGATTGGGCTAGTAAACTAGAGTGTTTGGATATGAAATTCAATGATAAGGTTCGTGTATTCTTGTTTTCTGCTTGTGCATAACTGGAGTCAGTTTTGGGCTGTACACAAAACAGAGGACTAACAGCTGGGAATTCTATTGCCAATGTCTTATCTTGTGTTTTCAAAGGCAATGCACTTAATCTTGTAGAAACTGGGTATTTGGGAACTGAATAACAGTTGGATTGTATTAAATAATCTTCATGTGATCCAGCTACTAAATAAGATGTTGGACAGTGTACAAATGACATACCTCTTTGGTATACCGTAGTTGTCAAATTCTGTGACAAGACCACTGGTGGACTCGTTATCTGATATTTGTCAGATATGGTTGTATCTGATTCTGGTAGTACCTCCAGGCTTTTCTTAATTTTCTGTGTCATATACTCCATTTGGCACTGCTTCACATGATCTTCGACAACATGTTTAATTTTCTGCCTCTGACTGATTTCAAATTCATTCCTCTTCAGACCCATGGACTGGGGTCCAATACACAATCCCATGATAGAGGGTAATTTGATGACCTATAAAAAAGAAACATTAATAAGCAATATAAATGATGTACAGATAACTGTTGTTTTGTTTGCTTAATACATGTAATAAATACATTGATTTTTTTTTATGATACAAAATAAAAAACAGTTTTTGTTTACAGTGGATATTTTTAATCTAGGTGTTAGCTATACTTGATTTTTTTTCAATGGGTTATGGTTATAAGATTAAATTATATTAAATATATTTATACCTCATCTGTTGCTCCCCCATGATCTAGTATTTGACTGATTATATGATGGATGGAAGACATGTGTATGTTTCTGTTTCTTTGCAGTATTGCTGCAGTCATTGCAAGTTTATTTTCGGTGGGCTGATTCATTACACATGTCAATGTCTCAAGTAGAGGTGGAGCATACAGTTGACAGTCTTTAATGATACTCTTGAAAGAAAATGATTCCAGATTCTTTGAAGAAATGTCACGCAGCACTGATTTATTTTTCACTTGACAAAGAGTTCTGCACTGATCTTCAAGTTCCTTTAGAACACATTTCTGCAATCCAGGCTTTAAAGAATCAATAGAGTATATTTTTCTTGAAACACTTGGTCCTTTGTCTCCCCTCACAATTGATTTCACAAATGATTGCCATACTCCATCTTTGATAACTCGTGTTCGGACTTTATGGTCTTGTCTGCCTCTAAATGATACCTAATAATAGTAGAAATTAGATTTGGTAACAATACTGAATGCAAAAAAATGCAGAGGGGATATAGGATTGTTAAGTTGTAAAGGTGTGCAAGTGTACAGGCTTGTGGAAAATGTTTGGAAGTTAACTCCATTTTTCATGATATCATTTTATCATGTTTATTACTATTTCATTTTTTCCCAAATAATTTTCAAGAATTTACAATAATAAACGAGTTATTTATAGTATGAATTTCAGTATATAAACAGTATTCAGATAATTGTTCTTTTGAAATAGTAAGCCAGTTCATATTTGTGTAACGAAGTCTGCAGTCCGAGCAATTGTTCAATTTTTAAGTAATTAATTAATCCAATAATCCACCAGATGGCTTCTTAATATCTAGACTATGATCGCCCCTGGCGATTAATTCCCTCCTTGGAAATGAAAAGTCAGTGAATGAAATGAAATGAAAAATATATATTATATATAAGTCAACAAAGTTCACAATTATAATAATCCAAAGAATTAATTTCACATTGTAGTCCAAACGGAGTCAAAAATGTACTGCCCTGTATTAAATTATCGCTCTATTTTTATACACCACTCCTAATGAGTGATCAGGTATAAACAATTCTAAAATAGTACGGGTGACTGAAAATAAGGAGAAACGATCGATAAACTAATTTAATAAGAAATAATGGAATAAAATAAATAAGTCTGGAATTTTAAAGTGTTATTTGGTATACATATTCACAAAAAGTGAATGGGATTGAGCAGCAGGCATAGCTTTTTTAAGCCTTTTTCCTACATCAATAATATAGGCATTTAAATATCATAAGTATTGAATATGAAAGTGTAAGATGTTGTTTATCAACACAAACTCTGAATTTTTCTTCTGTGTTCTGCTTCAAAGTCTTTTTTGTTAATACAGTAATTTATGTGCAGATCCAGATGTTTTATTTTGAAGGGTGTCCACTAAAATAATAAGAATTGACAATCTCATGCATACCTTAGCTTTTCCTGGAGATAAATCAACATCAAGTCTCTTCTTGGTCCCAGAGGTAGGTTTACAGATCCGTTGGGGCGAACTTATCTTCAGCAAACATTTTTTTGCTTTTCTGGGCGTTGGAGAGTGTAAAATCAATCGCTGTGGGGTGTGGGATCTTTTAGGGGTCTGTATAATTGAAGCTGCATAATCAGTTTCTAGCCTACTTGCCTCTACAGCTCTCACGGAAGTGTTCACAGGGGCAACATCCGTATTCACAATGATATTTGCCCGTAGATTACTTAGAATTTCATTTTTTTCTTTTTTTAACTGGTCAACTTTATGCTTCAACTCGAAGTCAATCTTATATAGTTTGTTGAGTTCGTTAAAACACATTTGACATACATATGGTGATTTTCCATCGTTTTCTATCGGTTGGCAACGTAAAACTTCAGATAACTGTTCTAACACAGTGAAAGATTTCCACAAAATCAATCGGCGATATTTGTTAAGGTTATTTTCCAGGCATATACGACAATAACATAGAGAACTTGCCATTTTCTTGGATGGACATGGGCGCAACCATATTTGTTTAATCATTTCTTCTCTGAATGAGAACTGCGTTATGATTGGCTCCAAGCTTGAGACTTGGAAACAATGAAATACGTCGGCGTGAGCCCGACTTTTAAATAACGACTTATGTCAAGGGTTTGTGTGGAGTTCCGTAATCACAAAGCCTTGACGTTGTGAAGATGAGATTTAGAGACAAGGACTGCGCTCGCCGCTACAATAATTTTGAAACCAAAAAATAAAATAAATTTTATAACGGCGATTACTGTTCATTGGAGCTGTGTTAATAATTTGGTGGAGATACCAGTTTCTGCGTGGTCTGTATTGACAATGAAAACCGCCTGGACCCCCCCCCCCTTTTAAACTATATCATCACTTGGATCACCCCCTCCCACCCCTACAAAAGAATTTTTGCATTTATTGAATTAATTTATGGGTTTAATATGAAATTGTTCAGCTTGATCAAATGTAACTTATAGGGAACTTAAAGACGGTATAAAGATAACTTAAGAGAGCGTAAATGCCACTTAAAGATGCTTAACGGTAGCTTAAAGATCGCTTAAAGGTGGCTTAAAGAAGTTTGGACATGAAGGACCTATAAGCTCTTGCTTAAAGGTGGCTTAAAGATCGTATATCCTTTAAGCCACCTTTACGCCACCTTTAAGCCACCTTTAAGGACTTGCTTAAAGATGGTTACTCGCCCTGTGGTTGCGGCCACTTAACCTTTGATACGTCGATCAAAACAATCAACTTACGTGGCTTAAAGATCGTATATCCTTTAAGCCACCTTTACGCTACCTTTAAGGACTTGCTTAAAGATGGTTATTCACCCTGTGGTTGCGGCCACTTAACCTTTGACACGTCGATCAAAGCAATCAACTTGAAATTCATTTCTCATCATCATTAAATGACAAAGTGTAAATATATCATTTGTGAAATTCTTTTATAAGAAGATTAACTAGAACTGAATATATGTCGAACCAAAAAATGTAGCACGTAAGATGTAAATGACACTTATTTGGTCCATGTTATGGTTGCTTTTATATTCTTAAAGCCATTCCTGTTTTGGTTATGGTTGAATAATTTTATAAGCAATTATTAAATAATAACTCCATCAATCGGTTGATTGTGGAAGCACATAAAGCATACCATGGCATATTTCATTTTTTGGAATACACGATATTTTCAAAGTCAACTTTACTGAGTCAAATTTGAGCTGTTCTGTCTCTAGTGTCTTTTGTTTATCTTCTTTTGATACCAAATGACTTCGAACACGTAAAGTGTATAGTCCGAAGCAAAAAAAAAATATTTTATTTCATTTTCGAATAAACAATCATCTAAAAAGCACGTTTTCTTAAATGATCGACACCACTTGATTTTGATAGTCAAAGTGATCAGAAAAGTTGATATCGTATGCAATTTTATGTATGAGTGGATTATTAGTTCATTTTTTTGTTATTAAGAATAACAAGGGCCAATAGGCCTCAACGGTCACCTGAGTACTCTAGCCCATACACAAACTTATCGAGGAGTCTCATATATGCATTTAATTAAGTTTCATTCTGGAGTACAAAAATTATAATCTTGTAATGAAGACAACTTTCCTGCCTGAAATCTTTCAAAAAGGACTATGAAACCTATAATTTTAGCGAAAAACTTATCAAGATCATAATAGAGTGTATGACCTGATATTGAAAAGGTGAAAGACTCTGATAGAAAATAATCATATTTGTTAACTTTCAAGATAGGTTTTATGTGTATATGTTTTCAAAGATAAACTAAAACAAGGTGGCTAGTATACATATTTTATTTAAAACAACCTCCTATCTCCCATCTCCAGGGGTAGAAAGAAACTCTCATTGTGGGCATTTAAAAAACAGTTTTAAAAGCTATAAAGTGATTCTCTCTTCTCCTGTTCGAGTTTTTGAATGTTCAACCTTCATTGTCATTTAATCACCGGTATGATAATTTGTGTGCACCGCTTGTAGTGTTATAGGACCGACGACATCCAAAAATAAGCATAAAATGCTTAAATAATTTGCCAGATGGTGCGAGAAATGCGTAATAACACACATGGTCCTTTATTAATAAACACTCATTATATGTTTGTTAAAATGTACTTTCATACATGTTCCATTCCATGCAAACTTATTTCGAAGAACTCCTGTTGATTTATTCACATTTTGAAATAAATGTTCAATGATTTTGTAAAGACAGATAGAGTGGATTCATTTAATTTTGAAAAAATACATTTTTAAATTTCAGTATGTTAAAATGTTACATATAAACCAAAATAACTCTGTATAACAATGTTTTCGTTTATCTTGCTTCAAATGTTTTTATCTCATATGAACAACTTATCATATATAGGTGTACGTAATGAAATTAAAAACGTCATTTTACAAATTTCGACGGAAGTGTGAATGAATGTAAGGGAAACAGTACAACTATTCAACAAGGTTATTCGATATTGGTGAAAAATTAAGTTTACGTTCTTGTCTTCGTCGTACTGGTGGGTCCACGAACAATTTATTTTCTGGTTCTCATTGTTTTATATATTGCATCATAATGATATGATGCAGTCAGGAAGCAATTTAATTTATGTTCAGCCTTGCACTTAATAAGTGTGTTCTGAATTTTGTCGATAACTTAAGTTACATAACGATGGTGACAACTTGAATGCTAATGAGAATAATAACAAATCATGATTTATATTAGTTGTTTGAATCTTATTTAATTTCACTCTAATGACATATAGTGTTAACTAAGGGCGCGTGTCGATGTCAGATTTTATGGCTTGTCAATACATATTCATAATATTATTTAATTAGTCGACGCATAATTTTTTGAAGTTCATCTTCTTATATCTTTGCTAGTTAAGCATTGATTGATTGGATTAGACAGTATCTCTGTTACATGTATGGATTACTAATAATCATCGCTCAAGTGAGTATATCTTTACAGTCAATCTCGTCTTATTAATGAATTATGTGTATTTTTTAAAAGCTTTACAAAAAAATATTTTTTGTGATATTTAAATATATTTTTTTACTCAAAATTTGTTGTTTGTTTTAGACCGTAATCGACCTCTTTTATGGATTTGTTAAAACAAAATAACTACCGCTCAAATATGTTCATCTTCACAGTTAATATTATCATATCAATTAATTTTGTGTATTTTTTGAAGTTTTACCAAAATTTAATTAATTCCATTTAAAGTGCGCTATCATCAAGCATTCAGTCAACTAAAGAATGACTGTAAGGTAAATAGTTGGTCACTGAGGGACCGATTTATGTAAACATGCAGTTAAATGAAACACATAGCTTCATTGAGTCCCCGAATAAAACAACAATTAATGCTTAAAGTTTTAATTTAGCATTTTGTATAAAAATTACAGGATGGATATATTTCCGATGCATTTAGTTGTGTCAAATATAGATTTTTAAATGTTATTTTGAATTATTACTATTTGGTACACTGTTGCCATATCGTTCACATTGTTAATGCTGTCTACTTTCTTCTGCGGCCGTAAGGATTCCCTTTATGACCGTTTCCAGAATCATTCTTTCCGTCGTCACCGCTATCTTTAACATCATGCATGTCGTCGTCGTCAGGTTTTTCTCCAGTTAATTTTTTGTTATTGTCATCACCTTTATTGCTTTCTTTCTTCACTAGAATAAAAAGAGTACTCAATATTGAAAATATTCCGTTCCTATGAATATAGGAAAAATTAGTCATGTTTTCATATATTTGGACAATGAATCGTTTTCATGATGATAATGGTTTTCTTTATCAAATGGAAATGCGCTACTTTTATCGAAAGTAATGATGTGAGTAATCAATCATATCATGAACAAAACAGATTAAAATTAAGTTATAAAAGTTCTACACGCATATTCAAGAAAAAAATTAAAAATAAGTAAGGTTGTATATACCTGACGATGGACTATTGCTAGCTAACGTCTGTACGACAAGGCAGACAAGAAGGATTACGATGATAAGCTTCATGGCGATGTTTGTCGTAAGAACAAGACGTGAATACTAGAATGATACAGTGAAAAATCACAAACAAGTACTATGTGTTACCGTTACACATTTAATTCTGAATATTGCTTGATTTCATTAAATATTCATCAAATAAAAAAAACAAGACACAATGCGCGATGTAAGCTCAAACAATAAACGAATGAAAACAGGATCGTTTCAATAGATGATGATGTTTATTTTTGTTTCTTTAAAAAGTATTTCTTAAATCTACCTACTTACCAACACTGCTATACTTTCCGGTATCCGTTTTCAGTGTTTCCAAAACGAAAAATTGCTATTTATAATCAAACTCTGAAAGCTCCGCCTACTTTGGAATTTCAAATTAAACGCCTTAACTCACGGTTTCAGACGATATAGAATCAAAAATAAACGTGGCATCTTTCTTAGGACGATGCATTAATGATAAAAATCGTGACAGACGAAAGTAAAATAATTCCTTAATAACAACTAAGACTATTATTAATTATCAATGGATTATACAATGTTTTAAATGATTAGGTTGAATGAGAATGCCGAGGTGAATCAAAATAAGCTCCTCATAAAGTAATCGCCCGATATTGCATAGCGTTTATGCTAAATTTTCTTAGTTCATTTTTCATACAATTTGCTAAGTAAGGATTTTGTAAATATGATTAGTTGTACTTATTGCTTTAATTTCTTAAATAATGGATTTTTTTTCTTTTGAGAATTTTTTTTAAAAATATTCTAAGATTTAATTTAACATGTTAATTCAAACACTCTTTTTCACAACCATGCACCTTACAAATTTGTATGTAAGGGATTGAAGTAGATGGTACGATTCTACAGCTGATGGATATGGATCAATTGTGCGTCATTGATCTAATAATAATTCGTTAGCGATGCCATAAGTATATGATTGGTAACCTAACCATATTTGAAATCATGTGTTATGGGGTTGAACTGAAAATTCATCGATATTCAACAACATATTATAATACTGAAAACCATGTGATAACAAGATTGACGAAATGACGAAAAATTGTTTTCGACAAATATATTCAAAATATATTTTTTCCAATAGTTCTTATTTTCTTTTAAATTCAAAATGCTTCGAGTGATGTAGAATGTTTTGTTGCAACACATCGTATTACATGCAATGGATTTGAAGTGAGTAGTGTTTTCTGAAAACCTGGCAAAAACCTACTAAGTTTTGAAAGGATTTATGATATAAACATTTGTTTTAGAGCATCTATAACAACATTAATTCAAAATGGTATGATTATTGTGTTGAAAACCTACCGAAGTAGTGTTTTTGTTTTACATGACCTATTTATAGTCCACACGCAAGCATGCACAGAGATCGTTGTGATGTGCTTATCCTGTGTCATAACATTAACATCATTAAATTCATGTTTGACTGAATAAGGCACTTTATATTTCATATGTTTCTTATACATGCAATAGTATATTATATATCTATATTTAAATCCAATACCAATTTGATAATATACATGTATATTGTGGTGTCGATACTTACAATCAATATATCAAATATATTAAGCAGAGGATGCTCACTCCTCAATGGCACCTGATCCTACCTCTATTTTGTTTATAGGTCCATGTTTGCTCTGCTCCTGGTTTGTATTTTTCCTTTGGACGTTTGATTTTAAACACTGTTCGTTATCACCACATGTCATTCCACCGTCACTGCTTAACCCACTATACTGTAATGGTATCAAAGTTTTAATCTGACCAAAATCATGGTATTTTCCGTTTAAATAGATCTCAATGCAAAAAACGGGAAGTTATTTACTGCTACATCGTTCTATTATCCATTGATAACTATAAGTACTCTACACATATTCTTATATATTAAATTTAATAGGATAACAATGCTTCGAAATTTCCAATAAACACTAATCATATCAAGTAAAGGCAAATTATCTGAGTTTGATAAAAAAAAAAATACTGATAGAATCATGTATTATCTTCGATTTAATAGTTTTTCGTCCAACTCTCAAAAAAAAAAACTTTCTCAAATTTTAAACAGTTTTCACGGAAAACGGTATGTTCCATCAAAGCAACACTGAACAAAAGATTATAGCAACACTTTTCAATTAAAGCATTAATCAAACTATTGATACATGTATATGTTAAATGTGAAGTTCAAAATATACGGCATAGTGTGTTTTAGTCAGATTTTAGTCAGATTTTTATATCGTAAACAAAGAGAGAGGAATGCCTGCCCAATAGAAAAACGCAACTACTTGATAAAATAAGCAATTATTCCATTATTTTCTTGGTTTTCAACAAATAACATCAAAAACGATATGAAAGATATCAGATTCCTTTGCAATGCATTCCGGTCAAATTTATACGACATTCCACTTTAAGTCATGACGTCATCAATGTGTAAAATAATACAATTAAATTTATAAAAAACAATACCTTCTGTACTTTCATTTGTTTGTGTTCTAGGTTTCTTAGATTTAATATGTGTCTAGGTACATGTAACTTAGATTTAGCTTGCTTCCTTAACACCCCTGTAAAATATACTGTTCACCTCAACCTCTAAATATTTTGATTAGCAGTTCATTTTATTATTCTTTAGAATGTGATGTGATAAAACTGCACGGTTCATGTGTCTATCTTTCTTTTATTAACACATTGCATCATAATCATATAATGCAGACATGAAACAGTCATTTATATACAATTTTTATCTCATGAAGTGTAATTGGATTTTTCGTGATGAAATTTGGGTCACATAATAGTGACATTTATAATTAATGTTAATAAAAAATAATGACAAACGATACATCTGTATTAATTGACTTCTCCGCAACAATGTATGAAAAGTAACAAGATTTTTGGTTTACAAATTTGATTGATTTGTCTAAGGTGTTACCTAATACATGTATTACTTAATTAACCAATTTACGCTTACTTTGTGGTGAATATGAAAAGACAACCTCCTCATTTTTATATCTCCAAAAACACTTATTCATAAAAATACGTGCTCTGATTGTTTTTTATTGATATTCTATACGTACAAAAAAATATGGTTAGTTCGAATACGTAAATTGCGAAATTTCGGATATATCGAAGTTTTATAGAGTAAATTTCTTACCAAATCTTTGCATAGTATAACGGTTAAAACGAATTTGGATATAGCAAATAAACGAATATGTTTAAATTGATGTTGAGTCCCGTAGATGTAAAAAAGTAACGAAATTTTGAACCTTTCAAACAAATTTCCTAAGGTTATTGTTTCAAATTATAGCAACACCCATTGACATGATAGTTTGTATGAAAATTTACCACATAAATACAATAATTTAATATTCAATTATTCTATTTTTCAAAAAAATGTTTTGTTTTTTTAAATTTTGTCTCATCAAGCAGGATTTGCAGTCTTGAAGATGAACTATGAAATTAGTGTATTCCGTACTCTGATTTAAATAATAGACTAAATCAAAATATCACGTAGTTATATTTATACTTATATATCTAATCAAAATTATATAACATTTGTTTTATCACATTTTTGTTATGATGATTTTTTATTTTTAATATTTTGTGAGTTCAAGTGACCATAATAAAACCATCAAATTCAATATAAACACCAAACTCTTATCTTAAATTCAGACAAATGTTTTATTTCAACTTTAACATTAATTTTCATTCCATTGTCTTCATATGAAACGTACAATTTGTATTCAATACAGGTTGTATCTTGCATATGATTTATTCTATGCAAAACATTTTTGATATTTTACTTGAATGCAGACTTTGAACACCTTTCTTTGGAAAACTTGCTGACGCCTTATTCTGTTAAGATGTAATAGAATATTTAAGGCTGAACATCACTCGTAAATAGGCACCGCCACACAGGTATATTTAAAAACCCTTCGATTTCGTTACACCCGATTGCACACCTGAAACTCATGACCGTTGTGCAGTAGCAGTATTCCTATCACAGTCTTTGGATATTCTATATTTATTTTTTTTGTATTTTATGTGCACATTCTGATTAAAAATAATGCGTTGACCTGTTTATTTGATGATCAATATACATTTTCAATATACATTTTTGTAAAAGCATCACATTGACGGAAGAACGTTGCGGCTAGTTTTCCTTTGATGCGTCAATCAAAACAATCAACTTGAAATTCATTTCTCATCATTAAATGACAAAATATGTCTTTCATGGGGAAATGTAAATATATCATTTGTTAAATTCTTGTATAAGAAGAGTAACTAGAACTGAATATATGTCGACCCAAAAAATGCCGCACAGTAAAATGTAAATGCCAATTTCTTGGTCCATGTTATACTTATATTGTATTGCATGATATTGTATTGCATTATTGAAGTTGTATTATTTTTAGGAGCTACTGCAAATGTGGACTTCTACAGCAGCCACTCAATCAACGTTACTTGTCAAAACCCGACATACATCTATTCTAGCTCTCCAATTTTAATACAGTCCAACAAAGGAATTTATGGAAGTTGTTTACAACACACCTGCTTTGGTCACACATGCAAAAATTAGAATGTTTACTAAGTGTGTCTTGTAATGCAAACGTAGTGTTGAGAAAGCTTTTTAAATGTAAATAAAGTTTTTAAAAAAGAACCATGAAGGAGTTCTATCGATAGACTAAAGATAGTTATGACAACATCAATGACAGTCACATTAAGAAATAATCAAAAATTAAATTAAATTTAAAATAAAAAACATGCACTGCCAATTTTTCTTTAAAAATAAAATGTGAAACCATCTTCAAACCTAGAAAAAAGGCCACTTTTACAAAAACATATAGTATAACCTTTGGTCTTTTTGGTCAGATGTTGTATACTTCTTTTTTTTTGTTTTGCTGAACTGTGAACTTTTACAAATTAACCAGACGGCATACAATGTGAGTCGCAATTTGATCCTGATGAAATACTACAATGTCAATTAGATGGCGCCATATTTAATATAACAACACCATCATCAAAAAGCACACAAACCTCACCAAAAAAATTCATCAACGCCACAAAATATCAAAACAACTGAAACCCCAGAAAGTGCATCGACTTCAACGAGTATAAATTCAACGTCACCAGAACGATTCACATCACAAAATTGCATAACTTCGCCTATTACGTCATCAGAGTCACAGACAGTGAGGAAAATATTCATAAAACGTCAGAAATGTCAACTAATATTACAACAAACCTACAAAATGGTGTGATATTTCTCTAAAAAATATAATTGCATAATAGTGAAATAGCAATGTTTTCTTTCTTACTGTGTGTACCTCGTATTACAATTCAAATTAGCTCTTCTAATCATCGTTTGTTTGTCTTCAAACTTCTTTTTGTAACTTTTATGACTTCTTCTACTTGCCATTAACAATTGAGTAAACTTGACTCAAGCATTTCGATTACTAGGGTCAAATTACATTTTTTGTTATGGGTTTAAATACGACAGGTGTGATATTTAAGGAAATTATTTTCTTGTCAATAGATACAAATTTAAAGAAATCATATTCACGATAGTCTTTAAAAGGCATGAAAAGTAATGGCGATAAATTTCAGTTCATTGTAAGTAGTTGGAAGGGGTCTAAAAAGTGTTATTCTTCATTTGTTTATTTCATTATAATCTATCGATAGAATTGTCCAATGCTGCAGATCAATAATCACATGTATTCACTTCGACCTATATCTAATAGTCAACATGGTATTACTGCAATAGAGATTTAATTTATATGGTAGTGTACGTTTCTTATACAATACGGAAAAATTGTTAATAATTTAATGAAAATGTGTTTTCTAAGATTGACAAAGTTGTACTTGAGCATTGAATGTTTATTTTTGGACGTCGTCGGTCCTGTAACACACCAAGCGGTGCAGGCAAATTGAATACCGGGCGTTAGCGCTATGTGATAATTTGTCTGCACCGCTTGGTGTGTTACAGGACCGACGACATCCAAATATAAGCATTTAATGCTTATGTTTATATTCATACTGATGTCTGCTTTTATGAGTTATATGAGTATTGTCGCTGTAAAACCATTATATACGCTCTCAGTCAGGGATATGAAACATACATGGAACAGCCATATTAACATGTTATTTAGTTCGCTTCCGCGACTAAAAATAGAGTGCCAGAAACTTTGTGGAGGAAAATCTTTTTTTTATGAAGGAGTAGATATAATTTAATGATTATTTTTCAAAAGAACATATCAAATTGGTTATGTAAGATTGAACGTTCCATTTAATCTTACAAAAATAAATGTTCTCAAAACACGTGAAGAAGTTTATATTTGTGCACATGGCGCATGAATTATCAAAGTGTATTCATGGAAAATTGAACGTCGCATATTTCCAATGCAAACATAAGCGGAAATATACACTGAATGTAAATATTGTCTTTTATCTTTTTTTTATATATAAGGTCAGTGAAAGTATGCCATTCAATCTTTTTATCAGAAGTTATGTATAAAATTTGTTTTGCAGGTTAGATTAACGATTATTACAAATATTATTACATACTATATTACAAATTCTTTCCATGCTTTTCTATCAGCTTAATAAATGATGGCCTTATTATGAGGGAAGTGCATTTTACAGACAATAATCTTAAAAGAAATTATAATCTTAATAAGGTTTAATTCATATGAACAACTAGATTTATTTTCTTGCTAGACTAGACCTTCTTCTTCTTGCGAATAAAATTCTCAGTTAAGTCCGTTTTTTCAATTTGAGATCAAACTAAAAAAAATACCTTATATTTTTCTTGAAGCAAATTTCGATCCTGGTTTGTTTTGCATTGTAAATTAATGGCGGAGGTGGTTCTGTTTAAATTTCATAGCATAGCATATCATTAAACCTTTCAATTCGATTTCCTCTAACATATCATACAAATCTCATTAGCATTGCATAACAATCTCATAGCATATCATTAAAATTGCATGCCATGGATAAGCATGAAATTATAAAAGATATGCAAATGACTGTAAATGACCAAGGATTAAACTTGTTTTTCACAAAGTTTTGTTAAACTGGGAACGGCTGCATTTGAACAGAATGATAATATGTGTTCGTTTCTCTCTTCCTTCTCTTTAGATACAACATAAAGAAACAACATAATAAGTGTTCATCGTTTCTGACAGGTCGGTGTAGTGTAGTTCAGGCATTTCTCTCTTGTCTTAAAAAATGCATTTAAATAAGCAATACTGTGAAATCATTTTTATTCGTGAGGTTCAATGTTCGTGGGTTGCCAAAAGTTTCCTTACTCGTGGAGACGTAGTTTTGTTGGTAGTGTAATCTGGATGAATTGAATAAATATTAAACAAATAATATGAGGATGTAAATTTGTGAGCAAGGGTTACCCATGAAAGCCAAGAGCATTGATCCACCACAAACAATGATGACTCCACAGTATATGTTTGAGGAATAAACTTTTGATATTACTTAAAAAGGAACATATCTGTTATAATATAATGCAGTTATGATCATTTGTTCTTTGCCTTTGTTAGAAATATGTTAAATAGCATTGACATGCACTATTAATTCTGATAAGACATTTGAAAAAGGATGACTGACCTTATTCATATGACCTGTTTATTTCGTGTCTTCTGACATTTCATGATAACCATAAGACTGCCTTAAACATGATAGCAATTTAAATAAGATTAAAAGAAATAATTTGACACGTCGTGTATCTCCCTTTGAGTTGGTATTCTTGTTTACGTATGAAGTAAACATAGTTTAGTAATGCTTTACTTAACTAATTCGTGTTGTTTGATATTATGCTGTCTTAAATGGTATTTTGTCTATGAAACCACTAAAGCACCGTTGGAGGCATGATACATTTAGTTTTTGTACTAAATTTAAATCCTTTATTGAAATTCATTCCCTTGTTTTAGACTGTCCCAAGTTATTGCTTCCGTCATTTTTTGATGTTTTTTAATTAAGATAAACATACCTGTCAATGAAGAACAATTCTAATCGATAAAAGGGGGAAAATCCAATATTTCTTCATTGATACATCGTCTGTTTATCCCTGGAGAATTTCACTTGAACAAAAACAAAATCCCTACGGAGATTTTAAATGGGAAATGTTTACATCTTTTCTCTATCCGGAAATACTCGGGACACCTGCACATCTTTTTAATGTTATCCTCCTGGGTACTTAATTTTCTTTACAATGCAAAATCGCCGTTAACTTTCAATTTTGTGTTGTGTATTGAAACCTGACAAGTTAGAGGGGGCGTTTCAAACGGTAAATCTTGCGAATTTTTCATGTTATTTGATGAACATCGTTTGAATCCAGAGGTATTTATAAATATAGAATAATTTATGAAAATGTGCGGCAAAAATAACTTGGGACAGAGTATATAATCTCTTTTTACGTCTAGGGATTCAAATGTCCAGTAATTTTAATAAGGTGATTATATAACCGATGAAACTCACAGATTTGTCAATAGTGTAAGTTGTTGCAGCTATATAAACAAAATAGAAGTTAAGAGTATAATACTGGTGATAACTTTCCAACTTAGTACTTTATAATTATCGGGTTTGAAGAATTTACTTTCTTTGGTAATATGTATCTATTTCTCGATTTAAAAATAGTTTTAATTTATTCTACATAAAAGTTAACAAAATGAGTACTTGACCTTTCTTGATCGCATTAATCTTGATGATTTTAGTCATGATTGTCCAATAGCTGTATATCTATGACGTCATCAAAATGGGCTAATTCCCGAAATTTTGCAAATGAAATATTGTCATTTTTCTTTCTATTTATTCTTTGTTATCCCAGATATCTGATAAATAACATGAAAACCAAGTGATCTGAAAATAGTTTATTTGGCGCTTCTTGCCGCGGTGAAATGGGGGGGGGGGGGGGGGGGGGCTACCGCAGAGCCGCCCCCAACAAAAGCAAGCAAACAAAAAGCAAAGCATAAGCATTAAGCAAACATGACGTAATCAATAGGCAATTATGACGTAATTATGACGTCATCAATAAGCAAATATGACGTTATCAAGAAGCAAATGACGTTAATCATACAATGGGTAAACGCAAGTGCATTAACGTTATCATGAATATTTTAACATTACCTAAGCCATATACATAAGCAACCTTGAATGACAAGTAAATGGACAAAATTTTTAAAATACTTAACATGTGCTTATCCATCATTATGAATTTGAATTAGTATCAACTGTCCAATATGACGTCATGAGCGTAGAATATGTGTCAACTCTTCCATTTGTGTTGAGGTGCGGTCGAAATACGCCACTTGCAAGGGCCATATATGCCTATTGTCTGATGCAAGTCTATTACGGGCTTTTATCGAACTGCAATAATTTGGCCCTGGGTGTCCATTGACAATGTTGATAGTTGTAGCCTATAAGCGTCACGTACAAGCAGGGTGGATTAATTAAAGTATTTCCAATTGACAATTTTTTGTTTGGTTGCATTATCTACATGGTAACCTAAATCAACTTGTGTAGAATTGTTAATGACAGATTGACTGAAGTTTTTGCCAAACATTAAAGACTGAGATTGAGCACTAATGTTAGAACCTTGTGCTATTTCTGCTGCTTCTTGTGGGGATGAGCCAATAGTGTTTGTTGATCCTGGCACTGTGACGGATGGCGCCACCATAATGGGTGCTGTGGAAGGCTGAGGGGAATGGGAAGCCACCATCTGACTTTGCACTGGAATTTGCGCTACATGCTCTGCTGCTGTACCGCTGCGTTCACGCCCTGCCTTTTCGGGTCTCTGTTGCCTCCGTCTCCCACGCTGGGCATTTTGCTCGGAATAATGAGAAATAATTAATTCATTAATTGTATTAATGTGTCAACATTTTCATAAGATGCATGGCCTGCAAGACGCCGAGAGTGGATAATGCAGCTCAACCATCGTTTGAGAGATTATAAAGGTATGTTTCAAAACAGAATATGTCGTGTTTACCTTTTCTTTTTAAAGCATTTGCTCTGTTCAGTCCAGTGTATATACAGTGTTTGTTTTGCACATCACCGCTGTTCTTATTTTGCCGTGCATGTATTTCTTTTCGTGTATTGAACTACATTCCATACACTATAAACAGTGCATTTAAAATAGGTGGGGTTCCCAGGGTACACAATTGTAGAATGTTGTAATCAAAGAGCATGCATGTTTGTATGATGAATATATACACGTGCAACATTGTGTTTTGCACATTGAACAATAAATTGTTGGAGCTAAGATAATATAATTCATTTTGCTGGATCTGTGCTTACAATATATATCTATAACACCGTTTTGAATTCTTATTTTACTATTGAACTAACAAATAATTATATGACAAACACTGTAAACATGGTATTTGAAAGGGGTGGGTTGAGTCCCAAGGTACACAAGTGTAGAATGATGTAATCAAAGTAATGTTTGCATCATGATTTCTTTACCAAATTTGAATAAAACAATTTTGTACCACATTACCTTTCACTTTATTTATAAATTCAAAAATTCAGAAAGATTTGTACATGTTTGTATGTGCATTGAAATGATATGTTTAATATATTTGATGTGTTAAGTATTCTGCAGTCAGGCTTCATAATATTAAACCTCAACCAATAAAATATTACATATGTGGTGGTCAGACTCAATCGCTTGAGACCATATAGCACAGTGGATAGATAATATTCAGGGGGGGGGGGGGGGGGGGGGGGCAATGGTTTGTAGTTATTATTCACTACCTGATTTGTTATTATTATTCACTACTTGATCCACATGTACATGAATACAATAATATATTCATTTTGTCAATAGCAGATTATTTTTTTTTTGATTAACCAATGTGAAACTTATATGCTATTCTTCAATTCATTTTTTTTAATATCTTAAACATGTTAAAAGAAGATTTTAAGCTTACAATTGAAAAGAACTTCATATTACATCAAGGTCAGAATTTTAGGATAATAGAATGTTCACTGATACTCATAAACAGTCTCCTCGGGATTTAATTTTTCTGCAGAATCATTGGTATTTGTTTGAGTCAGGGTTTTTTTTATGTTAATATACATATTGATTCATTTCAATAGGTAAAGTTTTCATGCAAAGCATATGTACATTGTATACAAACAATTTTGAGATAAGACAAATACATGTATATGTGGGTTTAATTCTTACTGAGCTCAGATACCTCAGCTTATATTTGACATTATGGACATTTCATTGATATGAAAAAAATATATGAAACTCATGGAATTATAATTTAGTAAAAGATTACTCGAGAAGAGATATACAGTATATCAAAAGAAATTATATATAAATATGAGTAAAGCAAACTCTCCCTTCTCTCTCTCTCTCTCTCTCTCTCTCTCTCTCTCTCTCTCTCAATATGCAAATTTAGTTTTTGTACTGCCATTTACATGTCACATATTGTTAGGTCATACTTATTACACTGCATCGTAATTGGTCAGTGTATTTAACAAATATTAATGTATTTGCTACAGTGGTAACAACGTTATTGTTGACAAGCCAATCGTGTTAAATAGTTCGTGTACCGTGGGTGATCGTTCGTGTAACGTGCGGGATCGTGCGTGAATCAGGAAAATTGGTTTGCGTTTTTCACCGTGCGTGATCGTTCGTGATCGTGCGGTTTTTTCGTTTTGTAACTTTTTTTTACAGAATGCCAGGATTTATTCTAAAACAATCACGAGTAGTTTTTAAAATAACACAACAATGTGAATTTAAAACTTTTTTTTATAGAAGAATATTGACACTTGTTTACATTTATGTATAATGTCAGCGCTATTTTTAAAAACAATATTCTCTCTTTCGTCGTTAAATAGTAAGTATTTCAACAACTGATTTAATCCTTTGATCGGTTGAGTTAGCTTCAAATGATTTTGTAATCAGTCTATATCAAGAATCTATCGTATCTTAACACAAGTCTAATCATATTAGCAAAAGAGACACGTTGAATAAAAGCGGCCATGCTTACCCATACCCCTTTCAAATCTAAACAATTAATGACTGTGTTTCTCTCAAATGAAATTATGATATGCATTCCTCTCTGATACATTGTATAAACATTCATTAGAATTAAAATTTATTTAGACGCTTTAAAATTTAGAATAAATAGAATTCAATCAATTATGTACCTTAAATTATGGAAATATGGGATGTGTAAAGTCGAAATACTTTGGAACAAGGTAACAAATTTATTTGTATATCGCACAATTAAATCGTACCCCATGGAATCGGATTAAATAAACATCAACTCGTATGTAAATAATTTCGCGTGGTCTATGCATTATCTTCATTTATTTTTAACTTAAATTTCTTTAACTTATGATATAAGTTAATATTCTTTGTGGAAAAAAACCCCAATATAATTGGTGTATGGATCCTATCATATCGTTTACTCGTAAAAATATAACAGTGCATGGCTACTGTTCATGTCGCTTTTCAATAAAACACAAGCTTATTGTAATACATGTACAAATTAAAGCAATAAGTTTTTTTAATTCTAATCTTAAAGATTAATTTTGATTTTGCGTGTTAAATGGTGTAGAGTCGTTTGTTTGCCTGTTTTATCGTTATCGTTCGTGTATCGTGAAAATTCAGTAAGTTAGTGATCGTCCGTGTATCATGCGCAATCGTTCGTGTATCGTGCGTGATCGTTCGTGTATCAGAATCGTGCGTGTCGTTTGTCAACAATAACGTTGCTACCACTGTATGTATCCATGAATGCTCCCATTCTAGCCATTGAAGACAAGGGATATTCAATTACAGCATGCTGTTTTAAATCCTCTTTTGCATCTTTCCAATTTCTTTATGCCTCGGATATAAATTTCTTGCCACATCAATTAGAACTGTCAGGGAAGAGCTGATAGGGAATGCAGAAAACCCCTATCTTGCAATTTGGAATAACCGATAAAACTGTAAGTATTAGACCACTCCCACTGGCAGTTTCGTTTTATTTCTCCTGTCATTTTCCTTTTGTCTTTACACAGTTTTGACGGAAATTTGAAAGTGCGTTCTGGTATATGCTTGTCAATAAAGACGTACTTCATATGGTTATCTGCTTTATGGTCATATAAACTAATGTCCGGCAAGCTTTGCTTTGAACAGTCCTCCGACACAGAAGGTTCATCTTGAATTTGAACATTTTGTGTCTGGACATCAGTAGTAATTTCTTATGTCTGTGTCATTAAGATATCATCTGTTTCTTAAACAGCAATATGTTGTGCTTTTACAACAGGTATCTCTTGTGCCTGGTTGATAGTGTCATCTTGTGTACTATTGTGAAATGGTTCAGCTTTTAACGTTTCATTTGTAGCTTCTTGAACAATATTGGCTGGAGTAATCTCAAATGGTTGGTCATAGTGACTTAGACTATCTGCCATTTCTCTCACGTATGTTATCAAATCTGAAATGACAGAGAACTGGAGCACGACAGCTTTGCCATCTGGAACACATCTTCCATGATTGTCTCTGCTATGGGTATCAAATACTGTGTAGAGAGTTCCATCTCTTCGTATTGCAACTGTACCTCCTGGAGAGCTCCCTATTGTGAGGAAACATACATCAGATTCTTCAAAACTCATTTTCAAAGCTGACTCAAGGATGGATGCAAGCGATTCAGGATCATCCTGCGTGTTTGAGATCAAACCCCATCTTGGTTCAAGGATTGCTCAGTTCCATCTATTTTCAATCGCCGCTGAAGATCCTTTATCATTAAATATTCGTTTTGTTGTGAAATTTCATGAAACATATGTGTCCCTGCTTTTCAAAGATTGTCAACTTCCGTGGAAGTGTCACAATTTTGTATGTATGTTGAATGAAAGTGTTATTAGTTTTTATTTATTTTTGGGAGTAACGGCGCTCCGTAGAATACTACGGTCAGCTAGTCATTGAATGTTAGACCGGCTTTCGTGCACGAGTTAGTTCCGGCCAGGTCGTTGATGAAAGAAGGTGTGTCCTTCAGTGAGAACCTTCGTGGTCTTTGTCAAAATGTCTTAGGATCTGTGTGGCCTATGTCTATTTCTGTCTGTGTGAAATGAAAACCTGTGTGAAAATATTGTGTGGTATTTCTGTACAATAATCCGTGTTGAGAAAGAACATCAGTAATTGAGAAGTATTTTTCATTAAGTTTAGAATATGCATACTATAGAATATAAATATTTTTGTCTTTTGTTAAGTTTTTTATGATATTTTTGTTTGTTTGCATAAGAATATAAGTATGGTAGCCGATGTTTGAATGTGTTTTATTTGAACAGTATATAGTGTTGTAATTTTCACTGAGGACCCGACAATGAATTTTAGGTGACTAGCTGAGTGGGTGTGGTCGACGATTCTTATGGCTGTGTTATCCGTGGGTGGAGAACAACTTCAGGCGACCCATAGTCGAAGCGAGAAAAGCAACGCACGTGGACGCGCAGGCATATGGTGAAGCTGGTGATTTAATTGAGTATCATCCATGGTGACAGGTTCATACTACATGGCAGTGTGTCTACGCAAGTGTAGCTGAATATGCTTTATACATGTACATATACAACGTATCCTTATCGCCGTGATTAACATAAATGGTGGTTCAAAATATGCACCTTGTTGACTCTCAATTATTTCACATGATAGTCATACATAATATGACATACTATATTATATTTTATATTCAGTTCATATTATGAGGGTGAAAACAAATCTTTTTCTGCCATCGTCCCTTACTTTGAAATAATCGTTTATTTTCCTTTTTTTCATGATCGGAAATGAAATCGACTATATAATTGCAAAAATAAATTGGTAACACTAGAGATTCCGGATAAGCGAAACTTTCTTTCAAAAGTAATTCTGTTGCTCCCAAGTCGTTCATTTACTTTGAGAAAAAATCTTTTATTCTAAAATTTGAAAATTTTAGGGGGGCGCGCGCCGGTTGCGCCCCCCCCCCCCCCTTGAATCCGATATGATTTCAACTATCTTCAACCTTATTTTTAAAGGGGCACGGTCACGATTTTGGTCAAAAATTATTTTTCCAATTTTAATATTTACAATGTTCCAGTAAGGCATATGTAATAGGCAATCAGAATGTGAGTGTCATTCGTTGAGTTATAAGCGAGTTACAGAGCTTACAATTCTTTGCTTTCTAAACAAAACTCTTGTTTACGTTTTGAATGCTGAAGTGAAAATTCCAGTTTTAGATTTAAAATAAGTGTGTTAAACGTTAGGAAATGTTTATTTATGCTTAAAATGATTAAGAAGATAGACAAACCAGCTTGAAACAAGATTTTTTACTGGTATATTGAACCTTTGTAAACAAAAACATGGCACGAACCTTGTTTACATGACAAAGAATTGTTGGTCTTGTATTTTGCTAATAACTCTACGACTGACTCTCAAATTTCATTTGATCATTAGAAATGCATTCCTAAAGCATTGTAAAAAATAATTTTTTTTTTTTTAAAGTTAATTTTGACCAAATCGTGACCATGCCCTTTAAAGCACTCTATAGAACTTTAATTTTTGGGTGCGAGAAATGCGTAACACCGCACATGGTCCTTTAGTAATAAACAATCATTTAATGTTTGTTGAAATGTACTTTCATGCATGTTCCATTCCATGCAAACTTATTTTGAAGAACGCCTGTTATTTGTTTGCATTTTAAAACAACTGTTCAATGATTTTGTAAAGACAGATAGAATGGATTCATTTGATCAAAAAATACATTTTTAAATTCTAGTATATTGAAGTGTTACATAGAAAGCAAAATAAGTATGTTAAACAATATTTTTGTTTATTTTGTTTCATATGTTTTTATCTCATATGAACAACTTATCATAGATATAAGTTTTGTTGTGTGACATTGACTCTAAACAGGATAACAATGTACCGAACATAAATGTTACCAATGTGCCTAAAATCTTTGCGTTTCTCTCTCTCTCTCTCTCTCTCTCTCTCTCTCTCTCTCTCTCTCTCTCTCATGCAAACACAACAATCACAAAGATATATTATATAGTAAATGACAAGTTTCTATCTTTTAATCTATCTAAACACATGTATATCTATCTATCTATCTATCTATCTATCTATCTATCTATCTATCTATCTATCTATCTATCTATCTGTATGCACATGTGCATAAACTTGTTGTCAAGGTCGTAAGTCTAGCCTTAACTTAGTCCGATACTAGTATTTACGGCCAGGTGTACGCCTTTTAGTGAAACGCATTTTACGCTGGACTAAATCTTGGCGTCCGACCCGAGGCCTAACTTAAGTTTCGTCGTATCTTACGCCTTTTAGTGAAACGGGCCCCTGGACCTAAAGTCAATATGTATTGTTAAAACAGCTTAATTTTAATCAAATAATTGGTTAAATAAATGATGACTCAATCATATATGAATCCATTAATTCATTAGAGAGTTTAACTGGAAGGAACAGCTTTGTGATTGTGTGTACAACATTTAACCTCTGGAATTCAATAGGAATCTTCTTCAGAAGTTGTGACGCCATGTTTTAATTTGAGTTCACCGTCGCCATCAAAACCACCGAAGAAAAAGAAACAAAGGACAAAATCGTCAACTCAGGGCAAGATGGCGACTACACAACAAGGGGCCTGCACAAATTCAGTGTATCCCAATGATAACCTGTCCCAGTCCGTACAGCCCATACAGCAAGCAGGTAACCTCACCTATCACCAACTACAGCCAATGCAATATATACAATCTGCACATGCACCGATGCAAACTCATATGCAGCACCAACCCCAGAATGTACAGTCGAACACTCCCCAGGTTACCCCCCAATGGGTTAGTGATATAGTTACCTAGCTGAAAAACATGAACCAGAAATTAGACACTATTGACACTACACTCTCAAGCATGAAAAGAGAAATAAAGGGTTTAAGTAACCGTGTAGTGGAAGTCGAAAAAAGCCAGGAATTCATCTCGAAATCATTGGAGGATAACGAAAAAAATACTTCCAAAGCTCTAACTGAGCTTTCGGATCTGAAAATGGCTCTAGATCAGTCCCTTCAAGAAAATGTGCGTATAACGGAAAGTGTCCTAGATATGCAATGTAGGTCAATGCGGGACAACTTATTGTTCTTTGGTATCGAAGAGGCCCAATCAGGAGAACAGGAAAATTGTGAAGACATTATTACGTCCTTGTGTGCTTCAAAATTAGAAATCAGATCCGAAATCCTAATTGAAAGGGCTCACAGGCTTGCGTCAAAAAAGAATAACAAACCACGTCCAATCGTTGTAAAATTTAATAGATTTCCACACCGGGAAATGGTCCGCAAATGTTCGTACAAGCTCAAAGACACGCATATATCCATTGGGGAACAGTTCCCGAAAGAAATCCAAGAGCATAGGAAAAAATTGCTGCCAATTTATAAAAGGGCCAAGGAAAATAACCAAAAGGCTGTCTTAGCGAGGGACAAATTATTCATCGACGGAAAACTTTACTCCGATGATGGTCCTGTCCAGATGAAGGCAACGCCAACCCAACCGAAGGCATCGGGAAGAAGAGGTCAAAAACACGGCAGAGGGAAATAGAGGGGTCAGGAGAACCAAACTGGACTGCGCATAATAGCATGGAACATACATGGAGGTCTCGAAAACAAATGGAGTGAGAGAAATTTCAAATCATTTTTGTGTACATACGACATAATCTGTCTTTCTGAATGTTGGATTGGAAAGGATTTCAACATCAGTGACTAAAATTTTCAATCATTTGTGTTTCCAAGGAAATCAGGAAAATCACAGGGCGGGGGAACAGTAGTGCTTATAAGAAATGTTTATACTCCGTTTATATCCTTTGTGGAGTCTTTACATGATACTATTGTTTGGCTTAAGATAGATAAGAGTTTTTGTAATCATACAAAAGATATTTATATTGCATTTACTTATTTTCCACCTAGTAATTCAACTTTCTTAAAAGAAAGGGATATAGATTTGTTTATGGAATTAGAAAATCAGTTAAGTTACTACATGTCTCTTGGTGATATCTTTTTATTTGGCGATTTTAATAGCAGAACAAAAACTTTGCCTGACTATATTGTGAATGATCAGGTGCATGAGTCTGTACTGGACAACAACTTACAATATAGCTCCGACAATCAGCTGACTGAAAGGGTCAACCCAGATCTAGGTCACAATGAGTACGGACAGCGTCTATTGTCATTGTGTAAATCTACGGGCGTGCGCATTGTTAACGGTCGGCACAGTGGAGGACATTCCAATGACTATACTTTCAACGGCGCTCGCGGACTCAGCACAATTGATTATCTATTAACTACGTATGATATGTTTGATTTTATTAGTAAATTCATTGTCTGCAATTTTACCACTTTCTCAGACCACGCACCGCTACATATTGAATTTAAATGTACTACACTGCTAGACCCTTGTGATGCGTCTAGCTACTATAGAACTCGAAATGTTTTCAGATGGGATTCTTCTTATGTTGATTCATGTAACGATTTTTTTTAACTCTATAGAGGGCACATGTAACTTTGTGGATTTCGAAAAAGTTACTTCCCAAAGTGACTTAGATGAATGTATGCTAAAAATTACAGACATGTTGAGTAAAGATATTGGCAATTTTTTTTATGTAAGCTCTAAAAATAGTAACCAGTCCAAACCAGCTAATTCAAGGTCAAGGTATTCTACTTATCTGTCTACGAACGATAAACCCTGATTTAATGAAAACCTAAAGTCTTTATATAGAGATTATATTACAGCGTTACGTACATTCAATGTTTGCAAAAATGCCCCAAATCACTTGAATTTAGTTAGTAAGAAACGTACATACAAGAAACTAGAAGCAAAGCTAAAGAGGTCGTATAAACAAATTGAAGGTAACAGGTTAAACATTTTGAAAAAAAACAACCCTAGACAATTTTTTGCCAAATTCAGAAAAAAGCAAAAATCAGTGGGAAATGTTCCTATCGAAATTTTTTTTGATCATTTTAAAAAAATTACCAATGTAGATGGAAGTTTTGATACCAATTGTGAACAAGCAACTGATGAGTGTGTTTTTTATGAATTAGATAAGGAAATCGATGTAGATGAAATTAGAAAAGCTATTAGTAATTTGAAGCGGGGAAAATCCCATGGGGAAGATGGTATTCTGAACGAATATTTTATTAATTTTCAGCAGCATCTGTTGCCTTTGTTACACAGTCTATTCAATTGTATACTAGACACTGGATTTTTTCCTAAAAGTTGGTCTTCTTCCATCATTGTACCTGTTTATAAAAAGGGTGATTGTACTAATCCTGACAATTATAGAGGTATAAGTCTGGTTAGCAATATGGCTAAATTGTTTACATCTATATTGAACAACAGACTGTTAGACTGGTCGAAAACAAACGATGTAATTACGGATGCCCAGTTTGGATTCAAACCTAATTGTGGTACACGAGATGCAATATTTGCTCTCCATTCTATTATAACAAATACTTTGTGCAAACGGAAACGATTGTACTGTGCATTTATCGACTTCAAGAAAGCTTTTGACTCAATTGATATATCTAAATTATGGTTAAAGTTATCTAAAGTGGGCATCCAGGGTAAATTGTTAAATGTTATTAAAGCTTTATATAATGATGTTAAATCTTGTGTTGTCGTGAATGGGCACTTAAGCGATTATTTTTGTAACAATGTTGGTCTTATGCAAGGTGAAGTGTTATCTCCAATTTTGTTTAATCTATATGTAAATGATTTTGAAATGAATTTTTTAAAATCTGGATGCATACCGCACGAATTATTATCATTAAATCTGTTTCTACTAATGTATGCAGATGACATGGTACTTTTCTCTGAATCTGTTGAAGGTCTACAACTACTTTTAAATGAACTGTCACACTATTGCAAAACTTGGAACTTGTGTATAAATGTTGAAAAATCAAAATTGTAGTTTTTAGAAATAAGGGCAAAATCAAGTGTAATGAAAAATGGTGTATTGGTAATGACGTATTAGAAATCGTGGAACAATTTACTTATTTGGGAATAATATTCCAGTACAATACTAAATTTACAAAAGCTGAAAAGCAATTATCTGACCAGGGTAGAAAGGCAATGTTTGCGTTTAGGAAAAATATTAGAGGCATGATACTTAATCATGAAACATTATTATCGCTTTTTGATTGTTATGTTGGTGGCATTATTAATTATGCTTCAGAAATTTGGGGCTCTCATAAAGGTAACAATGTTGAAAAACTGCACCTTGATTTTTGTAAGCAAACCCTGGGTGTGAAAAGGTCTTCATTTAATGCTGCTGTATATGCAGAGTTAGGTAGAATACCTCTTATTACAAAAAGGTTTTGTTCAATTTTAACATTTTGGAAGGATGTGTTGTGTAGTAATAATTGTATTATACAAAAGTGTTACGAAGAAATGTACATTAACTGCGAATTACATGGACACAAAAATTGGGCTTCTGATGTAAAGAAAATTTTAAATGAAATTGGGTTCAATGAAGTTTGGAATAAACAAACAATTGATTCACTAACTCTAAAAGTCATAAATCAACGAATCGTAGACCTGGCTAAACAAGATATTTTTGGTAAAATAGAAAATTCGCAGAAATGTCATTTTTATAAATATTTAGTGGATGGATCTTATCTTCAATATTACCTTAGAAAGTCAATTCCTGTAAAATTTCAACAGTGTATATCAAAATTAAGACTGTCCTCTCATCGTTTAGCTATCGAAACTGGAAGGTACAATAATACACAAAGAGCCCAAAGGAACTGCTTTTCATGTAAAAATTATGTTGAAGATGAATTCCATTTTATTTTAGTGTGTCCAGTATATATTGAATACCGTCAAAAATACATTAAAAAGTATTTTTATGAGAAACCATCGATGTTCAAGCTGTTGCAATTGTTTAATAACGAAAATTTTAAAGATATGTGTAACCGCGGCAAATACATTTATTATAGTATGAAATTAAGAAACGATATATGTAATTAAGGGTAGATGTTGTTCTTTTTATTTTTTTCGCCTTTACTTATGTCAATTTTTCATAAGTATGTATGTACAATGAAATAGGGTCTCCTGCAAAATACCCACTTCTGTACTTTAATGTTTAAATTTGTAAAATCTGATGAGCTGCAAAGCTTAAAGAAATAAAGATTGAATTGCAAAGAGGTTTTTAAAGTGGTATAGGACATCTGCCAATATTAGTATGGATTAAAGAATTTTATTATTAAAATACTTTCAACAGATTTAGAATTTACAAATTTTAGATTTCACCAAAATACGTGTTAAATTTCTTTTAAAGGTAAACAATTTTAAAATCCCCAGCGGGATTCGAACTCATGACTTACAGATTCGTAGTGACACCTCTATCTCACTTCGCTACTCTGATTGGTGACAATAACAGGAAAGAAACTATTTATAAAATTAAACTTGATTTTATTGTTTATTTCGATAAACGTGCATTGCACGTGCATTGGCTTCCGAAAATATCGTCTGATAACGATTGTGTTACACACAAACAGAATGACAGACGGACAGACGGACGGTCATACCCAAATTAATATTCCCCTTTTTCAGTGAAAGCGGGGGACAGCAATTGATAAAATAAAGAATCACACGTAAAGTAATTTTGCTATAAATTAATTCAAGAATTGATAGCAAAGGAAACAAGCAATTATCTAAACTTTTTTTTTTAAATTGTTGATTGATCAAAAAAAAAAATCAATGTGATTTTTTTTTAATTACATATTTTTTTCCTGGAGACATAAAAATGGAAAAAATAAATTTATTAAGACTATCTGTTTGCTTCTCCATGACGTATTATCGACTCTATTTTTATCTTATGAACAATGTTACCACTTAAAAATCTAAAAAAAAAAAAATGAAAAATGAAATGCATCATTTTTATTACAGAACATTTTGCGATTACTAAGAACACTACCGGTTTTTACAGGATGAACATTTTCACTGTAGCACTCTTCTTAAACTATTTTATTGTCATGATTAACAATGTGGAATCGCACAGTACTCCCATCTCTTGTCGGTATTCGTCGTATAACACCAAGGGGCGTTGCCACCGTCTGAATTTCTACAATAATTTTCTTGATCTGCCAGCTCACCATAGCTATGTTCATGTGGAGTTTGGGAATCCCAGCGCTGACACGGGTCTCCCGTCCTTGTCACGCTCATAGTTCCAAAGTATTTCTTGCCCTGAGGGTCATTGTTCGGAAGGCATTCAGAAGGAGGCGTTTCTGTTGGAAGGAGAAACAAAACAAATTAACGAATTAATGCTTATACAGATAAAACTTTAACACCATCGCACACTATGAGATACACCTTATTTGTAACCCATGTTTTATCCACTTTTGTATCGCTTAAGCATATCTATAACTTTTTTGACGCAAAATTTCATTACGTCACATCAACAGTAATGTGCAAATTTCTATTGTGAAGTAATCGAAGTGTAAATCTTATAATCTTCTCTCTTTCCTGTCTCTCTCTCTTTTTGTCTCTCTCTCTCTCTCTCTCTCTCTCTCTCTCTCTCTCTCTCTCTCTCTCTCTATATATATATATATATATATATTGTTTTGCATGTTCATTCAATATTGTAGTAAATGTGATAAAGTAAAAAAATTAATTTTACATAAGGAGACAAGTACATGTATTCCTATTAAAGGAATGATAGGCATGTAATATCATTGGTCAGCTCTGTTAATTATAAAAAAAGTGAATTGTATTTCTGATTAATATTCCTATGCATGTAAAGAAAAACGTGATTTGAATCATTATGTATATAACAGTAAAATGTTGTTACTCTCAAGGCAAACGCATTATAATAACGATTTTAGTAATCTACATGTAATTAAAAATGTAATGAAACTGTCCTTGCATAGTAAATAAAGTAGTGCAAGGCGCAATACGTGCTCAAATAGTAAAGTTTGCCGGATGCCTCATTTGGACACAAGAACAAAAAGAATTTACCACAATCTGAAATGTTGCAGAGTTCCCAACGTTTGTACTGATCTGTGGTGTAGCACCACGGAGCGGGCTCACCATCTGGGTTCCTGCAATAGTTTTCTGGGAGACTGGTAAGGGAGTGTGAATGCGGGGTATGAGAACTCCATGTCTGACAGGTTCTCCCGGATTGTGTGACGTTAACTTTTCCAGTATAATCGTAACCTGAACTCGATCTCTTGCAATCTTCTTCGACAGGCCCTTAAATGTGAATTATAGCCATAAAACCGACTAATGTCAAATGTTAATATTGATAACTCTGAATGTTTAAGATATAGAAATAATTAATTAACCTGTCGCTGTAAAACCAACATAATGTTAAATGTTTGTAAAGATAAGTTATAATTTGGTCACCAGCTGCTTGTATATCGCAGGTATCGCCCGAGAATCCATGCAAACAAGAACAGGAGAATGAGGTTCCCTCCATAGTGCATTGTCCTCTGTTTTTGCAAGGATTTGGGAAACATGGAGATTCCGCTGTTAAAAAAATAAAAATAAAAAAACATTCAGTTAATTTAAAAATAGTTACCTTTTAACCATAATAATGAAAACATCTATTTACTTTCTTGTAATGTAATTCTTAATAACATTTCTATATAAATCAATGCAACGACTGAAAATATTGGTAGGTATTGATTCAAGCTCAACCATGTCATTGTCTCACTGAAAATTATCTCACCACATGATGGGATGTCACAGTATTCTTTAACAAGTCCGGTCTCTCCTTGAACGTAACACCATGGGTAGGACGAGTAGTCCGGATTTCTGCAGTAGTTAGCATCATCTTCCATTGATACCGACAAATATGCTAGTAGTAAACAAGTAGATTGAACAGTGTTTTAGTAATGAAACATTGAACTCGCATTTGTTAATATATGTAAAGGCATAATGTTAAGTTTTGATGAGTAAATATTTAGAAACAGATACATGTTTTGTTGATTTCATTACATAGAGCCTCAACTTATATTTGGGTATTTTTTAAATGAAATTCAACTGCCATTTATTTTATCACTTTACTATTTTATGGAAATAATAATTGTCAAGTGTAAAACCAGCGAACAATGAAAAATTAAACCTGGTTTACACTTTGAAATAAATGTGTAGGAATATAATAATATATTTTATCTGAATTGTTTTTACCTGGATATTCTTATGTTTATCATTGAGCTCCTTTTGTAACAGGATGATTTTATAGTCATAAATGAATCATATATTGGCCATTGCCTTTCTCAAGAACATCATAAACAAGTGATCATATATGGGTCATTTATAAACCTTCATCAAACTTTAAACTCCCTGTAACGCCCAAGAACCGTTCAGGGACCAAAGTCTAAACAATTTTAAAGAATTTAAAATATATCAAAATGCTTGCATATATTAAGTAAAACCATATATTATAACATTTGAACTTTTGTGAATAATTTAAAATGTTTTCTTTTGTAAAATTGGACTCCTAATGTGGCCCACCTTATTCTTGGGACGTTATGGTTTTGATGAATTTGAATCTACACTAGCTAAGGTTGCTGTACTAAAGTTATAGCTTTTCTGGTCAAATGGTTTTTAAAAAGAAGATTTTTAAACATTAATTCTATATATTTCTATGTAAAAATAAAATGTGACCCCCACCCCATATTGGCCCAAACCTAACACCAGGATTCATGAAGTAAACAAACTTGAATCTACCCTACCTGAGGATGCCTCCACACCGGTTTCAGCAGTTTTGGTCAAATTGTTTTTGAGAGGAAGATTTTGAATGATTTTTGGCTATATATTCCTGTATAAACAACCCCCCCCCCCCAAATTTCCGGCTCGTGATTTGAACAAACTCCAATCTACAAAACCTGAGGATGCTTTCACACAAGTTTCAGATTTTCAGGTCAAATCGTTATTTTGGATAATACCAACAAATTTCAATATTTTTTTAATTATCTCCCCTTTAAAGTGTAAGGGCAACGCCATTAAAAAGGGTATGGTTCTTCATTTAAACAAACTTGAATCTCCTTTACCTAATAATGTTTTGTGTCAAGTTTGGTTGAAATTAGCCCAATGGTTCTGGAGAAGAAAATGTAAATATGTGTACTGACAGACAGACACACAAAGAGACATAAGGACAGACGAATGCCGGTCAAAATGTGATAAGAAAAGCTCATTTGAGCTTTCAGCTCAGGTTAGCTAAAAACCCATATTTTAGATTAAGGCTTTGTGTTCTTGGAATATTTGATGGCAAATAAGCATTATATCTTTGATTTAATTTTTGCACATACTGCTTGTCCAAGAGATACAGGTTTTTCCGCTCTGAGAGACACTCTTTTTTCCAAAGTAATCCAGTCCTCTTCCTGTCATTACGCATTCTCGTTCCATCTTTTCTGCATAGGCAATTGCAAGAATCATTTAACATTAAATTTAAAGATATTTTTTGTCTATGACATTAGGTTTCAACTAGGCTTAGAGTAATGCTAAATATAATGGTAATGGATTGCAATGCATTACATGTTTTCAAAGTAATGCTAGTAATGCGTACTTCCATAAATTTACATAACAATTAATGCAATACTTAACAAACTCCAAACAAAAATCCTGGCATTAGAAGGATTTACTTTGCATTGCTATGTTTATTTATTCATATTCATTTTTAAAATTATGATGAATTGAAAAACCGGAATTGTACTTTATTATGAAAATTATTTTAAAGAAGAAAGAACTATTTATTGAGATAAAATATTATAGTTGTATTTAAAAAATCTATTTTTTTTTTATAATTTTCAATTGAAACAAAATTAAGATTGTTGTTATTGAACATTTGAAATAATTTAAGAATATTACTGCAATAAAATGTGTACTAAATAAATTCTTTGCAATGAAAAATGTGTCAGCAACACACAATGTCCTTGGAATAATAAAAGTATCAAATTAAACCAATCTAATATTTTGAGAATTGCTCAACACCCCAGTCCGATTTTCTTGACTGTCGTCATGAACTATTCACTGAACTGGTTTGCATGGAGCTACTTTGCTCAAGTAATGGTAATGTAATGAATTATTTCAAGAAAATTAAGTAATGGTAACGGTAATTTAATGCCCAAATTCAAGACGTCATTGTAATATAATGCATAACTTTATATTGTTATTCGCCCCAAGCCTGGTCCTAACTACGATAGAAGAAAGAAATACTTATAAAGGTGGAATTACATATAATAGAACTATATACTGTAAATTAAAAACGAACATATAGCAAATTTTCTTTTCACCTAAGTACATGTACCTTATTATAAATACGCTCTAAGTCCGTTTGTTTCTATTGTATACATTTTACTTGAATAATGGGGAAATTTGACTTTGAACAAAAATGAAAGAGAAATAGAAAACGATAGACATGAGCTATCCCAATGAATTTAAAAACAACCAAAAGCGTTCATATCCCACTTATTGAAGGGCATTTATGAAGTTATAAACTTATGATAAAAAACTCTTACCACATTTCGGTACATCACATATTTCCCAACGAACATCCGGATCCATGGTATAACACCACGGTCCGGCACTCCCGTCCGTGTTCCTACAGTAGTTTTCGTCTTTAGATAGATGATTGGAGTCATGGGTGTGGGGGGACTGAGAGTCCCATCTCTGACAGGGAATACCATTCTTGGTGTGGCTGACAGTCCCCGTATACTCCTTGCCGGTAAGAGTATATGTGCACTCTGTTGCAACTAAACGCATAAAATCAGTTGTTGATAAAAAATAATATGTTTTAGATATATCATACGTGTTGCACTGAATATAAGCGAGTTTCACTTTCCCTGAAAAGTGAATCTTTTAATCAAACAGTCTTTAGTCAATATGTTTTATATCCTCAAAATAAATTGCCTCACGTTTTTAACGATACGCTTAAAAAAATCTAAGAAATAGTAATTCTGATAGACGGACACAAAAAAGACAAGTTAATGATATACAGAGAGAATAAGATAAATTTTACGTGCCATTTGGTTTGAAAAAAAAACCCAAAAATCTTACAGCAGTACGGTACACTGCACCAGTCCCACCGAGTACCACTATCCATTGTGTAGCACCAAGGGCTGGGCTCGTCGGCTATACGGCAGTAGTTCGACTCTGATGCCAGGTAGGTGTATGCTGTAAGACAACACAAGTGACATAAAGTGTGTGGCAATATTTTAATTTGCAAATATGTTTTTTGGAACGGGCTGTTAAAAAATCAAAAAGGTCATCTTTTATGTGTGAACTTTTTATGTTCTTGTCATAATCATTACCACAATCATTTACTGTTTGACAGTTGCATTACTGCTTGGACCCTGGGGTCAGTGCAGAAAATATTTATAGGCGAGGTAAAAACGGATGCGCAGGATTGTTCTTATGTCGTCACAATGATTACCACACGCGTCTACTGTTTTACAGTTGCATTATTGCCTGGAACCTCGGGTCAGTGCAGAAAATATATGAGCAAGGTAAAGCCATGATTGTGGATAGGGCACCAGACTAGCAAACGTTAATCTGAATAGAGATCGGGAGTCCATGTAACCAACACATGTTAAATTGTAAGAGAGTTGTAAAGATGTCGGTAAACAATATAACATAAATCCAATGTTTTGTTTTCGTAGAAGGCGAGGGTAGTGTACTTTCTAATGAAATCTGTTCACATGTGAGGCAAAACATGATTGAATAACTGTGTGACTTTATAAAAGTTTAAATCTCAAGAAAAATGGATCAAAATATGAATTCAAAAATTTACACGAAGCTGTCACTAAATAGTTAACATAAAAGTTCGAGGCAAAATATGTGTGCGCCAATAGTTAAGTTCGCTAGATGCCTAATACGAAAGAAGTTAATCAGAAAAATGGTCACCGCTGACTTTTAAACTATACATGTACATGTACATGTGATCTGCACTAATACAAATTATGATTATGTAAGAGGTAAAAGGGTAATAGTTATTCGTGATTTAAAGGTTCAAGGCAATATCAAGGCTTGCTTCTATTATTCATCAATGCAATTTTCATTTTGGAGGTCTCCCCCGCACATGTCATTCATTAAAGTCGGGGGGGGGGGGGGGGGGGGTTAGAGTCGAAGACATTTTAGATAAAAAAAAAAAAAAGACTTTCATATTTCCATTAAAAAAAACACATGCATATGATCAACATATTTCAGTCCTTTTTAAGGACAGAAACTTGTTGTAAACATAAAAACACGGTTATGTTAATATTTTTGAAACAATTTGACTATCTCTGACGTAAATACAAATGTATAAATAACGGGCAACTGTTTTACAAGATTTTTACCTGACAAGCCATGTTCTTATTTTGGTTAACACTGTTATTTTCTTAAATAATTCGATTCTGATGTTACTAAGGTGATGCTGTAAGACAACATTTCAACTTGAAATGCTGCAATGCATTCAACTGTTAAAATGGTGCTTAAAAACGCCGTGTTTGATGCATTAAGATTATAACAAGACGTTAAATGTATCTACTTTTCAATTCAAAATTGAACAAATATCAAAACATTGTGCCTAAATTGTTTAAACCCGGGATTGTGACATAAAAACATTATAATCATTTATAGGACTTTTGTAGACTGTTTAAGAATCTTCGCCAAAGTATGTAAATAGCATTCTTTATACATGTCCTTTGTAGGAAAAATTAAATCAAAAGAAACGTGGATAGCTCATGGAAACTGGTAAACTGATAGAAAGCTATTTTGAAACAAATAGATTAAATATATGGTTAATAATATTAATTATATTAAATATATCATACATGAAGTAATCTTATGAGGGGTATCAGAGGCCCAGGCTTGGCATGTCACACCCTTCCTAGTATAGTCACGTGTTCCTGTATACTCTTGTCCAGCAACCACACAGTCACTGAAGATTTCGGCTTCTAAAAAACACCCCATCATTTGATAATCAATAAGCGTAAATTCAGCCACTTTTGTTTATGTTTATAATGTTCTATATTTTTGCGTCATTTTTATATAAATGACAATTATATAAATGACAATTACTTCACAAGCACGAGGTGTTACTGTTTTTAATAACGTTGACGAGCACATTTTTATAACGATTTTTTGAAAATTATCATATATTAATGAGCACAGAAACAAAAAAGTTAAACACAGTCTCAGATTTTTACATATATTGTATATATTGAAATATTTATTTGTTTTGTATCGCCCAGATATCCTGAAAATTATTACAATTTATTATTATGTCTTACACGAAGAGGTTTGCTCACCACATGAACCAATTTCCCATGTGATCTCATCTAATGCAAGGTCACTGTCCCAGGAATCTCCGGTTATAGCCTCAAAAGACAACTACAATAATATCAATTCAAAATAAGATGTTATTATTAGTTACTTTGACACGTATCTGTTTATAATAACTTGATAAATTATGTTTCGATATCTTGATGAACTCCTTAGAATTACCATTACCGTAAAATAACCTTAAATCAGTAACTAGACGGAAAGTAGTACATATTCATCCATAAACATCTTTACCTTCATGCCTTCGGTCACTGTGACATCAACTTTCGCCGTCAACCAATCAGAACCCTGATTACCTTCCTTTGACCACAAAACATTTTTGTCTGAGGTGGGTCCCTCGGCATATAACGACAATTTGTTGACGTTGCGACCAAACATATTATATGCAAATGAAAGGCAACCCGCTTTGGCTAATACCGGCAAAGACATTATTATAGTAATGATAGTAATAAATGACATATACACATAAACATGTATTTACTACAAAGTTTACTTATTTTTTTGAAAACAAAGAATAAGCAACCCACTCAATTTTTATTGTACAAAATGAAAAGACTTTATTATAAAATTTGTAGCGAATTAACTATTGTCTCATTTCGTAACTTTGTTATCATATTTTATTCGTACCTGGTAGTAAGACAGTTGTCTGTAGAATGGCTTTGTCACCAGGAACTCTGGGTAACGACATTTCAGCAAACAAGAAGCGCTCTCCCCGGAAAGCGTCCTCTGGACCCGTCCCTTCTGATATAGTGTGTTTCTATGAAGTAAAAGGCAATTAAGAAAAAAACCCGCAATACTTGTGTAACTAATTTAACTTGCCAAAACAAACACCAAACCAAAGGAAAGAACCATGGTTTCCTTTATTGGGAAAAAGTCTATTGATGCTGCGACCAAACGTAGTTTAAGCAAAGGAAATGCAACCAGCTTTTGCTAATACCGATAAAGAAAGTATAATAATGGCAACAAATGACAAATACACACAAATATTTACTAAAAAGTATACAATTTATTTTAAAACAGAAGCTTATAACTGCTACTTACGAAGCCCTGCCCCCACTCAAAGTCATCTCCTTGCTGTATATTGTCGAAGAAACATTTCTCGAATCTTTCGAATGTACATTTCAGTTTTGCATCCTCTAGAAGATATTTTATATATTTTCAAAAACCAAAAAACTGCTTATTATTTTTAAATGCATAAGCAGAAACAAGGACTTCTAAAATATGTTTTAAAAATGAAAATTCATGATATGTTTTTACAATAAAGAGTCTATTAAATGAGACATCTAACAATTCTTTTAGGAACTTATAATTAATAAAACATTAACCCAGCGATACCAGTAATGTAGAAATTAGAACTTTTCAATGAAAAAAAAATAAATCAGTTATATCTTCACTGTACGAAGCCAGTATTTATCGAATTAATATATTTTGTCTGATTTACCTCAATTGCATCAAATTGAAATTTATTGGAGAAATTAATTATCAAATCGACTCACCAATAACTTGATCACACTTCTCTCCTGTGTAGCCAGACTGACAGACACACTTATACTGACAAGCCTTAGCTTCAGTTGGAACACATACTCCATATACACAAGTGTTGTATCTGCAAACTAATTTACGAAAGAAAGGTGTGTAGAGAGTTTGTATCTGCATAACAAACAATGCTTGAATCCTATTGCAGCGTGTAAATGTAGGATATTTATCCTTAAAACTAAAACAGCATATCATTTTGTTTCCATCATTGAAATGAAGACGTCTATACTAAGTATCATTTAGATTTAAAACAAAACAAAATATGTCATAAAATGAACCTCTACCATCCAGTCACTGAAAAGGAACGAAATGAATCCGGATATTTGACTGAATAGTTAACCGTTCAATAAAAATTCAGTTGACTGAATGGCGGAACTTTAATCTGTGTTTACAATTGAAACAAGTCTGCTATTTTCCGTAGTACTGTTAGCCCCAAAGAAGAGAGATGTTAGTGAAACATATATCCCGCTTCGATTTGTTCGATCGTTTTCAAAATAAAACTTGACCTAAATATTATTATGATAAATCTGTATACCAAATTGCATTTCAGTATGTACATCCTCTGGGAAGAAAATGAACGGAAACTGCAACAAATTGGACTTTTTCAAAGTCCAAGGGGCATAACTCTGTTAAAAAAAGTGCTCAATTGCACCCCAAATTGAACTTAACCCAAATGTTTTTAATGATTAATCTGTATATTTGCTTTCAGTATGTGCAAACTCTGCGAAGAAAATGAACGGAAACTCTTAAAAGACCACCCGACTGACTGACAGACAGACAGACGGACAGCAGCAAAGCAATATAGCCCCTCTTCTTCGAAGGGGGGCGGGGCATAATAATCAAGAAAGTTTATTTATTTGCAACTTTTGAAAATGATTTAATTACCCTTCAACCTTCAACACAGCATAATTGTTATTTACCCTCTCTTTCTTTCTCAAAGTGAAGTTTAAACCCTTTGTGCGAGACTCTATATCCAGCGAATTTCGTATCCATAGTAACAATCATCAATGTTGGAGAATCAACTGATGTAAGGAATGTTTCACCAACAATATCACCACAACGTCTATAACAGAAAAACAAACAAAACACAGTAAACTGTTAAGGTTTTGTCCCAAGATAGAGAGGACTCTTTGCCCTACACATACTCCACTGCTTTACTGACTTCATATGACATTTCTGTATCCAAACGTGCATTAAGGTGGGCTTTAAACAACTTTGTTTTTACAATTATAACAAGGAAAACACGTATTCCTTTTAAAGAAATGATCGGCTTGTGATATAAGTTGTCAGTGTGAACTGTTTTTAAGTTTTTATGTATGCCAAAAATATAAACATGTATTAAATATGGTAAATCGCGCTGTTTTGTTGCTTCCTAAAAACAAGGAACGAATTTACTTTAGGTTTATTGACGAAGTAGAGACTTCAAAACAAAATTCTTACGCATGTAGAGAAAACCAACAAATGATTCAACTCATTCTGTAACTCTATTAATGCTTTAATTTCAATTCAAAAACATCAACATATTTTTTTTTAAGTTATAAAACTATTAATAAGCTATTTACATAGCATAGTTAATAAAGTAGTGCGACGCGTAATGCGTGCGCAAATAGTGAAGTTTTACGGATGCCTCACACGGAAACAACTGTGATTGGGCAAAACCGATCACACAAAACATTATTGAAACTGCTTCTTCTTTTTTTTTTCTAACCCGTTCATGAGTGCCCTAGTTTCAAATACTGCACATTACTGCACGTTGAGCTTTTTGTAAAAATACTTTCGGAACAAATATTGTGAAGAAACACGTTTCGACATTAGAACCAGAACTTGTTACATTTATAAAACATGGTTCATTAAGGTTGCAATATATATCGTTGTAGGCAATGATACTATGTAGAAACCTTCTATATTAAGGATAATTTACCATTTGCTTACATATTATTCAAATTTTCAATGCTTATTCTGGATGAGGACATAATACAGTACGTCACTCTTCAAATATTCATTAATATCAATATAGTAATATGATTATATAACTTTATTAGGAAATCGTGCAACATTCAAATCAGAATATTTACTATGAGACATCATATATTGCACTTTTTTTACCGTGGTAAATAAATATATAAATAAAATTCCAACATAGTCTTATAAGGACAATACGCTATATCTACGCTTTAAATCACGAAAATCAACCCCCAATACAGTATCCAGTTACAGTACCGTAGGACGTTTCAAATAACCAAGATTATACCTTACTCCCGGCTGGCCAGGAAGGTTGTATTGAATCTCTAGCCAATGATAACAACGGAGAGTGTCCTTGTTATAGGCCATGTGAAGGTCATCTATCGTCATCTTTATAATGTAACCCTCAGGTGCCTAATATTGATTCAAAACAAAGGGGAAAAAACACATCAAGCTAATTGATTATTCAACAGTTCTTTTTGTTCTATGAAGATTGGAACACATTGACTTAAAACAGTTATGTGCTACAAATAAGCAATATATTTTCAGATTCGAAGAAAAAAACCCAAACAGGCATCAATGGTGGTCATATAAGAGTCCTTGCAAATACAATATTTTAAAATTTATTTTTCACAAAATTTTACCGTTATTGCCCATCTACATATTTTCTCCTGGCCAACTGGACCTGGGTAATTTGGCGACATGACAGTGACATCTCTATCTCGTTCAAGGGAAGGATCGTTTTCTTTAATATGTACAAATCCGCCACAATCTGTATTATAAAGAAACAACCACAGGATTTAATCCATCATTTCAATTGTTTTTATTGATCTTGAAATATTTCTGAATGAAGGTAAAAGTTCCTAAAAAATAAGATAAACACGTGATTACCTTATATTGAATTTAAAAAAATGATAATGAACGCACAATTGACAAACATTACTAACCAGGGTCCGTGATGATTGTATCACAAGTGGTTCCAGTAAATCCAACGGGACATGTGCACGTGCATTCAACATTGACATAACCTTCGTTTTGACATTTTGGAGGAGATGAACAGCGAGCTTTAAAAGCAATATTTTTCATTAACCTTTGCAATATTGTTGTCGTAAGATATGCCAGGTCCGTATTTGTTACTTCAGAACAATTTTTAATAATTATCATTATACTTGAGATATATATTATACTGAGTATCTATGATTCCAAGGTTTGATCAAAGGTAACCCCAGACAATGCATTGTTTTTTCTTTGGAAGTTGTCCTATAGAACATGATGTACAATTTCAAAATATGTACAATCATAATTTTAAATTTGAATGAGAAATTTCATTAAAATTATGTTCAATAATTAAAAAAAAAATAAATGTTCTAAAGTGATAAATATATGATCTCGTCACGTCATAAAATTACATAATTGTTCGAGGTTTTCATTTCAGATTGAATTATATTTTTTTTCTAAAGTAATACAATGTATATGTAAAAATCTTGTTGTCCAGTTTTTGATATTTATTTAGCATCTGCAAAATTACTTTAAGACCAATCCCAGTGTCTGTAGTCTCTCTACAATAATTAGTTATTGATTAATTATACGTAATCAATCAATGTGAACAATTTATATTTACTTTATTAGGGTAAAAGAAATATTACCCGTGCATTCATATTGATCTAAAACATCTTTGATATCATAAAAAGACAGCACTTCGTTGCCGGGGAATTCCAGAAATAGCAAATTTTTATCTTTTAATTCAATGTCCCGACCTTCACCATATCCCTGTATAAAAGAAAGAAAAAATGTAACTGGTTTATTGTATTTAACTTGAATTTGAAAATTCGCAACAAATTCATACTTACAAAATTTTAAAAGAACATTAATACAATTTAAAAGATTAGTTTTTTTACATTGTTTTTTTTTTATATAGTAAATGACATTTGTATATAGAAAAACGCATGTACAGGTGGCTTTGTCAATGATAAACTTTGCCCATTTATATAAGAATAATAATATCCATTTTTTTTATCAGAAGATGAAACCAACTCAATTTTACATCAACCTGATATATATACGAAAATCAACAAAATTTATACATTTAAAAAACTGAAATCTACAGGACTCAGAAAATAGGCATGTTCTCTAACGCTGGATGGGTTTTGTATATAATGGAATAAAAACACCAAATAAAGCGGTTTAAAAAAAGCAACAACAAAAACTTACATATTGCATTACACTCCCGATATCATATGGATTTCTGTTGTACGTTAATCGTCTATAATAGTTGTATTGAGAGTCGGGATCGATTCTGTCCCATCTAATTTGTACATACCGATCCCGATCACTTCGACTCTGTTCATGCCTCTGTCCTAATCGATGTAACATTTCATGAGCAGCTATACCAACCTATTATACGAAAATACAATCTTATTTGAACAATATTATTGTTCTTTTGTTTTTAAGGAGGCCGGATAGTCAATAAATTAACTACCAGATCTACGTTAAAATTTAAGATATGATTTGCTTTAGTTATAAATTATTATTTTGTAAAGAAAGCATCCATTTATTTTACTTTTTAAAGGACTAAATACATGTTTAGCTTATATGGCCCTGTGATATCTCATAATTTCAAGTAAAATGAAATGAAATAAAACCGTTGTAATATTTTAGTCTAGTATTGATACTATTCCAGTAGGCCAAGATTTGCCCGCCAAAACGTGAATTATATAAAAGAAAAAACCGTTGTCGGGCCGTTTTTTTTTTTTTTTTTTTTTTAAATCTCCATATTTCAGTATAGTTTGCTTTTCGTCAAAGCACAACCTCTGATCTAAAAGATGATTGTTATTGAATCTTATTAACTAAAAGAAATATTTCAAGTGAGATTTTTTTAGATCAGAGGGTGTGCTGTTAATGGAAATCAACTTTAAAGAAAGCCGAGGAGCAATCCGGAATTGTTTATTTTTATGGCAAATGCATGTTTTAACATATTGTGTGACTTCATAAAACAAACCCATAGTATTTATGCATTGGATAGGTGGTTTCCATTAAAATTAATCAGAAATAAAGGTGCACTGTAGTTTTTAAAGGTATATTTGAACGGAAAAATTTGCGCATACACGGATATTACTTCATTTGAATATGTAAACAAACATAGCAAAATATAATTGTGCATGACAATTTCATGGAAAATAAATGAAGACCACGGCAATGTTTACACGACATTTTTGAAGTCAGGTTTCTCATTTAATATCATTACGTATATCTATAGGCCTTTTTTCTTTGAATCGCATAATGTAAACAAATATCGTCTGCAGACTGATCATGACTGACGGCCAATGGACTCATCAATCGGTATAATTATGTAAACCACGCTTCTTGCTATATACATTTTGTTAAAAAGTAGGTGTTAGATAGGGGAGTACAATTTTATTAATTTGATAGTCTTAATTTTGACTATACACGTATTTCTAAAAAGGAGGTGTATTCGATCGCCGATAGCACATCATGCATCGTTATGCATTGACATGTACTCATTTGCAGTGAATATACAGCCGGGGCCGAGGCCCTTGTTGACAGATAATTCAGAATGTGATGTATTAACAAAAAGTTCCGAGATAGTATATAATTGACAAAAAAATGATGCTGTTATGAATTTCGACAGTTAACCTACTACAATGTTGACTATTTAAATCACTCGGTATGAAAGAGACGTGGTGTATTGGGTGCGTTTAAAACGTTCCGTCGTACGGCCGGGGTTCAAGCATCAGATGCTTAAACATGTACTTAAAAAATAGCAACCTTATTTAAACTGCAGCAAAATACTTTAAGATTTTAAAATGACATGTGCCAATGGATTTAAAAACATGTGTCAGAAATGACAAAAGCATAGGGAGATGTTTTATATTGACTAAATGTCATTAATAAAGCAAATGCGGATAAGTTTGACGATTTTTATTATCTTTCAAATGAATTTCACTGAATTTATTTACTTAATTTTTTTTTATTTCAGAAAATAATGAATCAATAATACAACAACAGAAAACATAAAGATCTGTCCATGCATCCTTTGCAAAAAAAGAACAAAACCGAAAGACAGAAAGAAATGCGAATCTGCAGCTATTTGACGTTTCCTCCGAAAGAACTTCCTTGTTGAAGCTAATACAAATGATATTCTTGTACAACAAATGCAGACATCTATATCACAGCAACCAAAAAAATCCAGTTCACTTCCTGTGTCCCAGCCACCACAATCTGTTCCAAACTCTTCACCATCAGTAGAATCCAGTCCATCTTCTATATCGATTTCCTTTCAAAGAACACCTTCTTCTCATGCATAATGTTTTATCTGCAAGAGCCTTAGACCAAAACTCGTTGTCAATTCTTCCGTTGCTAGATACTCAGCCTTCCTACACAAAGAAGTCATAATTCCATCTGGAAGCAGGTGCTGTCCATCTTATGTGGAGGAAGGAGAATTCAGACCTGGTGCTCTGGACAATTTGCAGACCTTCGAGTCATCCCAAGTGAGCAAAACAACAGTGTTGGAACTCATCAAAACACATAAGAAATTATGCCATCCAAAATTCCACACATAGATTTTCTTTCGAACTGTCAACTATGAGCAGTACAGGGACATGGATATCATGCTCTCACAAGGAATTCCACGGGTTGATAACGGTCGAGCTTCAAAGTTGACATGTTTCTGCAAAGCCGACATGTTTCTTCAAAGCAGTTTCTCCTATAGATTCAGTTCTTGGAGTCTGAGATGACAGCATGGTACTGTAGGTGTCGAGCAGGTTCCCATGTCGTTGGAGTGTGCAGCTGTGATTTGGTACCACGCTATAGGAATGCATGACATGGAGGCCATATCATCTATCCAAGACTGTTCAGAGTTTGTGACCAATGCTACTTATCATTGACGAGTCGGATGACAGTGATGATAGTGCTGTAGAGTGAGAATATTGACTCATTTTTCAGTTTTTCAAACCTCTTTTTCAGGTTTTGTTTCTGAGCTTTAAGTTCATAGTTTCCTGTAAATACGAATAATAAATATCACAGCAAACATGTTGATTCATTAGTTATTCAAAACTGACTGATTCATTGTTTGATCTGCATATATTTGATGCATTTATCCCATATAGATAAAGGCTCACTTTTTAGATTCTTACCATAAAATAATTAAATGATCAAGTGTCAATACCCAATATAGTTATACATAATGACACAATATTTACATTGTACCGGTAATATACAAACATGATTATTTTGAATACATAAATCTACAAATACATTTATGACGTATGTATTTATTTGAATATGTGTTACGTGTTCGGCAGCAATAATTCGAGTAAATAAAACTATCAGTTCAAACTGAGGTAATAATTATATACTCATAAATATATTTCAAATCTTGACTGTATGAAACCTATCATTGATCACACAGTGCGGTAATTGATATGTGGATAGAATATTTGTATCTCTGAATTTGTTTATGTACTTATTCATTTATATTAAAGTCAGATCTGTCATTTTGGTATAATTAATCAATAGTGTTGACTTGCATATATGTGGACTTGAATTGATGTGAATTCATCATTTATGACATTAATATTTCAGAATAATATATAATGTGCCATGTCTTTTTATCATCTATTTTTAATAAGAATTTATGAATGAAACTCAACATGCATGCATTATTCTCTCTCTCTCTCTCTCTCTCTCTCTCTCTCTCTCTCTCTCTCTCTCTCTCTCTCTCTCGTATGGTTATCTTTGTGGCTGATGTTGTGTTTTACAGAATTTCAGCTATGTGTTATCACTTTCTAGTTGTATAACGTGAACAGTGCTTTGCTTTAGAATGTTTTTTTTTTCATTTCTGTTGTGTATAGCTATACAACAGCATGATTGGTTGAGTAGTAGAAGAAATGCATGTAGAAACTTATTTATAAGATGATCTTATAAAGGCACATAGAGGCATAGATAGATGAATCCTGAGGTATTTATAAATATCGAGTAATTAAGCAAAATGTGAATCCAGGATATCTTGGGACAGAGTATAGTTAAATGGCTATCTATTATGCAGCATTGTCAATTATTGAGCTTGTTGACATGGTAACATTTTGCTTCTATATGTAGCTGCATGTACAATATCTCTGAAAACAGTTGTATCGGGGTTTTTTTTTCAGATCAGCTCAGGTACATTCATGATATTTAAATATCGTTTCGCAACTTAAAGTAGATTTTCATACCGGGTATTATGGCAATGTTTACACGCCATACTCGATAAAGCGTATTGTACATGTGTACGTTTATATTGTCAAATTAAACAATCTGTGGTATTTTCCTGAAGATGTTTTACAGGAGGAACAATAAAATGTTAAATAACACTTACGAAATAAATTGCAATAAACGAGTCCTCTGCTATCTCTTCTGTGAAGCTCTGTTCATCACCGTGCGAAATTGTTTCACAATACTCGAGTTATCGGAAACTACGGTGTTCCATGTGGATTATGCGTGAAATTATTTTCTCATTTATCTATATATAGGTAGTAATTCTGGCAGCGATCCTTCGTTTTTAGTGGATAATTATATCAACGTTAAATTGTTTTAGAAATATGATGAATATGGATAGTGACGTCGTATGACGCTGTTAAATTAGCGCAATTTACGCACTACCCTCACCCTATACAAACATTGAAATCAGTACTTTTTAAATCCCAAACTTGAAAAAAAAAGTTCATGCTATGAAAGAAGCATTGTTTTAAAGCATATTTAACAAAATTTTGTTCTCTTTTGACGTTAGGCAGAATTTTGCTAAACATGGTCCTTGTCCTTTGGGTGTTTTCCTTATACATTTACATAGAGCTCGTATTTTAAAAGAGATCAATTCAGTCTTAAAATGGCCACGATCATCGAGTCCTCGCAAATGCTAGTATCGTTAATGTGGACTACAATGTATACCTAAAAACTCAAAGTACAAATTTAAGCAATTGTGTTTAAAATCAGAAAACGCATTTGGATAGAAGAAACGATATTTGTAAGTGAATATCATAAGGAGATATAAAGCTGTATAAATGATACATTAGAACTATACGGAATCAGTAGACATTTAGGATATAAACATGACACAGCTATCGTTTGAAAGAAAACTCCCTTAATAAAGCTAACAAATTCTAAAAAAAAATGTTTTTCATGTGATATTGAAACTTGCTTGCGATAAAGCGTTACATTATAAGACTTGTAGTTTATTTCATAAAAAAACAAAACGGTAACCACAGTTTTCCCATTCTTATCTAATACCGTTCCACATCCCGGCTCCTTCAAGTTGATTATATGTTCATGATCACCATAGAAACCAACTCCAGAACTGCAACTTGTTCCACTATGAAAAGAATTAGTTATCAGTGGGTTTTTTTTTTAGATCCAAATTTCAAAAAAGTAACTTTATTAATAGTAATAGATTTAAACAAAAAGAAATGTGTCACTATATAAGAGCTTTCTTTATAGCTATAAGGACATGTACCTTTTTAAAAAAGTAATTTCATTTCAAACATGTAAATAGATTATATATTTTTAGGAAACCTGTGTGCTCAGTACCTTCTGACTAAAGTGTATCCTCTATGTCCAACTTCAGCTTCCACTTCCGCCGATCTCGGCTTCCACCGAATACAGGTCAAGTTATGAAAAAGCTCGACCGCTTGTAGGAAATAATATCTGTTGGCAACTAAATGTATATATATTTATTATCATATTAACTTATTTTTCAACACAACATGACTACTTATAATTTGTGAAGTTCTAAATCTTGTTATTGATCAATAAAGTGTTTTTTCACTCACGTAAGGTGGAATCAAACACATACGGAACTATCCCCTTAGGCCAGTTTGGATAATTCGGTCCAAAGTTTCTTTTTCTCCGTTTCTAAAAATATTTATAAAACCCATGCAAAAAAAAAACCCCAGCAATAATCATTCACAATGAACGTACTTTCTACATATATTTTCAATCATCAAATTCCTATGATATGATTAAATATATACATTTAATCGTAGAAACATTTTAATCTGAATATGAGACGCAGTTTATTAAGGACAGGTAAATACATGTACGCATTGATGGTTCGTAAAATTAAATCTAAACTCGATAAGTGTATACTGTATGTCATTAAATACAAACACATGGACGACCTCTTTTCCTGGCTCCCCTTCTTTCTCTCTTTCTTCCTGAGTTTCAGTTGTTCTATCCAAGTTCTTTGCTTTGACCTTTTTGGAATCATCGGGGTGAAGTCCCTTAGGCTTAGTATATATAATAAGAAATTAATATCATTCAAGTAGTACAGCATTCTATGTATCATTGCAAACACTCGGAACAGTCAGTTTGAAAATATGAATTATTTTTTAAAAGTTAAATAAACTTAAATGCAAAAAGAAATATCGGTATACAACCATCTTGGCATTTGATAAAAAATAGGACATATTTAATATCAATTTTATGTAACAATTAAAGATTTATAAAAGGGTCTTGCCACGTATAGTCACCAAATTTCCTTATATTTCATACATGGACACAACTAGGTGTAAAACGCAAAAAGACACTAAAAGTTGGTTGCTTGGGTAACCGTTGCCATGGAAACCGAAGCTAAAGATGGAAAAATTGCAAAACGTAACTACTTTGAAGCCATATTAGGTTTTCCCATTAATGTAAACTATTTAAGACATAAAACAGCCTTTGTCCTGTTTTCAATTCTTATATTATATAAGAAAATTGATGGAGAAACCAATCCTTTCAAAATGTTACCATGGAAAGCTTTACACATTTTTTGAAATAACTTTTTTTTACGGTTTTTTATAAGCCAAAATGGGAAACTGTTAAATTTTTACATCCTGATCAATGTCCATGCAATATAGATTTTATTATGAAAATTGAAATCCGTTGCTATGGTAGCAAGGTCAAAAAATAGGAAAAACTGAGAAATTGAACATGATTTTGATATGCTTTAGTTCCTGATTTTAGAATTTTTTATCAATTGTTTAACTTGGAACTTGTACAATTATATCTAAATATTTATTATATACCACAAAAACCTTTGTTATGCAACAGCGAAGTTTGTTATATTGGAAAATCAAGTTGCGAAGAAAATCACACAGATATTCTTATCTCGAAAAGTCCATAGCAACGGCAGTTATTTTTAGAAAATGTCAGATTTTTGTCAAGTGTCAATAAAGTTCAGGACATACTTGGTTTTTTCTCACCAAATGATTATACATATTTATTCATTATAGTTGAATAATATCCAAAAATGCCTAAAAATATGATAATTTATCTTATTTTTTAGCTTGTTACCATAGCAATGGTTCTCAATTTTCATATCTAAATTCTTAATTGCACAATAATAATAGCGTCTAACAAAAAATCCAAGGTTTTCCCTTTTTATTCAAATTAGATGAAAAAAAAAACATATTTTTGAATTTTTTTAGTAACCATGGGAACGCTATTAAAATATGCGTTTCTCCATGAACGTTTTTAATTATATATTCTACCCTGTCATTTTTTCATTCTAACCTGGAAACCCCAAGTTGAGAACATTACTCACAATATGTTCTCAAATAAGCATTAAAATGCCATTTTTACCCTCTGTTACAATGGCAACAGGACCCCATAGCAACAAATAAATGATGTTAGGCTTTTTTACTCATCAAAGTATATCAAATTGTCAAGAATGAAGAAAATCCGTGACTATGCGTGTTGATTCTTATATAGAATTGATCGTAAGATGTTGTCTTTGCATAAACTTTTACGCATTTGTTTTTATGGTGAACATATCACATTACAGCTTACATGTTTTAAAACTCCGTCTTCAACAACACCCATACTCAGTAAAAGTCGCATTTTTGGATCATCGGGGTCGACTTCCTAAATTTAAAAAAATGGATGATTTTTTTAAAAGTATAATCAATCTGAAATCAGGATAATTCTGCATTGGTCCAATAAATCCTGAAGATATGATAGATATGAAATGTTTGTGTATATGTACGTTACATTATATATAATTAGTTTATTAAATTGTAAGAGAAAAGAACGTTTTGTGATCCCTTTCTGTGCTACATTCGTTGTAACGTTCATTGAAAAAAAATCTAATTCAATAATGTTAGGGGTATTTTCAAACAAAATTTTGAAACCTAAAACACTTATTGCTTTGTTAAAACTCTTACCGACTTCATTTTTGCAAATTTCAGGTAGGGAAATCCGTATCATTATAATAAAAAAAAATCCTGCGCTCACTCTGTCCTTACTTTGTTTTCCAGACCTTTTCAGAGTTACGTAATTAATTTTAAATGTGACTCTCATTTGCCATTCTAGAATTAAGATTCTAATCATATATAATTGAAATCGAGAAAAGAGACAAAGTGTAAACCATCTCAAAAATCCATAAAGCGAAATAAAAATTCAAAGCAGAGCAACACGGACCTCTAAAAAGATAGAAGTAGGATCAGGTGCCTAGGAGGAGTAAGCATCCCCAGGTTCGGGTTATTGGGCTACGCCGTCGTCTATTTACCCGAATGAACCGAAATGGACCCAAAAATAATGATGAAAAAAATACCTTTAAACGACTGGTTTTCATTTCCAATCAGAATTTTCTCTATATATCACATAAAACGACCGAAATTGTTTCAAAACTGGGGGCTTCGCTAGTGCGAACCTGCTCACATATATCGTTGGCCTTTTTTTTTCATTACTAATCGGTTTCCGACTTAACCGAGTAAGCATGTAACACGACATTTGTTTTTAAATTTGGGGTGCCGGTAGGGGGTATGCATTGCTTATGCAAAACTCTCATAATGCTTGTTCTATATGAAGGATAAGCAAATTAAGTAACAAAACCTATCCCGAAATTGGCACGATTAAATATCATTAAAGTTGTATGTCAAATTATTTTAGGATCTACCTAATCACAGTTTTTCATGCAACAACTATGTGTCTTGATATTTGAAGGGCTTTTAATTTATTAAAAAAATAAGATATTTACAATCACTTCATTCCATATTTATACATTGTAACCTATGTTCTTTAAATCTATTTAAACAAACTATTTTAAGCATCATCACCATAAATGATGCAGACATGGCTCATTGCCTTTTTAAAAAAAGATATAAATATGTACATGTTTGGTCTTATAAGCATTAAACGACCGTTGATTTCACTACATGGTACGTAAAAAAGTGCCCTTATCCTATCCTGCATATATTATGCAATATCATGCATTTTACATATATCATTATAGCATTATTGCAAATATTGTATATTATATTGTAACTTAATGTTTAAAAACAAACCTTTTCATCTAATACATTGGTTTTGTCTTCTTTTTTGCCATCATTCTGATTCTCCCTCTGTCGAGTACGCAATAAACCATAAAATTCATAGTAATGATAAAAGTTATAAATACACTCAAATAATATACAAATGTTGACTGGGGTTAAGGGCTACATTGATTATATTAGCCCCCGAGGGACGATATATTTCCCGACGCGAAGCGGAGGGCAATATATTCGTCCCAAGGGAGCTCATATAATCAATGTTGCCCGAAAACACAGTCAACATTTGTTTTGTTATATAAAGAAACAAACCAAAATTCAAGAAAGGATTTGAAAACAAAACGCCGTAATTTTCTCAGCTCAACATATAATTCACGAATTCTATTTTGCGCAAATTCTATTTCCAAAATATCATCGGCATCAAACGGTCACTGGTGATATTCCGGCGCCCGTAGGAATTAAATTACATATGTTTTACCTGATTTTACTTCATAGTATAATTCGTAAATCCCTATATCCGTCATGATAGCAAACCGTCGCATTTCGCGTTCGTTGCTTACTTGCGTTGACTGAATGCCTATTATGACCGCACCTTGTTTCGGAGTCGCGAAGACTTATTTCCGTCAACGTATACAAATCAACGAATCAGAAGCGATTAATTGAAATAGAGGGAATATTCTCTAGAGATTATTCCTAGCCGGTCAATATTAAAAAAATATTGACCGGTCAATATTTTTCGGACGAGCTAATATTACAATTATTGACTATTCATCTATATAGAGTTATATAGTGAGAATATACTACTGAATATAACAACATAATATGTTTCCTCTATTAAGGGTTATTTTCGCCCCATGTTATTTTCACCTTTCTACAAGTGACAATGGTTTCATCCCGTCTTTAATTTGCCAAGACACAGTTTGAACAAGAAAATCTTTCTATTTATACAAAAATGTCTTTAATTTCCCCCCCAATCTTACATTCCCCCGCTGACAACGTGAGAGAAAGGCGAAAATACAATGGAGACAATCATTTCTCTGTAAACAGTATTAATATGACATGATCACTATATCTCATGTGCACTTAAAAGGAAGTATGGGTTTCTCCATAATGTGATATATTTTCTTTTGAAATAAACGATATAATTGAAAATAGATTGTCATTCTTTATTCAATTTACAGCTAAGAAAACCTAAAGGATGAAAAACTAGGGTAAAGGCATCCTAAAATTGCTATAGATTCAAGTTTATTTGTGAATTATCTTTAACAATAATTCTAAATCAGTTTTGATGTCTAAATATCAAAACGTTACATGTGACTTATGATTAATTTTCGAAATGTTATAACTTTCAAATAGTATTTTTGGATATGATGTACTTTCGTTCACTTCGATTTCCAAAATTGGTTCTTACCACCGTTTTCTCTCATCCCAGAATATTTCATTTTACCTTAATAAATTCATATCTTTCTAACTCTGCTTCTATTTCTTCGATGAGTTCTCGCCTCTCAGCTGAAATATAGTTAAATGTTTAATACTGTAATCTGTTATACTATAGCTTTATACCATGATTTCTTTAGTCGATCCTTTTCGTGAAACATTAAATTATCGTTTGCTTGAGCAGTATGATATTATTATTTTATATTTGTAGGCATAAGGACATTTTACCACACCCAATGCATGTTTGTTAAACAAATTGACTCTATTTTGTTTGTAAAGATTTAAAAAATTCCTTTAAAATATTGCTGGCAGCAAAACATTAAAAATTATTTACTTTAATTCTTAAAACCATTTACATATTTTATGTCTTTTAAATATTCATTCATCCACGGGAAATGTTTTTTCTCAAGACTCAACTGCAGTATGATTACAGATACTTAACAAAGCCTCTGAGAGCATTTTATCTCTTTTTGTAACGAGGGGTAAAAAACCCCAAAATCACGCTGACTTTCATCTAAAAATAAGCTGAAGCTATATTTTGTTCTGGTCAACGGTTGCAACAAATTTTGAAGCATTTTGTTGTGTCAAAACATCAATTTGAAAGAAGAGAGCTTACACAAAATAATGTAGTTTAAGCCCACACGAAGTGATTTAACTTGATCAAGCGACTTAAAAAGCAATAAAATAAAACTTGTAAAAATATGAAAACAATCTGTAAACAAAACAGCTAGTGTCGAATCGTTGAAAGTTTAACTTGAAATTCGAATGCACTCAATTTCTTTTTGTTATTCATGAAGGGCAAAAAATACATTAACACATTTTTTTCTCTCATTATATCGCTTACTCTTTGCAAAATAAGTTCAAAGCCAACATGATCAGTTTTTTTGTTGTTGTTTGTTTTGTTTTTTTGTTTTTGTTAAAAGAAGAACAAGAATATTATCATATAAATACACAATATCATATATTATAAACCGCTATATATAAACAAGAGGTCCATGGGCCACATCGCTCACCCGAGCAACAATAGCCATAACTTTGATCATATCACCATAACATGATCAAAATCAAAATATCTTGACACCTAAGTACAGTAGATCTTGCTTAAAAAGTAAAAAATAAAATCTGCGGATTTTTATCCAAATATTTATTATGGTAAATAATACCAAGCCCCTTTTGTTGTTTTAGTATTTGTAAGTATATTTTTCTCTATATGCCACGTTGAATTATTTACATTCCCTTGCGCTTGCTTAGGTATGAAGCGGAAGGCAAACTCAATATTTTTGTGTTGACCAAACACTTTATCTATTTTTCTCTTTTTAATTTGATATATTCACTTTTGAGCACTGTAATTTTTCAAAAGTTCACCTTTTCATATGATTTTAGTTTTAGTCTAAAATTATTGATTGAAATAGATCTTTATTTTTGATCGGTAAAGGATAAACATTTAAACGACATCTTTCTAATTGTATTGAGAGAGAGAGAGAGAGAGAGAGAGAGAGAGAGTTGTTTCGCTCGTAAAAATGCAATAAAAAAATTTCTAAAACAGAAATAAGTTAAATATAGTCATAAATTAACTTTAAGGTATATAAGATGTTCACAACTCCTTTGACGAAAAAAAGGTAATTGCTCTCAAATTTACTGTAACGTATTTAACCGCTACAGTTTTGTTTTTAATTAACGCTTTATAACAAAAGTAATGCATAGATTGAGAAGTATTTTTTCTTTTCGATCGGTGAACGATACACATGTAAAAGACATTCGTCTCACGGTTACAGGGTATCAGTAGGTGAACGATACACATGTAAAAGGCATTCATTTCACGGTTATAGGGTATCAAAATGCGTGTTTAATCTTTATAAAATGACCTTCAACACAAAATATTAGTGCATATATCAACATTTTAGCTCATATGTTTCAATAATGTGTTCCTTTTCTGAAAAGCAAGAGTTATATATATTTGTTTTTTCATAAGCAAATGTTGAATGCATTAAAATTTGTTATATAATTAATAGAGTGCTGTATGCAAATAATCGAGATATAAACGTTTAAGTCTTAAAACTATTGGAAAGGGATCTGAAACATGTTTTCTGTATTGATCTCTTATTGCTGAAATAAATATAAAAACAAAGCTTACTTTTAAGGGAACAAAATTATATTTCTTTTTAAAACTATCCTCATTTATGTATTTGTCTTTAAAACTGTTTTCAAACAATGTATTATTTTTGTGTCTCTCTTGTAAATTTGCCAACGAAATTATATGCTATGTTTATAAAACAAACAAATGCTAGATATCTCAAAATAAAATAAATGGAAAAATATTCCGTCAGGACATTAACATTTTGAAAATTAGAACAACGTAATACTAAGTGGAGGAGGAAACATTTCGACATGAACTGTTGTGAATAAGAATATTTTGTGTCTTTACAGCAAAAAGATAAATATGTAAGATATATAAATTTTTGAAACTCACCACTTAAATAATTCTTTTCTAAAGACGGGTGAACTAGACCAAAAAGAAGCAAATTAGCCATGGTGAGGGAGATAGCTCTCCACATCATAGCGAAGTAAATTGATCCCGGCGATTGAATTGAATTTATACTGTAACACATTAACAAAACCGGATAATTTAAAAGGACAGATGTATCAGGTTTCGGCGAATTTCGTTTTAATTTCAAGTCTAACGCAAGTGAGTGTTTATATAGCCTAAATTATGTTTCTCTGTTCTTTGCTTTGAGTCATTCAACGATGTAAAAAAAATTGTCGAGATTTAAACACCTGTGTTTAACCGAATATGTTTGAATAAACGTTTTATACATCTGTACACGTAACAAAGTGTCGGTAAATATGTAAAACAAATTAATAATACCTCCCCTTATAGGCAATTCACTAAATTAATTTGATCATTGAGAGAAACGCAAATGATGAAATATGCTGGTCAACGCAATACATTTAAACAAACTTTGCTAATATTGTTTTCATTTTTGCATTGAAGTGTGCTAAATGTTCTAGAGTACTTTGAAACTAAGAAAATAATTACAAATTGTTTTCGTTTTGTTTATCTCCACTCGTTACTGATTCATGTTCCTTTGTGCTTTTCCTCAAAACAAAATCTGGGTTTCTTTATTATATCTTTTCCCTTTAAAGCTGCCATTAATTTCTTTTCTTTTTTTTTCCTGTTTCTTAAATCTGTTACTAGTATCTGGTGGATAGTGAAATGCATTCTTTAATTATGTCCCTATTTCTTTATGGGTAAAGGTCATCTCAAGGCTCAACAGCAGTATGATAACATGTACTTTAACAACACCTCTGCAAGCGTTTTTTTACGTTTTCATAATGAAAGGCACAAACAAATCACGCTGACTTTCATCTTAAATTTGCTGAAGCTATATTTTGTTCGCTTAAACATTCACAAACAAATAATGAAGTATTGAAGTGTAATGAAGTGCACACTTAACTTCACCAAAATTAGCATACATTTTAAACGATTGAGGATGTTTAAATGCCTATAGATAATCTAAATCCGGAAAAATTGTACATAACCCATTTGAATTGTATCTATTTAAATCAGAGGGAAGAGACAATTAAATCGACATTATTCTGTTTGTGGATCGATTAGCGCATTTGCTAAGTTATACTTTATGTGATATTTTATGTCGGGAAAAAATCGAATAAAGCTTTGAAGTTGCATTTTACGATAGTGATCAAACAGACATTATGTACGCTTGTATTTAAAATAGAGAATGCATTTAAAATATTACTTAAACACATTTGCTGGGTATTTCTCATATCAAATACACGTATTTAACTGTGTAATATTATGACTTAAAATAAGACCGTCTTTCAATATGAATTTTATAACTTTTTGCGATCTGCCATTATCTTTTTGGCATAAACATATAAATGGGTTTACTTCATTTTTTGATTTTCCAACATTCTGTCTGCCACAGTGGCACATATTAGGCAATTAGGTGTCCTTTCAGATATATTTCATTTTAACAAATAAAATATTCAACATATCTTATTTATTAAAATGAAATCTATCGGAAAGGACATTGGTCTAAAAACGTTTATAAGGGGAACAACAATGAGCACATTTGATAAAAGTCTACCTGGATAGAACCCACGTGACAATTATTAATTTGAATCTTCATTTTTTACCGGGGCCCATAAGTGCACTTGTCCTTAAATTGAAATAAAAATATCACATATTATAAACCGGCATATATAAACAGTAAAATTCTTACAAGAACAATGGGCTTTATTTTCAAAAATCCCACTAAGACAATTGATAAATTCATGCAATAAAAAAAATACACTGTATATTATATGTGTTATGAAACACACTATCTAGGTCATCAATGACATGAATAAATAGAAATACAAGTTTCACTGACATTTTACACTATTATTTTCATTGAAAAAAAATGTGTACATCATATTTATAGCTGCATAACATGATCATATAACCAAAGCTTTTTTTAACCCTTAAAACTGAGTTTGCCACACAAAGAGATGATCATTTTCCTTACAATTCAAAATGAGATGGTGAAGGCATATTTATATTTTTTATCTGTGCTTTCGATAAAACAACGTTAAGCGACACACGTTTGAAAATTATTGTACACGCTAATTTAGTGTTACACAAATTGTAAAAGTAAAGGTTTATCATTTCATTTATTCTTTACATGCATATGTAATGTTTCCAGAAAAAGAAAAGGTAAATAAAAACAAACATCGTTCCTACGTTGTAGTACTGCTAGTTATTGGATAATTGCACCTTGTTTACAAATGTTACATCAAGTAATCATTAGTAAAAAAAAAACAACATTTTTTTGTATTTTTAAAAAATACACCGGTGAGGCCAAGAATGAATGTCAATCAACGCATTTATTTTGTTTTGTAGACCAACGTTTTTCCTTAATTAAATATCTCAACTTAACTGTTGTATTTTAGCCTCTCTGACAAACACAAATATGTAATCGATTTTTTTCCCATATAGTGTTTTTATTCACTTTACTCCATAGATGTGTATTTCTATCTTTTAAAATAAAATTTTTCTACACTTCAGTTTATTGCCTTGCTGTGGAACTACAGTACTGCTTTAAATTTCGACCCATTGTTTTATTGTGACATTAACATAAGAAATGTGACTTCAATAATATGCGTTAGCGGTTACTACATGCATTCCTTTGAAATGGTTAACGGACGTTGTATCAAGAGGGAGCGAGAGAGAAAAAGACAGCAAAAGAAGAAGGAGATAATGTTGTTAAGATTTTAAAAATGCAATAAATGCAATCAAATACAATTTCTAAAAAAAAAGGAAATTTTAAGGTTCTATAAATGTAGTCATGATTTTACCTTGAAATATTTCAAATGAACAAGACTCGTTTAAACATTGTGGTAAAAAGGTTATTGCTCTCAAATGTACATCTCTCAGCACTACCGTTGCGATATCAGTTCATAAATCTTTTATAACAAAAAGTATTTCATAGATTGGAAAGGAGTCTTTTCTGATAGGTTAGCGATAAACATTTAAAAAGCATTCGTCTAACGTTTATAAGGTATCGATGTGTGTGTTTATTCTTCAAACAACTGACCTTCAACACAAAACAGTAGTGCATATTACAACATTTTACCTCTTGTGTTTCAGAAATGTGCCGATTTTCTGATAAAAAGCAAGGATATATTTGTTTTTGTTTTTTTTTACATGGACCATATTATGTATGCAATGGAATTTGCTGTGAATGATACAATTCTGTATGTGAATGTCATAGATACATGTATAAACGTTTATATCTTTAAACGTTTATAGAAAGTGTTCTCAAGAAATTTTATTAAATCTATCTTAATTATTGCTAAAATGAAATCGACTATTGAAAAAAAAAATATGTATGCTTTATTTATTTATTTATTTAAAACTGCCATTTTTTCATTTATTTATAAACCTGTAAGCAAACAAAATAGCTTATTCACATTACTTTTAATTGTTTGTTTGTTTTGTTTGTGGTTTTGTTTTGCCAACACAATCAGATGCCAATTTACAAAACTAAAAATGATAGATGTCTCCAAGAAATGAAAAAAAAAATAGGAGAAAAAAACTATTGAAACTAAATCTATTTTCATTAAGTGAATAAGAAACTTTTTCCTGGTATCAAAATAAATATATAAATAAAATACATATCAATGTTTCAAACTCACCACTTGAATAAGCTTTTCCTACAGACGAATGAAGCAACTCAAAAAGAAACAGGGTACACGCCGTGAAGAAAATAGCTCTCCTCATCTTGGCGCGAATTAAATTGATGAAGTTGATTTTAGTGTAATTTATACTGTAACACATTCACCGATCCGTGACATTTAAAGGGTTATGGCAAATTTAGTATCAATTTAAAATCAAACGTAAGTGGGCGTTTAAATGACTCCAATTACTTTTTGCTATGTCTATTTTATTGTTGGTGCTTTTAGTTATTTATGAATTGCTTCAAAGAAATTACACCCGTCGTTACATATGTAACCCAATATCTACAGCTGTAACAAGAAATCTGTGACTCAGTAAAACATTTTAATAATGTTTCACCATATAGGGAATGCAGAAATATGAAAGTTATGAGAGAGAGAGAGAGGAGAGAGAGATAGAACGAGGGAGAAAGAGATTCAGATGTTAACGAACACATTATATTTGAACATGGATTGCTGATAAATATGTTCATCTTTGCAGCAAAGTTTGATTAAAATATAATGTAGTTTAGAAATTAGATTTAAAAAAAATGAAAAAAACATCTACTTGTTACTTCAGTATGATGAGTTCCTTTACTTAAAGCAGAATTTAGCTTGCTTATTAAAGTATTTGCTTATTAGGATATTATTTCTATGTTTGTTTCTTATACCTTACCTAATTGGGAATTGATTTTTTTATTTATGTATTTTGTTTAAATATCCCTAATTATGAAAACTCATTTTGTTTGCTTTAAACCCCCCCCCCCCCGCCCTTTATTTCTGAATATAAGTGAAATGAAATGCTTTATGATCCGAAATGATTTGTGTGTTTCTTTTTTTATATTGACAAAGAGGTCTGAACACAATACACTAAACACTACTTTTTTGCTTTTGTTTGAACAAACAACTTTTATCGTATGCATTATTTAATTTGATTCGCACGCACTGTAACAACCGTTACTGATACAACGCCGCGAATTTATGGCGAGTCAATTTGATATTCTTTTCCAATGAATCTCAATTAGATGCAATTCAGACGAAATGTATAAAAGGGATATATAAACTGGCTTCAAAATTAATTATCCGTTGTCAACTGTTAATGCAATAATATATAGCACTAGACGTTGCAAATGCAACGCTTAATGATATTTATATCATTACGCAGTGTTGTATCATTAACGGTAGTTATAGTGCGTGCAAGTAAAATTTGTTATTACATATAATTTGCGGCATATCAAGCTTTATAGCTGTTATCAATTCATTGTCCACAAATTGTAGACTATTACAAAACATCACGTTCAGAGGACGCGGAAGATAGAGCAGAATTTGAGATAAATAATTGTTGACGTCCGTAAACTCTTTTGAAAAATGAAAGAACGAAAGGGAGAGCGAAAAACAAATTTGTTATCAATGTTATCAATAAAACATAAGTTATGCATTAGGATTTGTTATTAAGGAACATTCAAAGGGGTGTCTTTAGGTTTATTGATAAAGTGCATGCACGCAGAAACATAGGTAAACAACATATACAGGTATTCAAATAGAAACCTTGAACTTTTATCAGTATCTGATTTACATTTGTTTGTTTTATTGTTTACGATTACGTTAATGATGTCACGATGAAGTTTTGTTCCCATGAAGCACAATTTATGCATCAGTTATATGCATACACATTTTAAAATTAATAAACTATATGCAAGAAACAGTGTTTGTAACATTTTGAAATATTGTGGTCATTAAATTGCTTTTTGTATGGAAAAATATATATTTCATTACAGTGTTTGGGATCAATCAGATATACATGAAAATAAATACCTTTTGAAAAATCCAATTATTCATCAAATTAATGCATTTCCTCAACAAAGGAGCAGCGTTGCATTTAATATCAAAATTCATTCTCTGAGAAAACAACTTATCTATCTGAAATAGAAAAAAAGTGTTTTTATGAATATATTATAATATTTCCTAGTAACGTCAACATATCTTTCAAGCAAAAACAAAAAAAAGCATTAACAATACCAACAATACCCTAGAACTTGACTGTCTTCAAGGAAAACATGATTATTTAACATTATAAAAAGGTCTGAGAATGATAAAGTATGTAATCATTGACTCAGACAAAGTTTGTCACTGAGATCGACTGTTGATACTGAAAGCGCCCATTTCTTAACTGTTGAAAATATTTCATATACTGTGATCTTGGTTCAATTAAATATGGCTAGAATGTAACACTCATCGCACCATCTTTACATTAAGCTCTGTCTAATCATATTGTGGCGTTAAATGCACATTCTAACACTTGCAGACGTGTTTCCTGAAAGCAGAATTTGCCCTCAACTTTAAGAAATATTAAAACCTGTTGAGCTGTTAAAAAACTGCAACCCACTTATCAATTTTAAAAGTTGGATCTCACAAAACAAAAGAATGATTATGCAACATTAATTATAACAATGTTGATATTCTAAAAAACATATAATGCTTTCTTTAATGATTCATGTTGGTACATGTATGAAGGTAGCAATCATTGCAGATAAAATCAAAAACACGCGTTAACAGGTTATGTCAATTTTTTGTTTGCATTATAACCCTCTAAGCCCGCATGAAACACCAAAGGAAGCATTTAACATTTCTGAATCATTCGTTTACAAATGATTATCCATAAGAAATGAGTAAAATTGCCTCAAATAATATAATTGTTTTTCATTATAACTCTACAAAAAGAACAGCCAATGTTGTTGTTTTTTTTTTTTTTAAAACAGAAGTATTTCCATGATTACTATACGTACAGATACTTAGAATTCTATGGTTAGTCCACTGAGTCCGCGCTCTTAGTTTAGGTAAAGCTTCAATTGATCCAAAAATATAGCCACGTGAAGTCAACACAAAAAAAAGTACTAGAAAGGCGTCATCGTATGATATAATCATTATCTATTAAATGTGCACGGATTGACGTTGACATTCAACAAACTTTTGGTTAGTTAGCATTTAAGGTTTAAGTTTTAAGCGTATAATAAATGCGTGTACTTAGGTGCAGACAGGTCGTCTCAGCGGATCCCATTTATTAGTATTGGCAGTTTCTGTATAAATTCAATCAATTTTATTTTCAGATAGAGGAATCATGTGAATATTTAGAGATAATTGGAAATTCCTCATGTTCATCTTAAAGTCCCATTTATGTATATATGATATCAAAGTTGAAAATTGATCTGTTTATTGGGATCTTACTGCTAGTGACTTTGCATTTTGAACCAGATATTTTTTTGTTATTTTTTTAATTCAAGTATTATTTGCATCCAGTTCACGGTTGTTCCGTAAAAAAAACATAATTCTGCTCAAAACCGACTCTGTCAATTTGAAACGCTTCACAAATAGTTCATGACTTATGTTATATTAATCATTTTGAAAATAGCTATGTGAATTGGTTTGGATCAGAAATTTTAGCTTAAATTGCTTTTAAGACGAGTATTTCAAAATTGTTTTGTTCTTTTTTATATCTGTTGAAGAAATGTGTCGCTTGAGATCTTATCATGTTTGGGTTGAAACTATGTCAAAAAAGCACATTTACAAGTCGGAGAAAATCATAATTAGATGTATTGTGACGTTGCATGGATTGACAGCAGGAATTTGCATGATCTAATCTCAGACTTCTGAGAAGCTTTACATGTAGTATCTACTCTATCCAACATCGGTGTATTTGACAAATTTGCACTTCGTGAATCAAACCAAACACCTGATATGTTTATACTGATTTTTTTTCAGAGCTTTCAACTAGTAAATTCTAAAACAACGTACAGATATGCGGTGTTTAGCTAGCACATATACCGCTCATATAGTCGGACGCAGTTCCAATGATATTATCTTGCCACAATAGTGCTCTAATAACCTTCTTAGAACTAAATTGGTTTGATACAGCACACTGTATTATGTTAATGGTTAATGCTAATGGGTCGTAACTGACAGATACACACTATATACTTTAAAGCAATCATTTAACGTGCAAGTGTGTTCGTCATGATTCTATTTCGCTATCATTTAACACACACGCCATTGAGTTAGAGTAAAAAAGATATATAAATTGTTTAATTATATAATTTGAATATCATTGTGGATTGGGTGCTTTAATGCTAAAATAATCAACAATTTAAAGTTCTGATGAACTAATGAATCATGTTTATGATAATTTAGTTACAATTATTCTTTTAGATTATTCCTTTAATGTGCTTTAAGGTCTTGGCATGTGACTTGAAATGACACGTAAGAGATATTAAGAAAATTGAGAAAATGAACAATTGACATTATACATGGTTCACTATGGACATTTAATTGACCGTATATTTCTCTTTTACAAATTCAGTCCTCATCAAGGTTATTTAAGTACTTGACTAACAACCTTGTTGTAAAACCCTCTGTCTATAATCTTAAACGTACAAAACAAAGACGAGACTTTGTAGAGTTACGCCGTCAATCTTCATGGCGGGGTAATTCAAAATGGCGTAGTAAGTGTTTCTTTCATTACTTCGATAGTATGTGTCGACGTACTTGTAATATTGCGGGATGATAGTTGAACAACGTCGCCTGATTTGTCGCAAACATAAGCCATGAAGTACTTTGAAATTGTTCCGCTATCTGGACAGTTTCTAACAATTGCCTTATATTCAGTGGGTGTGTTGCTCTGAAGCTTTTTGATTCCTATGTCGCAGCTGTATTCAATAAAAGAAGCTTGAGTGCAAAGGTTTGGGTTGTAGCTGCTAAACGGATTGAAGGTTTCTCGTTTGGACTCCGACGTCAGAGATAACCATTTTTCATAGTTGTCGTTGCTATATAACAAAATTGTTGCAACCATATTTTTTTTTCGCCTGAAAAGTTTTTTTCTGTAAGTAATGCATTAGCTGTGAAAATTTAATCATTAAATGTGTACGATTGAAAATGTTTGGATTATTATATTATATCTAGAGTACATGTTAAATACCTTGAACTGATTGATGCTTTGTGGTATTCTATATCTTGAAACCCAACATGCAACAGAGTGGTCTCAATGTAATAAATGATTGCTAAATGGATTTGTAGATGATGTTTGCAAGGCAATACATTAAACACACCGGTACATATGGCTATTTTGTTAAGATTAAGACTGTTAACACTAGAAGAAACTGAGTAGTCAACAAATTAACCATTATATCTACCTTATTTTTTAGACATGAATTATTTCAGTTGTACACTAGTATTTAGGTAATAAAAAAAACATTAAAAAATTGAGAGTTGCTTCAATCTTCATACAAAACACATTTTTTCTAAAAGTGTTCAATAGAACCTAAAATTAGTACTGCCAACAAACTAAAAAAAAAGACACACCTTTTAATGACGTCTACTATTGTACTGTCGTATTCAAACTGTGTGTCAGGTGGAGCTAGAAAGACGCCTGTATAGGTGGTATGGCTGTCGTTTACCGAGGTGGCAGTCAAAGACAGAGCTTGTAGTGATGGTGTTATATAGTGCCTTTTCCCCCTAGCCATCTCTTCCCCCGGAAAGAAGGCTATATAACAGTCTTTCCCCCCGGAAAAATGACTATATAGTGGATCTTCCCCCACGGAAAGCCGGTGTAACGACGAAAAGTGACCCCCGTAGAATATTGACCCAGGGGTCAAATTTCTACGGAAAAAACTGACCCAGGGTCAGTATTCTATGATAAGTAGGGTCCTTTTTCTACAGTAGAATACCATTCAACCATTCCAGGCCTGTAGATCTACGACCCCCACACACACACGTTGAAAACTGACCCCATAGAATTTTGACCTCGCGTGAAAACAACATAGAAATTATAGAAATTAGAGGTAATACATGTACGTGTAGAATTTATGTTTGGCGAGGGGGAGGGGGCAGTGAAAGCATATAAAAGATGGATGCGCCTCCCGTGTTAAATGTACATATATAACATCAGTTTGAATAAAGCGATGTCTGTGTTTAACTTAAACTTTAAGTACTCGCCTTATGGTGCCCCTTCGCTAAGCCATTTTAGGGTTGTGTCTTCCCCTAAAGGTACATGCATGATGATGCAGTCGCTTTTGCTCCCTTTTTGCATGGCTAAACACGGTAATGATGCGACAGCTTGCGTCTGCTCGTTCTGCTGAATAGGCCCGACTATTATAGAAGATGATTTCATAGACAAACCTAAATAATGACCTAGGTATGTACATGTATTGCATATTTTAAAAAAGAAAAAGAAACCATAAGACAGCTGGAAATTTCGACGAATTAAGCGGATTTTTAAAAATTAATATATGTTCTATGTAGCGGTAGTGAATGTCTGAACCGAACAAAACACCGTCACACCGACATACTTATGTTACAGGTACACGTTCAGTTTTTGGGAATGAGTACTTTTGGTCTCAAATTTGGATTTGTCTCTATAAAACTTTTGGCCTCAATTTTATTTTCATATTTTCTTTACATTTTCTTTACATATTTGATGATTTTATTGATTTTAAGTGCAGTACACATGAAACACCAAACTAGATGGCTTTAAGAGTCTTTTAGTGATAGGTCTATTGAACATGTTTCTGACTACATATATGAGTGATTGATTTAATAGATTTTGATCAAGTCTGCGTTTAGATTACAAAGTAATTTAAGAAAGTAATGCTGCCGTTGTATTACCATGGTTTTTTTTTCAATGTACTTAACTCAAACTGCTCTCAGGATCAGACAATACCTATATCAAATACTTTTTTGAGAAAAAAAAATAATTGCAGAGACCAATTTGTATATTCCAACCAATACGAAAGGTCGCAAAATGATTTGCTTTGTTCAAATTCTGATATCAAAGAGTCATAGGAGAAAAACTGTTTCCTAAATATACAAACAACACATGCAAGAAACTCTAGTCTAATTAAAAGGTAATGATTAACGGCATCGCTGAATGACGTTATTGGAGGATATCTGATCTGTAACGAACTGTCAAATACAATGCAATATACTGTAAGGACTTCCTTTCCCGACTTTCTGTACGCAGTATGCAATACATTGATCGGGGGGGGGGGGGGGGTAACTACTATATACCAGGTTTTCCGGGAGAAAAACTGCTATACAAAAACGGCTTCCAGAGTCTGCGAACACGATGTTCTTGATAAAAAAAAAACGAACCTAAGTTCTTGATCCTACTAGAGTGAACTCAAACTGCCGGATGGACCTATATATACCTAGCGGAACAATAAAAAACACTTTAAGGGGGCATGATCACGATTTTGGTCAACTTCAATTTTGTTTTTATTTGTTTTTATTATTTACAATGCTTTAAGAATGTATTTCTAATGATCAAATGAAATTTGAGAGTCAGTCGTAGAGTTATAAGCAAGATACAGGGCTCACAATTATTTGTCATGTAAACAAGGCCGATGCACTGTTTTACTATTTAAAGGTTCAATATACCAGTAAACAGTAAACAAATATTTTTTAAGCTGATTTGTCTATCTTCTTTTTCATTTTATGCATTAATAAACAACTCCTTACGTATAACACATTTATGTAAGCTCTAAATCTGGAATTTTCACTTCAACATTCAGAATGTAAACAAAAACTATGTTTACATAGCAACGAATTGTAAGCTCTGTAGCTTACATATAGCTCAACGAATGAATTTCAAATGTTTGTTACACATCAAAAATGCTTTACTGAAGCATTGTAACCATTTAACTCGAAAAAAATAATGTTAACCAAAATCGTGATCATGCCCCTTTAAATAGATATATAATAGGATAAGGTGAGATTATCGGTTTCGACCAATGAAATTGCAGATAATATAAGACGTATGGGAAGAATGACAAAGTGGCTGTGAAAACGAATTAAACATGGGATATAACAGAGTCATTAGAAAACCTCGAAATATAAAGTTATACTGGAATTCAAACAAAACGGTTTGTAATATGAAGTGATCAGGGGTAAATTAAATTAAGTTATGTCTACTTGAAAATCAAAATTGACACATACCTCCTTCAATTAATTTAGCATGGTCCGTCAATTTTCCAATAAGAGGTAGAATGTTATGTTTAGGATTCACTCGTTTAAAGTGTCTTGTAATGAGACCATGATATTTCGAGATCGCTTGCAAAATTCCTTCAAAACAAATATGTGTACATACTTTTATATAAACATAATTTTGTAGACATCTGTTCTAATTTTTGAATCATCCTCTTTCTTTTGATTGTAAATCTTTGTTGCCCCTTTTGGGGCCCAAATTGGTTCATTAAAAATCTGTTAATCGTGTTCTTTATTGGCGTAACCCGGAACGGGATAAATGATATTTTCTTCTTTCTTTTTCAAAACATTTCGTTGCATGGTCTTTCACATGGATGTTTAATATGTCCTCCATGGCTGTTAACTACTAGATATATTAAAAAGAAAAAAATGTGTAAACAAATGCATTTCTCTGAACTCTTTATATTTTATCTACTGGAAAGTCCAAAATGTCACATACTGTAGATTCCTAATTAAACGGGATGAATTAATATCCGCGTAAAATCGCGAGAAACACCCTTCGCGGATTTTAAAATCTTACAATTATTTTCTGAGAGTTGAGAACTATACCAAATAAGGATAAAAGTTCCGCGTTTGCGATTTTATATTCTCGCTATTTGATTCAAAACAGCGGGATCGCGGAATTAAGTACTCGCGTAATATAAGGAATTTACAGTATGTTTACATGTATAAAGTTCTGGTGTTGTTTTGTGAAGTTCCCTGCCAAGACCATCGGACAGAAGTTGAGGGAATTGCGGTATGTCATCCATTAACAATTTTAACTTAACCTTGAAAACTACATGGTAAGTTATTACTTTGCAATATTGAGTTAAATAAGTTCTATTTTAGGAAATCTACTTTAAAACCCTGTACATAGTATACTTATAAAAACAAGCATCCTTAGATTACTAGTATTGCATAAGCGATACACGCCCCTTACCGGTAACTCCTTTGTATTGAGAATGCCAAAAAAGTTTGAGACTCTGTAAGTAATATTCTATATTAAATGCATTTTTACAAGATTCCAATAAACATAACAGAAATACAAGACAAATATTCCGGCATTGCAAGCATTTGTTTACCATGGAGTACACTGTGCCATTTTTGGATTCTGAAAAATCCACAACATTCATTTCACCGATGTCGTAAAAGCTCGTTAAATTGAAAACAAAAGGGAAAATATTTCTTAATTCATAATAATTTTACTAGTGATTCTTAATGGTAAATTCAGTTTTAATCGAAATGATATGCTTTGTCAAGAAATAGTTAACCACATGTTCCCCCTTGCCGAGGTATAATCTAGTTCGTCTAAACTGTCACCTGTAAAAGCAGTATTCTCAATGTTTTCAAAAACATATAAAGTACTGGTATACCAGTGGACACCAAATAAAGTGTTACCTGCTTTAAAATTATAATATCAACATCAACCACCAAGTATGATTCCCTTTATTTCTTACGGAAATTAATTTTAATTCATGGCTCTGTACAAAATTCATCTGAAAGAAATTTACACGCCCCCTTTATCAAAATCCCATAGAAGACAATGCAACTGTTTCTTTTATTCTGATGGACATTAAATAAAAAAAATAGTGAATTTACATATTTTTACGATCAATTTGTTAAAAGAAAGATGTATATATATAAACAATAAAATGCCTTTTATGGTGATTTAAGCGGGTTATGAAGTCGGCGATCATTGCAGTTTTTGTCAAGACTTCAAAGCTATAAAACAACGCGTTTTTTTTTTTTACATTTTAATTAAATAGGCGTGAATATTTTGACAAATTTGGACGGCTATTTTAAATCATTTTGTTGTATTCATCACCATATCGTGATAAATGCTTTTAATTACAGTGCAAGCGCGACAACTGATTCGTTGTTTAATTCAAACGTTATTGAGACCATGATCTTGACATATAAACATTGTTTCATACGACTTAACCTCTAATAGATACTGATTTATCAGACGACAATTACAAGGCAGCCAGGCATCTTGATAAATTTCACCCACCCACTCTTTCCATTACATGCATTCTATGGACAGATACTCGCTGCTTTCTTGTTGTGATTTCAATAGCTGTTGCTTTCATTTGGAGTAAACTGTGTACGTTGAGCACCCTGCGGTGCATATATGTGGACTAAACCTAAGCACCCTGGTTCGTATACATTCGGACTGGACTGGACAACACCCTGTGTTGCATAAAACTTGAACCGGACTTGGAACCATAGAGTCTTTAATTATCGGTTGTGACTATCTCCTTGATGTGGGTACATGTACCTAAGTTGGACAAGTGCGCAATTTGCGGTGTGTTGGACGCTGAGTATATCGTGTATATTCATGGACAATACGGTAACACAGGTTTTCTGTGTTGTGGGTTTGTTTGCCTGAATTAAGGCAATATTGCCACTGGGGTGGCTTTTTGGTTTGTGTTGACACAGACACTGGATCACAAGCAAGGAGCTTGTGTTTTTTTTTTTTATTTATTTTTTTTTTGGGGGGGGGGGGGGTTATGGTAAAATTTATATTGTTACAATGTGGGTTGGGGGCGGCGGAATCCGTGGATTACCACGAAGGAGGATTTCTCTAATATCTCTCTCAAAACTCTGGGGAGGGGGGTGTATCCATCCTCAGTGCTGGGGGAGGGGATTCAGGGGCAAGCTAGTGGGCCTACCCCTATTGGGTGTGTTATACCTAGGTTGTGTTATACCAGGGGAGCCATGATAGAGTTAGGACCAGAGTCAGAACTTGATTTCCTCCTTTGGTTGTGGCAGTCACTCTTGTGGGCACCTAGAGGATTGTTCCTACCACAGTCGCCTGTTGGGGCACTATCGCGCCAATGGTCGGGGGGGGGGGGGGGGGTCACCCCTGTAGGTGGGTATTGTTCCTTGGGTTCCGCCAGTATGGGCTTGCTTTGTATAAATTGATTATAACAAATCTCGCCACTAAATGTAATTACAACTGTTATCGATAATAAATTTTCATGTTTATTTTCTTGTTGTTAATTATTATATTCCCACCACAGTCGTGGGTAGTAGGTGGGTAGTGTTCCTTGGGTTCCGCCAATATGGGCTTGCTTTGTATAAATTGATTGTGACAAATTTCGCCACTAAATGTAATCACAATTGTTATCCGTAATAAATGTTAATGTTTATTTTCTTGTTGTTAATTCTCATATTCGGTGTATCTGGGATTAATTATCTTTTAATCTATCCCATGACGTACGAATCAAAGTAAACACAAAGTAAACACAAACACGTAACAATTTGATTAAATTTAACACGCAAGGAAAACCAAGATAACACGGTATTAAAGTTAAACACATTTTGAACAACTGGGCCCTGTACTTTTTCTCATAAGCTTCATGGTATATCATTACTGGTGACGTAAATATAGTAAACAATGATGACCTTAAATCACTTATTCTTAAAGGTCCAAAATTTAGGGAACCCCGATCTTTCAACATTCTAATTTCATACATATGTAAGAGTATGAAAATTGTTGATTTAAATAAAAAAATAAAGTTATTGTACCGGTAATTAAAATATATCTAAACCAGTATACACATAGTAAATTTAGATCCACCCTTTTTTAATTCATACACGTGTACATATATCCTAAGGGCAGTGCTTGATCATGAGTTGGTCAGTTGATATTTGTGATCTTGGTTTTTATTGGTTGTCTGTGTCAGGTTGAATTTGGTTGGTTTGTATATTTTCCTTTATGTGTTTTACCGCCAAGTTTGACAACCTTTGTCTGGACATTGACCAGAGCAGACCTATATTTACATATTGACTTACAATTGAAATCTCAGGACCAGAACTTGCTATTTTCTGGTAAGTTAACTCAAATACTAATATCCTATAACACTTACTATTAATAAAATTGATTATCCTATAAACTGCAGAAAACATAGTCCATGATCACAAACTAATGAGTATGAATGAATTTGAATGAAAAGATATTTTTTAATATGAAACACAGTATTGATTATAAATCAATATTTGGTTTATTTATCAGAGTATAAATTGATTCTTAAATCAATTGTATATAAGAATTTTATGATGATCAGATATTTGATTAAATTGGTCATCTGTAAGATCAATTAGATTATTTTTAGTAAGACATATTCTTAGAACTATTCTGTTCAAATTACAGAGTCTGATGTCAATGTCATATATATATCTCGCCAAGCATTCATGAGCTTGTTCCCACAGAATGGCGAGAAAGTGTTTCTAAACATTTTTATCTGAGTAATATATTTTTATGACTTATTACAAGAGTTATCTCCCGCTAAAATATTTTAAAGTACAATACTAAGATAATGTTAGAATATTGTCTTGATGGAAATACATGTATTGTACTGATGTTATATTTTGATATAACTATATTGTTGTTTTATGCTATTTCAGGGCTTATATGAATATGAATATGAATAAAGTCACTGTGTCACAAATAAATTCATAACGAACATACAGGCATCTTTGTTGTCGTATGTATGAAACAAAGACTGTAACATTTTGGCGCCCACTTTGGGACACAGGGACTTTAATTGGAGCTGGAAAGACTGGTCAGCTAGAGTGTGAAAGACTTCACCAACCCTAAGCAGTGAACCGTGAACCATGACGACCGGTGTGTATTCACAATGAACTCAATGGCCAAGTGTCCCGGCCGCACCTGTGTTCCTGAATTGACTTTGATCCGCGCATCGCCACTGTGTTTCTAAGGATCAGCTGTTCAACTCATCGACAGAGTACAACACGTGTAAACAATCTGTGTATCTCACCTGGTGAGTCGTAGATATAAGACTTTTGTGCACCACATTGACATAAGTAATTTGTGTGCGCGCATGTATGCATACTTTACCTCAAGGTAGACAAGTCTTGATTTATCGTAATTTATAAAACTGTTGAAAGAATTGGTATACCACAAAGCATGTAAAGTTGTGATTTCTTTAGTTAAACAGTGCACTTAGTATAGGTTATCCGGATTTAGATAATAATTATTGAGACAGAATTGCGTTTGGCCACAATCTGTATATCTATATTGGTTGAGACATAGTTTTGCTCATTATTGTGTATTGATTATTTGGATTTGAAATTAAGAACAACAGCGAGAAAGAAAGTGTGGGTACAGAGTAAGTGAAAATATTAACAATTTGTGCACAAACCCATATTGTTTTCCCCCATATCCCGAATACTAATCATAAAAGTTAATTAGAAAACCTTTTGCTTTATACTATCAAGACTTTTGACAGTTTATTGACAAGACTGACGTGAAATTCATACTACTTTGCTGGTTGTTTGAGTTAGATTGCATCTTTGTTTATTTGAGGGTGAGTTGTTGGCAAGTTTTCTGTCGCAGAGTTATTGTAGTATAGTATTAGTCTAAGTGGTTTTTGTGTTGTTTGATAGCTATACACAGTATTTAAAACACACATTTAATTAATTCCCCCTTTAATTTAGTTTTAAGCTTTAGCTTCTTTGTTTATATTATTTACATAGAAATCATCATTTCTGCTCGTATTTAAATCATCGGGTTCGGTTTTTTCCGTTTAAAAAATCCGATCGGGCTCGGTTTCCGTAATGATAGCGTTTCACCGGAAGTAAACAAAGTATATCATCGCGGAAATTCGCTGTTTTCATTTTTTTCGGTATTTTTTCTAGTTTATTTCAATATAGAAAAGATTTATTGAATTTTTTCACCATTTGTCTATTGTTATCATTGTATTTCAACTGAAGTTTCTCTTTCAGACAAAACTTATTTATTGCTTTGATTTATTTACTTAGAGAAACATTATCAGCTGTTGCATACTGATTTTTCGCTTTACAATTAATTGCTTGCAATATTTCGTTGTGCATTTTGCATATTGTCCAATTTATTTATGGTTCATTTTGAACTACCATCCTGATTTAAAACAATTCACATTGCTGAATTTGCCATTTCTTGCAGAGTTATTCTGTATGAAATTTAGTTATTCATTTGCTTATACCAGCACCTACTTGGATACATGCATTGTATTTATGTATGAATTTGTGTGAATTTTCTTTGATACATTCAATATTACTTGTGTTAGCTACAATCATACAATTTAACACCATGTCAGACACAGAGGAATCAATGTCAACAGAGGAGATTGCCAAAGTGGTATCTGCACTCAAGAAACTAAAGATGAAGCCAAAAGCTGATTCAGCTGAAGACTTTTTATCATGGATGTCATCTGTTGTTCAGGAGAAGAAGGTCAAGAAAGAGATTGCAGGCACTGATAATGCCTCTGCTACTTCACAACCTGCACAATCTGTACCTCCTAGTCAGTTCCCTAAAATTCCATTTTTCTCAGGAGACTCTAAGAGTGATGCCACATATGAAGTTTGGAGATATGAAGTGGAATGTCTCTATCAAGAGTCTTATAGTCCAGATGTCAGTCATCAAGCTATACGACGCTCACTTAAGGGAGAAGCAAGTCGAGTGGTAATGCATCTTGGACCAAGAGCATCAATAACCTCAATTGTACAGAAACTGGACAGTATTTATGGCACAGTGGCTGAAAAAGAGGACATTCTGTCAGAGTTTTACAGTGCTAGACAGAGAGAGGATGAGGAATATGTTAGATGGAGTTGCAGATTGGAGGATATTCTGAATAAGGCCATTCAGAAAAACCTCATTGACCGTAGTCAGTTTGAGGAGATGCTCAGAACCATGTTCTTTAAAGGTCTTAGGCCTTCACTTAAAGATATTTGTGGTCATCTTTATGATAAGTGCAAATCATTCGATGAACTGAGAACATCTGTGAGAAAATTGGAGATTGAACATCATCCACAAACTACAGAAAAGAAATCAGCTACAGCAAAAGCTGCAACAGTCAGCTGACAGATTTGATAGCTTAGAAGCTAAGATTAATCAGTTAACCACTGAGGTCAGAAGTATGAAGGAAAAGGAGTATTCTTATACTCCAATTCCCCAGCCTTATAGGGCACTGAGACAACCATATCAGAGAGGTAGACAGGAAAGAGGATACAGAGGAGGATATAGGCAATATCTCAGATTTCCTCAGCCCCAGACTACACAAGATGTTGCCAAGGAATCTCAGAGTTCCAGGGTGAGAGAACCCCCTACTTGTTATAGATGTGGACAAGTAGGCCATATCGCTGTGGGATGCAGAGTTTTAGTCAACCACAGGCGCCAGGCTTTAAACTACAACACATCAGCACCTGGGGACAAGGAGTTGGCGAGAGGATCAAGGGTCCCAGAGAAAAACAACTAATTGGAAAATCAAATGAAATATCAGTGGCCATCAATGATGTACAATGTACAGCTCTTCTAGATACGGGAGCAACAGTATCCACTCTAAGCGAAGCATTTTATAATCAGTACCTTTCAGATGTTGAGCTTCATACACTGGAAGAAGTTATCAATGTAGAGTGTGCGGATGGTCAACTGATGCCGTATCTTGATTATGTATGTGTTGATTTAACACCATTTGGTATTCCATCTTTGAACAAACTAAATGATTGTCTGTTTTTAATTGTTCCAAAGAGCAATTATAATGCGCATGTACCAGTGCTCATAGGAACAAACATCTTACAGAATCTGATGAATGTGACAAAACAGGAGTTTGGCTCTAGATTTTTACAGGATGCAGCGATTCACACACCATGGTATTTAGCTTTCCGACGCATCACATTGAGAGAGAGGGAGTTTCACAGACATGGCTATGCACTAGGATTAGTGAAGAGTGCGGACACAGATAGAGTTGTTATCCCTCCGAACAGTCATGTGACCATTTTCGGATACTTGGATAAGAAAATTCCCTATCATCGAACAACTGTGATGATGCATCAGTCTGAGTAATCCTGCATTCCATCTGATGTGGATATAGAAGTTACACTGTATACGAAGAGTGTCAAACAATGCCTGTCACCATCAACAATATAACAACCAGGACTATTTCAATCTGTCCAAAAGGAGTGCTATGTGAAGTACAGCCTGTTGTTATTGAGGACACACCAGTTGAGAAATCCTCTTTGTCAAGTTCAGAACAAATTGAGGATATAATATCCAAAATTCAACTTCCAGATGATATTGGAGAAGATGAAAAACAGGACTGTTTGAATTTGTTGAATTCGTACAGGGATATATTCTCAACAGGAGCAACAGACAACGGACAAAGTGAAGCACAGAATTGAACTTCTTGATGAGATACCTTTTAAGCAGGAGTACAGGAGAGTACCACCAGCAATGGTTGAGGAAGTCCGTACTCACATCAAGGATTTACTAGCTGCAGGCATTATAAGACCATCTCATTCTCCGTTTTCATCTAACGTAGTCAAAGTTAGAAAGCATGATGGATCTTTGCGGCTGTGTATAGACTACAGGTATCTAAATTCTAGGACCATCAAAGATAATTATGCCCTCCCTAGAATAGAAGAGATTTTAGATTCTCTATCCGGAAACACATACTTTAGTGTATTAGACATCAAATCCGGCTATCATCAGATAGAAATTGCGGAGGAGCATAAGGAGAGAACTGCCTTCACTGTTGGTCCACTTGGATTTTATGAATTCAACAGAATGAGCTTCGGCCTGGTAAACGTCCCTGCAACCTATCAACGTCTTCAAGAGCAATGTTTAGGCGACCTTCATCTTAAAATTAGTTTTATATATTTAGATGATTTAATCATATTTTCTAAATCTTTCAGGGAACATCTTAATCGCCTTCAGCAAGTTTTCCAGAGAATAAGAGATTATGAGCTTAAACTTTTTCCCAAAAAGTGTTCACTACTTATGAAGAAGGTTAAATATGTAGGACAAATTGTGTCCGAGCATGGGGTTGAGCCAGACGCTGATAAACTTGCTAAAGTTAAAAACTGGCCTATTCCACAGAATGCTGAAGAGGTACGACAATTTTTAGGCTTTGCAGGATACTTTAGAAAATTTATTCATGATTTCTCTAAAATTGCTAGACCTTTATTAGATATCATGGCCACAGGAAAAAAATCAAGAAGCAAGAAAGTGGATCCAAAGTGGAGGTGGGAGAAGGAACAGCAAACGTCATTTGACCTCATTAAGCAGAAACTTACATCACCACCCATCCTAGGTTACCCAGACTTCGACAAACCTTTTAAGCTCCATACCGATGCATGCCAGACAGGACTTGGCGCAGTGCTATATCAGGAGCAGGATGGAATGGATAGAGTTATAGCATATGCTAGTCGAGGATTAAGTAAATCTGAAAAAAATTATCCTACTCACAAACTGGAATTTTTGGCACTTAAATGGGCTGTCACAGAAAAATTTTCAGATTACCTACAAGGCAAAGAATTTGTAATATACACCGACATTAATCCCCTAACTTATGTTTTAACTTCAGCAAAATTGGATGCAACTGGACATCGATGGATTTCAGCATTAGCTTCATTTAATTTCAAGATCATCTACAAACCAGGGAAAACAAATATAGATGCAGATAGATTATCCAGATTAAAGGAAGTGGAAACAGTATCTAGTGACACCATTAAGGCAATTTGCCAGCTTGCAACTGGACAGCCATATGCAGAATCTCTTGCTATAGATGATGCTATTTGTAACCAAGTACAACCTTGTACAGATTTTGGAAAGTATTTGGATATCATGGACATCCAAAACACAGATCCAACTGTTAGTTTTTGGAAAAACAAGGTACAAGAATGTATTAGACCCAAATGAGACACACTCATCACTGAAGATGATTTTGTTTTCCACAGGAACTTTGCCAAACTTAGAGTAAGAGATGGTATTTTACTCAGAGAAGTCAAAGTAGATGACAATACTTATCAGCAATATGTAATTCCTGCATCAGTGTCTCCTACTGTTCTGGAATACTTACATAACAAGATGGGTCATTTAGGGCGAGATAAGACTCTCTCCTTAATTAGGCAAAGATTTTACTGGCCAAAGATGCAGCGTGATGTTTCTGATTGGATCAACTCCTGCGAAAGATGCATTAAGAGCAAGACCAGCAATGAGAGAGCAGAATTAGTCAACATCAGAACATCAAAACCACTAGAGCTTGTATGCATGGACTATCTCACTCTTGAACCATCGAAAGGAGGAATACAAAATATTTTAGTCATAACCGATCATTTCACCCGATATTCAATTGCCTTGCCAACCAAGAACCAAACAGCCAAAACAACAGCAGAAGCTATTTATAACCATTTTATTGTTCATTACGGAATTCCAGCTAAACTTCATTCGGACCAAGGGACAAATTTTTGCAGTAACATTATCAAGGAATTATGTTCCATATTTGGCATCTCTAAATCCAGAACAACGCCATATCACCCTATGGGTAATGGTATCACAGAGCGATTCAATAGGACATTACTATCAATGCTAGGACTGGTTCATGCGTATAACTCTACAAGACATAATACAACTGGGTTTACACCATTCTATCTAATGTTTGGAAGAGAACCAGTTTTGCCAGTAGATGTGGTCTTTGGATTTTCCAGCAGGAATTCTGAGGATAAGTGTACAACTAAGTACATATCTGAGCTGAAGCAAAGACTACAAGATGCTTACAAACAGGCGCAGACAGCAATAAAATCTTCTCAGCAGAAGCAGAAATGTCATTATGACATGAAAGCGAGAGCCATCACCCTAGAGGAAGGTGACATAGTTCTTGTCAAGAAAGTGGTATATGATGGCAAACATAAAATTTCTGATAAATGGGAAGATGATATTCATGTCATTTTAGCTAAAGCAAATGACGAGATCCCTGTTTATAAAGTGAGACGTGAGGATGGAGAAGGAAGAACTAGAGTTCTTCATAGAAATTTGCTTCTACCTATCGGAACAAAGCTTCCAAGAAGTACTTCTCCTCCTCCAGTTATTCCTAGAAAGAGAAGGAAGGCAGCACCAGTAAGCATTATTACTGAGAATGATTCTGATAGTGACAGTGAATTTTCTTATGTAGATTACTCTGTATTTAGAAATGAAAATTCCCAAGTTGCCCCCAGTTTAGATGATGACGATCAATCTACAACTGAGGAAGCTTCAGCAGCTGGTTCAGGGGAGGACGCTTCCCACCAGGATAGAGAACCTGAGAACCAACCTGAAGAGGTCATCAATGATGATGAACCAGAGGATGATGTCAACAATGATGATGATGAGAATATCATCACTGATGATGTTGACAGAACTAATAATGACATTAATGAATCTGATGATTCCGAGGATGAAATGCCTTCCAAGGAAAATGACAATATACCTATTCCAGCCCCAAGAAGATCTACCAGACAAAGAAAAATGCCAGCATGGACAAAGGAGTTTGTCATGATGAACCAAACACAACCAGATTGGCTACAAAGAGCAGTATTTGTCAAAGGATTGATAAATGATGGTTCACTACGAGACATTGACCAAAGTAGATGCCAGATGGCTTTACTTAACACTGTGTCTGCTTCTCCATGTTCTAATACATGAATTTTTTAAATTGTAAATATATGTATTTTATGCCGTGATACTTTTCAGATATATGCAGCTTCCCAGTTGAATGACGTGGAAGTCATTCTGCGACCGGGGGGAGAGTGTAAGAGTATGAAAATTGTTGATTTAAATAAATAAATAAAGTTATTGTACCGGTAATTAAAATATATCTAAACCAGTATACACATAGTAAATTTAGATCCACCCTTTTTTAATTCATACACCTGTACATATATCCTAAGGGCAGTGCTTGATCATGAGTTGGTCAGTTGATATGTGTGATCTTGGTTTTTATTGGTTGTCTGTGTCAGGTTGAATTTGGTTGGTTTGTATATTTTGCTTTATGTGTTTTACCGCCACGTTTGACAACCTTTGTCTGGACATTGACCAGAGCAGACCTATATTTACATATTGACTTACAATTGAAATCTCAGGACCAGAACTTCTGGTAAGTTAACTCAAATACTAATATCCTATAACACTTACTCTTAATAAAATTGATTATCCTATAAACTACAGAAAACATAGTCCATGATCACAAACTAATGAGTATGAATGAATTTGAATGAAAAGATATTTTTTAATATGAAACACAGTATTGATTATAAATCAATATTTGGTTTATTTATCAGAGTATAAATTGATTCTTAAATCAATTGTATATAAGAATTTTATGATGATCAGATATTTGATTAAATTGGTCATCTGTAAGATCAATTAGATTATTTTTAGTAAGACATATTCTTAGAACTATTCTGTTCAAATTACAGAGTCTGATGTCAGTGTCATATATATATATATATATCTCGCCAAGCATTCATGAGCTTGTTCCCACATAATGTGTCTCTAAACATTTTTATCTGAGTAATATATTTTTATGACTTATTACAAGAGTTATCTCCCGCTAAAATATTTTAAATACAATACTAAGATAATGTTAGAATATTGTCTTGATGGAAATACATATATTGTACTGATGTTATATTTTGATATAACTATATTGTTGTTTTATGCTATTTCAGGGCTTATATGAATATGAATATGAATATGAATAAAGTCACTGTGTCACAAATAAATTCATAACGAACCTACAGGCATCTTTGTTGTCGTATGTATGAAACAAAGACTGTAACACATATTATGGAATATGTAGAGGAATACGCCAGACGATGGGCCAAACATGAAAGAGAAGACCTTGACACGTTGTCAGAATGGACTAGCGCAGTATGAAAACCATCTATCCTTCTATATTTGATAATTTATAAGTGAAAAAAGAACTAGATAGATTACACGATCAATTCGTACTGGTCCCTGCTGACAAAGCAGGAAACAACATTGTCTTTGTTTGTAAGATTCATTATATAAATTGTATATTAGAAGAACTTGGATTTAATTCCGCAAGTGGAAATCGAACTTATACTCATAGCTCTCTTTCCAAGGAAGAAATTCTTCAAAATCATATATCAGTTTTGAATATTTTCAATATTCCCAACAACCAAAATCAATTTGAATTACCTTATCTTTATTGGATACCCAAACTTCATAAAAATCCTTACAAAGATATATAGCGGGTTCCAGTAAATGTTTTACCAAGCCTCATTCTTTACTTCTTACCAAAATATGAACAGCAGTAAGGGAGAAACTTCAAGAGTACTGTGCAACAGTATATTCAAGAAGCGGTGTAAATCAGATGTGGATACTTAAGAATTCCAAGGAACTTTTAGAAAACCTGAAATCCCAAAATGTTACCAAAATCAATAGCATCACAACTTACGACTTTTCAACACTTTATACAACCATCCCCCACGATAATTAAAGTCCCGTCTTTTTGACATCATTGATAACTGTTTTTTTAATAAAAATGGATCACGTACATTTTCTTACCTTGTCATCGGTCATTTGCAAAACTATTTTGTTAAAAGCCATTCGGATTGCGCACACAAGTACTCTGAAGTTGACATTAAAAAAATGCTTGAGTTTCTGATAGACAACATCCATGTAGTTTTTGGAAATCAGGTCTACCAACAATCTGTTGGAATTCCCACAGGTACCAATTGTGCCCCATTGTTAGCAGACCTATTTTTGTTTTTATATGAAGCAGAATTTATTCAAAAACTTGTACGTGAAAAAAATAAATCACTCGCTGTGGCCGTCCACTCAACATTCAGGTATATCGACGACGAATAATCAATTAACAATTGTTACTTCCATAGGTAAGTCGATTCGATATATCCCAGTGAACTTGAAATAAAAGATGCCACAGAGTCTGCGTCATCTGTTTCATATTTGGATATTTTACTGGAAATGGACATTGATGGTAATCTAACAACAAAACTATATGCTAAACGTGATGACTTCAATTTTTCTATAGTCAACTTTCCTTACATCACATGCAAGGTGTTTTTGTCTCTCAGTTAATTCGATACGCAAGGGCATGCTCTTCTTATGAACAGTTTATAAAGCAAGGCAAGCTACTGACAAACAAGTTGATAAAACAGGACTAAGTTCTTCATCGTATGGTCGATACAATGACCTTGTCAGCAAATACAATCTTCCACTGGTTCGCATGATGACTGACGTTTTTCATATTTACTAATTGTTAGACCATAATTAATCACCTAATTGTGTACGGACTTTTCTGGGGGGGGGGGGGGGGGGTTCGATTACGAAAAAGAGCACACGACTCTACCTATATTTTTTTTTAAAGAGGTCCGTGTTTGCTCTGGTCCTGTTTTGTAATTTTTCTTTGGACTTTTGAATTTGAACAATGTTCGTTATCACCACATGTCATGCACATCTGTATTATAAATATCATCACTGACGCTTTTTACATTACTTATTTTCTGCTCTGATTCCCTTTCTTTATAAATTGAAGAATAAAACATTTATAATGAACACATACATTAAAGCACAAAGAGTAAATACGAGCCAATTCATATTTAATCGTAGTTAAATATAAATCAAGAGCTTCATAACTTTATTGTTGGTCATCAGATCATCACAGCTATCTGAAAACAAAACAATGATTTAATAAATTAACATATCATCTGATTAAAATGTTGAGAGTTATTTTGAATTGTATTATAATGAACTGTTCAAATGTCCATAATTTTAGGTTACCTAATATATGTACACTTTATTCAAACACCCTTACATTGTACTTAGAAAAAGACAAAAAACATTAACTTTTTTGTTCAAATGTTCTCAACTGTTTATTTCTACGTGTGTCAATAAAACCTCAGTTCAAATCATTATATTTTTTGTGTGACTATGACATTAAATACAGGGAAACCTTTTTTCTACAAATTTGGCCGACACATGGTTATTTTGATGCAAACTCCCTCTGATTTGGATTTGCCAAAGCGTTTCCACCACATCTCTCATTTTTGGGAGTGTTTGGACCCAAGCACAAATCATCACCGCTGACAAGACTTAGTTCTTGAAAATGATTGATAATTTCGATGTACTGTATATTGAAACATTGCTTTTCAAGGAAACTTATTTATAAATACCTTGAAAATAGTAAAATTTTAAATGGTACGAACAATTTAGATACTTTTTGTAATTGTATGTATTCCTACGTCAGAGTTCAATATAGTATCGTTCAACCCGACACTCGGCTGTCTCCGTAAATCTCCGACAAGCAAAGAATTTCTCTTGCTTGGAGATTTACAGTGATAGCCGAGCATCTGGTTGAACGAGACGAGAGTTCAATATTACTTGGATCCATACAATTTTCCAGAAATATTTTGATTACTGATACATATTTTGATGGAGTTAATTCTATTTTCAAATATGACACAACATGGTTCATATGGGATTTTCTTGTCTTTCTTTCAAAATCTCAGTTCAAATCATTATATTTTTTGTGTGAATATGACATTAAATACAGGGAAACCTTTTTTTCTACAAATTTGGCCGACACATGGTTATTTTGATGCAAACTCCCTCTGATTTGGATTTGCCAAAGCGTTTCCACCCAATCTCTCATTTTTGGGAGTTGATTTTAATCAACTCTCCTATGCAGTTACTCTGGAAAACCGGAAGTGAAACAGTATTTGGACCTAAGCACAAATCATCACCGCTGACAAGACTAAGCTCTTGAAAATGATTGATAAATTCGATGTACTGTATGCTGAAACATTGCTTTTCAAGGAAACTTATTTCTAAATACCTTGAAAATAGAAAGATTTTAAATGGTTCGAACAATTTAGATACTTTTTGTAGCCGTATGTATTCCTACGCCAGAGTTCAATATAGTATCGTTCAACCCGACACTCGGCTGTCTCCGTAAATCTCCGACAAGCAAAGAATTTCTCTTGCTTGGAGATTTACAGTGATAGCCGAGCGTCTGGTTGAAAGTTCAATATTGCTTGGATCCATACAATTTTCCAGAAATATTTTGATTACTGATACATAGTTTGATGGAGTTAATTCTATCTTCAAATATGACACAACATGGTTCGTATGGGGTTTTCTTGTCTTTCTTTCAAAATTCTTGTTGGAAAAGTCCGAGAATTCATATAATAAAAATGTGCGTAATTTAAATAAAGATTTGAAACTACTTGCCATGCAAAATAACATATCGTTATCTAAAATATATGATAATCGATGAAATCAACTCCCGTCAGTACTTCAGTACTTTGATTGTTATTTCGAACCGGTTTATCGAACTTGAAAGAAGGTATTTAATTTATTTTACAATACTTACATATCAGGTAAAATTCACTTACAATTTACGGACATCATTCCACGCGTGTTAAAATACCAGAGGAATATCTACTCTGGTGCAAGGCATTCCTAGTTTATTTGCAAAATGTCTTTATGTACAAGTACATTTATAGGTGTATAACATATGTTTCATCAAATTGCAATACCAAATGGCCAATATCAATACATGTAGTTTGATTTGGGAAAAACAAAATTAACAAGAGGCCCATGGACCACATCGCTCACCTGATAAACAATAGACATAATGAAATCTGAGCATAAGGGAGTCATATTTTTTCTTCATATCATTATCTCAAATTGTGAACAATACATACTATTACAAAAATAATCAATGAAGAGTGTATTGAAATATTTAATACCTTTAGCAAAACTATTAGCATTTTTCTTAATTTTTAACAATAAAATTATATTTGTAATTCCCCCCTGTGTATTCCAATTCCCCCATCCTTATCTTTTTCTACCTACTATTCTTTTTTTTTATTCCTGCGAAGTATCCCTCATGTCTCTTCAGTCCACTCATGTCTCTCTTTATCTGTAATATTAAACAATAAAACATTAAGTATGATTTAATTATGATTTTAATTCCATTTAAAGTATAAATTAGCTAGTTACGTTATATTTGTGTTACTGCGTAATGTAATAATGAGGAATAAAACAATTCAAAAAATTGGAGTTTGTATGTGAATCACATGTGTTCCGATTGCAGTTTCTTTACAACAAAATTGATTGTGGTTTCTCCTGGCAATGAGTGATATAATTGTACGATGAATATCCTATTATGAGTTGTTAAACGGATTCTCATAATAAAGTTCTATGTTATTTTCTTATCGCCCTGCTGAATTTAAAGATACGTTTTGAAATAGCGAGAGGTCGTATTATAGTTTAATACAAATAAACTGATGGTACGTTACAATTTAAAAGCAAATAAATGATTTGATCTCCCCAATAAAATGTATGGAAATATGATTTTATCACTTAGAAAAACTACATATTTTAATAGCAGCAAGTCACAGCTTTTACCTTATATCATTCATTTGGTATAAATGTGTATATTGTTTCGTGGATGTCTTATGAAATTTACTTGGATTATATAAAAACCAAATTTAGAAATATATACAGTCGTTTGTAGCTAGGGAAAAACGACATAATGCATATTCTTGAGAAAATAGATACCTTCCAAATGTAATAAATTAATTATAAATATTCATAACTAAATATATACGTGATTCTCTACCATTACAGTTGGTAAATACCAGGTATGAATTGTGAACATCAAAAATCACTTCGAATCAATTGTTAAAGCAGATTTACCCTGGAATATCTGCTTTCTATGTGCATCGGTGTGTGGGGTACAGCATACAACACGTTCATTAGGACAGTTGAAATGAGAAACAATAATGTAATCTTCATCTGAAAGGAAAAACTCAAGATAACTCACTAGTAATATCCCCGCTCTGATGTGAATACACAAAATAAGCAAAGTCGACATTTAACAGGAAGTTGACGTCTGATTGGTACAAAAAATGATTTCAACATATGGCATACCTAACCCAATAGTGTGCTTAAATTTAAAGCATCTGCGATGAATAGTTGCTGAGAAATCTTTAACGAAAATTTGTTTGAGAATTTAGGCTAAAAATAAACAAAGTTGTCATATGCATTTAACTGGCAGTTGACGTCCTATAGTAGAAACAGAAATCCTAACGTATGTCATGCCTAAACATAGAGTGTAATAAATGTTCACACATCTGTGATAAATACATGTAGTTGCTAAGAAATCTTTTACGAAAATTTGTTTTAAAAATTTATGCCAAAAATAAACAAAGTCGTCATTTAACAGGAAACAGACGTCAGATTGGTACAAACATAGATCTCACCGTATGGCATGTCTAAACAAAGAGTGTCTTAAAATTTTAAGCATCTGCGATAAATAATTACTGAGAAAAATGCGACAGAAATTTGTGTTACGGACAGACAGAGGTACGGACAGGCAGACAGAAGGACAGACAGACGGACAAGGTTAAAACAGTATACTACCTTCTCTTTTTGAGTGGGGGCATAAAAAATATTGATATTCTATAGGCAACGACGAGAGAATAAACATATCAATAGCATACAACTTCTGATGTACTTTAAGTAGGCATTGCTCTAATGTTAACCACTTAATGGTCCTAAACAATACGCTCCATGATGGTAGCTTGAATGCAAGGTGTTTTTTTCCTCTAAATTTCAGTATATAAATACACAAGAATTTTATAAGTATTCTACCAAAATTTAAAAAAAAATAACTGCAATTACTGTTACAAGGAGACATAACATCCTGAATAAACTGAAATATTATCTTGGTAAACTAAAGAGTTATATCAACGGATGAGTGCACTTAACGCTGTGGTTTGGTTCCTTTTTCAGTCACTATTGTTACGTATATTCCTCTTTCAATTTTACTTCAAATTATTTGCCATATAGTTTAGTCATTTTCCAATTGATATTTAATGTCATAATAGGTTTAAACTGCGTTGCAATAAAATAATTCTTTGTTTACTCACCCTTACTGCTCTGCAAAAATCTTGAATTTAGACTTGTCTGCCCTTGATTGAAGATAAGACTCATAAATATGCATGGGAGGTTGATCTAATAGTGTAATGAGTGGCCTTAATTTAGATTAGCGGTATTATAATTGAACATCTCTCTCTTTCTCTCTCTCTCTCTCTCTCTCTCTCTCTCTCTCTCTCTCTCTCTCTCTCTCTCTCTCTCTCTCTCTTTCTCTCTCTCTCTGCATGTTGCCATTTAATTTGAAATTTTTCAAAAGAAAATATATAGCATATAATATCGGCCGGTAGCCATTGGTGATCGTAAACCAGTAGCTGATGTCAACATTTTACGTGTTCGAAAAGAATTAACAAATAGATTAACCAGTAACGTACAGAACCGATAATCTCTTAAAGATATCTCAGAGAAATCAAGACAACATCACTTGATTGGAATGAATTGAAATATGTATGGATAAATAATATAACCTAACAGTATGCATGCTACCTAACACGTCGCGTGACGGGGTCTTTAATTCACAAAGTTACCTTGGGTTAGAAACCACGTTGTAAATTATAATATTCAACACGCCAAAGTATATCGATAACAACAGAGAACGCGAGCGCAAGAAGAAATAGTTTTTCGTCTGTTTTAATATGAGCGCATGTTTGTCTATTGATCTCGTTTTAACATAAGCTTATATGTATAAATATACAACTACCATTAAAAGGAGAACGATAGACAAACATGCGCTGACTATGTATTAAGCCTGTAAAAAAAAGTGGGCGTCCTCATTATCTATGGAGATTCAAGAAAATGTAATGACCCATACCTATTAAAACGACTTCGTTTGAAGTCATCTTTTCGTAAGTTCTATGGTCAATACAACGACCTTGTCAGCAAATACAATCATCCACTGGGTCGCACGCTGACTGACGTTTTTCATACTAATTGTTAGACCATAATTTATAACCTAATTGTCTACGGACTTTTCCGTTTGTTCCCGATTACGACAAAGAGCACACGGCGGGTGGGACCGGTCAGTAGAGGATGCTCACTCCTCCTATGCACCTGATCCTACCTCTATCTTTTTGGAGGTCCGTGTCGCTCTGATTTGAATTTGTATTTCGTTTTATGGATTTTGGAGATGGTTGATGGTTTGTTATTGTCATTTGTAAATAAGAGCTTTATAATAATGTAATTGCATAAAGTTGCAGTTAAAACAATGGCAATTCCTACAATTAAAAGAAATATTCCCATTTAAGCATTTATTTTGTCGCAATTTTTAAATCTCCTTAAGTGCAGTCATCCTTTGCAAGTTTCTATTTCTTATAGTATCAGGGTAGATGCGATGACAATCATTGTTACAATAAGGGGACTTATTCCGCGGTTGTAGTTGAACGGTCATATATAGTTTCTAAGGATGTCCTGCGAAAATAATGATATACTACCAGCTTTAAATTTCTTTTAATGAAAACCCATGATCATTTTCTTTTGACCTTGCTACTAGCTTTTTATAGTAATTACCGTAAAAATTAAACCGCATAGTTGTAATAAAAACAGAGAATACTAAGTAACCTCATTAATTACAATATATATGTATCAATAGTGTTTGAAAAATTGATTTCATTAAGAATGCATCACAAATCAAGTAAAAGGTCTTAAAAACTTCACCTCACATCAAGCACAGTTTTACAAATTGAGTCGGTTTTTAAACAATTACACGTGTATTAAGAAAGAATACTTATCATCATAAATTAAAATCATGTTTAGATATCGATAGATAATTTTACCTTCCCTTTTGCGAGATAAGCAACCAACCACCGCCAAGGCAAAGAGGTTTGTGTCTATGAAAGTGGACGTTGTAATATAAATCACTGTTTGTTATATAACAATATTGCATCATTCATATTAAAACCAGATGTAATTCAATAAGCTTTTGTGGCTTAAATAAGCAACACTTATTCATATTTGGATTAGTTTTGTGATTTGAGACAACCTGTGCATAGACTATATCTTCTAAATTTAACTATCTGTTTATAATTTGTGTTTCAAATCGTGATTTCAATATTCAACAGATGTATGCTTTTGTCCATTTTAGAGCAGAGATGTATTTATGGACTTGTTGTTTGATGCAAACATGCAGGAATCTTTATAACTCAAAGGGAATGCTTTAGAACGTTTATTAATATTGATTGATTTGCGCCGAAAATAAAATATCCTTTGTTATTCTTATACTCAAGGGTAAATGCTTTAGAAAGTTCATTTAACAACATGAGTCTGTCAAAATATTGATTGACTTGCGCCGAATATAAACTATTTCTGATGGACATGGAGAATTGATTTGCCCTACATTGATTATTCTCATCATATTGGAGGAAATGTTTTTCCTAGCTTCCGGCACTGCTAATTTGAAAAAAAAATACCCAAAGGAAACCCTAATAGACACTGAAAAAAAAAACTTTTGAGTGGCCCTTGGGTTTGCAATGAGGGTACAGAGGAAACCCATAATGTCCCTGTGGTCGGTACTGAGGAAACCCTTCGTATACTTGAGGTCGGTACTCAAGGGAATAGGTCACTTTTGATTTATAAACGAACGTTAGTCAGCAATAAATTAACAATGCAATGGTAATTCAATTAAGAAGAGGATTTTAAAACATTTTCCTTTTATATTTCTATGTTAAACTTTGAAACCTTTTTGGGGCCCCATTATTAGTCCGTAGGTCACGGTTTTCACAATATAGAATTTACACTATACATGTATACTTGAATCGTAATTTCACATTTTGTAGCATTGTAGTTCTTGTGAAAGTGATTTTTAAACAAATTCCCTATAAACATGTATTTCTATGTTAAACTTTGAACCCCTCTTTGCCCCAGCATTAGTTCAGTGGTCACGGTTTTATCATTTTAGAATATTCACTATATATACAAGCTTTGATGTAAATATAGGCGTTTCGGGTACAGTAGATATTAAGAAGAAGATGTTTTAAGACAAGCGCCAAATTTTCACGGTTTCGCAATTATCTGCCTTTTTAAAAGTGTTGTGCCCTTTATTCTAACAAGATAGATTTATCTTCGTATAAGGATGGTTTGTACCAAGTTTGGTTAAATTTGGCCTAGTGGTTTTATACAAGAAGTCACATTCGATATAGGTGAGCTAAATCAGAAAGAAAACCGCTTTCGTTTAAAATATGGCATCCCATTAATAATTTTATCGATCTGAATCAAGACTGCCGAAAAAAAAAGTCAGGAACGCACATTAGCCAAGCAGAAATAGCATGAGAACAGCGACAAACAATGACCAACAATAATACAAAGCAAGCCATTTGTTTAGGGCAGAGAACAATAATATGTTCTTGTATCCGGGCCTGTTCTCATCACCAAATCTCAGGATGATGAGTTTAAATGCACAGATCGGTGGCTTGACTGCTTCAGGGAGCATCATAACATAACACATTTAACGAAGTCGGGTCTTAATTTGACTTCCCTTGATTTTCAATGAAAAATATTACATGAATTTCTAATAATATAATTATTATTTTAAAATTTAAAAATCAGACATTCACACATCGTTTGTCTAGGGGATCATCTCAAAATTTGGCAATTCTTAACGATGGCCCCATTGGATTTTGCTCGATATGTATTTTGTTAAACTGCTGCCCTATTTTTTTTTCGTTGAACATATAAAATTATTGCTTAAAGGCATCAAATGATAAAATTAAAAAAAAAACCTATTACCTTCAGGTTTGTTCCAGGGTTCTTATCAATTTTTCTTGTTTGCCCATTTTCCCAGATTTGTCAGATAATGGCTATTTTTTTTCTTTTACAAAGGCGGAAAAAATAATAATAATAAAACTAGAGCAAAGCTCGTTGCACAGCAACGAATAGGTCTTCCGTTGCAGCTGCGAGGCGAAAAAGAACAATTGACACTTTCTTATTTTCTAAAGTGACACTGTGACTCAAAAAAGATGTTTTACTTTTTGATTATCAAAAGAAATAAGAAAAAAAAATACGTAATTTTATCATGTCACACATTTTAAGTGACTGTCATAACCAACATGTTTTAGTTTAGAAGTCGTTAAAACTCATCCGAAACAAACCAATTTGTTTTGGACTTTCATTTTGTGTGTCACATGATTGCGATTCTGTCTAAAATGCTGATGACCTAACATTTACATTTGTATAACAAAATGATTTGCAACTAAAGATACTGAATTTCTACAGTTCTTAGTTAGAGAGACGAAAACCAAATACTTTTTGTACCTGTCATACTATGTTTCGAACAATCTCAACACCATCAATTTTGCAGAAGAAGTGCACTGATCTAACGACAAATTAGGATAATTTTAAAGCATTTTGGCCAAAAAGAATATCTTTTCTACAAAAATTATTGTCGCGAATTTTTTGTGCTTTTATACACTGTCAGCTAAATGGGATTGTCAAGACCATTCAATTGCTGTAGATATTATATACATTCTACATTGTGCCAATCGGGGATTTTTTTTCTAGTAGCGTTAATTAACTAATAATCAGCAAAAATAAGTCCTAAGACTTCGGAATTTAAACTGAAGTAAAGTACTTTGTACTCGCCAAGACCTGAGCTTCCGGGTCACATGGATTTTAGTAAATGGAGTGGATCCAAATTTGACGGTTTTAAAGTTAACAATTAAGTTCTACAAAGGATCTTTCTTGCTGTCTATCAAAGTATTATAAAATTATAGAATTTTCATAGAGAACATAATGGGAATATTTATTTAGGTTTCTCTATAAACGCACGTATAAGCTTTGGATTCGCAGGGGGGGGGGGGGGGGGGGGTTGTAAGGCAGAATTGTACATATTAACATGGAACAAATTTTCATTTGAAACAAATAGTGTATTATACATTGTACCTTCAAAAATTCAAAAAATAAAATCAATCTCTGCACATCATATCCTTTTAAAAAAAAACTAATTATTATGAAGTTTTGTTGTGGCGTATTCAAACCAATGAATTTAAGAATTTGGATTATATTTTAGTTGTAAAAATTGTGTCTTAAACTGTGGTGAAAAGCTGACAAAACAGACCAGGGGTGGGATACTCTCTGCCATGATCCTCGCCTAATAATGTTTAATGTTTAAGAGCGAATCCATAGGTTGATGAAACGGGAATATTCAAATTATCTCTTTTTTTCACATTCTGTTTATCACACATAATCAAATCGTCTTTCCTGAAGTTCGCTCAACCACTGTACAATCTCTGGGAGCAAATGCGAGAAATGACCGAGTCCCTTATATAATGTAAATATAAATTCCAGAGTCGAAAACTATAAATCATATACATTAGTTGCATAGGCTCCTAGCATAATAAACACCGCCCAGACAGAGAGAGAGAGAGAGAGAGAGAGAGAGAGAGAGAGAGAGAGAGAGAGAGAGAGAGAGAGAGTTTAATAACACGCTAAAGCAATGAAAGATTAACATTTGATTTCACGCTTTAACTATGATATCATGAATTCGTTTAGATTAATTCAAATATAAGTGTCTTTTTGGGGGGTGTATATCAATATACAGCATAATTTAGAGCATTCACACGTGTGTGTATATCGGTGGCTTTGATCCTGACGATTCACAAAACGTCGATGAGCGATTGAATTCAACGAGTGGCCGATTTAAAGAATAATGATACGCCAATTTGCTGTATTTAAAAATCAAGACTAGTTTAGTATGCATTAATGCTCTGCAAGATAGCAATTTAATCCAGTTTTGTTATTTAATAATAGATCGTCTTTTCAGAAGATGTTCAAAAATTATTTTAGGATTTTTTTCTGATGATTGGCACTTGAGATTCAACCTGAATAACATTTGCGGATAATTTCTGACCGTTTTTTGTGAGCTTTCGAGCATCATAACACGAAATATAACAAACTCCGTTTAACAGGTATTTAGATTTCATGCAATTTTTCGCATGGGCTCTCAATGAGAGATTGATCTTTAAGCGGATTATTTGCTTTTGGAGATTTATCTTCATTTCATTGAGTCTATAACGTCCTTGTACATGATCTCAAACATGCCATGCGTACATGCAAACTGATCGGCTACCTGCAACTAACACATTCGCGCACTAAGCTTGATCCTATGAATTTAGTGCGATACATACATGTAGTTATGACCACAGAATTCATAATTTAAAAAAACAATCCACAGCAAAAGCCTTGCATCATATACATAGCACATGTAAGCATCGTACGTAAAATGTAAACTAAGCTTAAAACTCATGCAAAATCGAAGATATTAAGATTCTAGAGAGTAGTATTTTTTGGAGTCAGTATCAGATATAAGGTACAACCACGCAAAGCTTGTGTAATAGATAACCGCAAATCTTTAGTCGATCAACGCTCGATGGCTCTCCTGGGCCACATACGAGGGATGAGTTACGTAAGCTTACGGGAAAGGGTTGATTTAGAAAGTCATTGTAGTTATCATATCCCTAATAGTCTTTATTTATATCACGTGGTTAATTATTAAAAAGATGAAAGTAAGAGATAGAACTATTTTTCACACATTGCTTTTAAAGGCATGTTTTTTTTTTTAAATATTAAGAACTTAATAATAGAAAAATAAATATCTCAAAAAAAGTTTCGAAAAAAGCACGGGACACGTTAAAATCCTTTTTAAAAAAATGTTGAGCATCCCACGTAGTAAAAAACAATGTTTTTGCGACTTTATTTTAATTTTACGCATAATTGAAAGATCATCTTCTATTTGCTAATTGAAAGCAGGTACCTGTCTTCATGTTTAGCTTTTTAATCTCATATAACACAAATCCCGAACAAAATAATACTTTCATGAAATTATCACGATCACAAAGAACAACTTTTCCTGCGACGGCCATATCGACATTTTTACCGTTTTTGAGTTAAAAAGGAAATAATTTCAAGATCTAGATCCCTAAATTTAAGGAAACGTAAGAACTTAAAAATCATTTTTTTAAACTATACAATCTAATAGGTTTTGAAATTAAAATGTACCAACTGCTACGATAACATGAGTTTTGAGTGGTTTTCAGTTAGATAAACGTAGTTACATGTAATAGTTTGAACAAAAAACTCAACACACTGTCTGAAGCATTAACTGATTTATTTTCAATGGTACATTATACATCTTGAACAAAACTATTAAATGGAGTCTGAGAAATACATTTTAGCATGGTTCATCAGAAAGTAATATGTTTTGTTCAACAATACAATGTAATACATTTATTTTTACATATCAAAAAGATTTTAGGTATATAATAAAACTCAGATAAAACTAACTAATAAAAGACAGTATATGAGCTGGTGCCTTAACGGCGGTGATTGTATTCAGATATCATATTTCCAGGCATAGGATGCAACAAAATCATCACCAAGAGAGAGTTCCCAGCGTACAACATTGAAGTGAAAGTCTGTAATGGTAACTTCGTCAGCTTCCATTGCAGTGTTATTGAGGATGGTGTAAAAAGTATCTTTGTCGTCACTGGTATAATATGTTCTGGCGTATTTGAAATACTTGCTAATTAATTGCTGATTTGGAGCATTCAGGGCTGTTGAAAAAATCGGGAATGACCCCGATGATTTGAAGTTAAGAGTAAAATGAAAAGACTTCGTGAATCCGTCTTCAGCTGCACAATTCTTCACTCTAGCTTTGTATATCGTTTGAGTCCAATTCTCACGCTTTTCTATTCCAATTTGGCAGTTGTTTAGAGGAAATGTAGTTTGTGTGCGGGATTTCGAGTTCGGGTCAAATACAACCGTCAGGGTTTCTTTTGTGGAATTTGACTCTATGACTAAAATCCGGGTACCAGACGGGGGGAGATCTGTCTTATAAACGGCTGTGAAAACATAGTTTTCTCCTAAAAATGTGAAAATATATTCATTCCAACATATTTCTTAAATGTAATTAAATGTTAGTTTTATTTTACCCGAGATTAGCTTGTTAGATACTTAATTACATATGTATTTTTCATTTGAACTACATGTTAAAAATTATTAGATGTCCTCTAATTCACATGACTCTAAAATAAATTTATAGGAGAATATACCACTGTTTTTCAAAATAACTTAAAACATATATTGACTAAATTCTTAACAGTTCAGTAATAAAAGGAGTTAATAAATTAAAACTCCTGCGAGAGTTTCAAAGTCTCTAGTGTGGTTCATGTGATTTTTAATCAAATATTTTACTGCTGGCATTACGAAAAGAAAAACAAAACCCAGACCTATTCTTTAATCGATTTCAGACTAATTTCAGACTAGCTCATAATTGTTTGGGAGTCTATCTTTTCGTATATTTGCTGAAATATGTTAGAAACTGTTTAAATACATAATTGGTTTTGAGTGTAAGTTACAATGGTGAACTAAGTTTGAGTTGAAAGGTATTCAATTTAAAAATCAAACAATATCATGGTAAAACATCCCCATTCACCTGGCATATGATTGTCATCTTATTGGTAATACATACTATACTTTAGCTTTATTTTATTTTATATTATTTTATTCAATCAAATATATTGTTTACTCTATCATATACATTTCATGCATGTGTCATTAGAAAAACTGTTCTTAAATTTTGTAAAATATATTTAATACATGAACGTTTAATATAAAAATAAATGTGCGATTCTAAACATTGCATGGTGGAGGGGGGGGGGGGGGGGTCTAGAAGCTTTAAGAAGAGATATTACAATTTCGTATAAATTGAAACAAATAACAAATGTACTTTTTCACTACCTCATTTTAAATTTTTTTTTTTTATTTTATCCATTGCCATATTCATTTTCTTTATTTTTTTTTAAATAACAGTTTTATTTTCATGTTTTCTTACTGTACATGCATTGCATTTATTCAAACATGTACATGTAATCTAGATAATTTACGTGATTAAATTTTTTTTAAAAATTGTTTGCGCAAAAAATCAAAATTTACCAACCAGTTTTGATCTCGAATGTGCTGCCTTCGAGTTCAAACTCTGTATCAGCTGGGCCATTGAACACACCGTTAAGACCAGACATTGTTTTTGTGGTTGCTAGTGTTTGTAGAGCAGGTTTCTCGAGTCTGCGCACAATTTCAGCTGCCTTAAACACACAATGAATAAATTCAAATTATTAAATAAATGTAAATATATTTAATATATACTAACTACGTCGTCATACATGTATATGAAAACAATACATGTTTGTTACACAATAATAGCTTTGCTATTCTTAATTATATTATTAACAGTAATAGTTGAAAAAAAGAAATAATACAACTGTACCATATACCCAGAAAAAAAAAATGTTCATATTTTCTCAATGATATATTTTTTTTATATTAATCCACTATAAAAGTAGCAATTTCCCCTTCAAAAAAAATTTTAAAAAAAAGTCCAAGAGAAAAAAACCTTACAGCGTTTTAATGAACATATTACTATTACGCTGTACACGGCAAATAATTAGACAAATACTTTGAAATAAAACACAAACTATATATATATATATATATATATATATATATATATATATATATATATATATATATATATATATATACTTACAGATTTATGGTTTGCAGACAAAACGAAAGCTAAAATAAGTTGTAAAAAGAACTTCATCGCTGCAATCCTGTATGCTTATGACTTTCTGAAAAAAAATAGCGTTACAACGTATAAAAATGTCAGATTTATAGGGTGTTATTTAGTTTAGACCGCACAGATAAACTTAACTGAACATAGAGCAATGATGTTTAAAATTGTGAAATACAGAAAATTCCATGAAATACAAAATAGATGATAACGCCAACAACAGATGTTACGTTGTTTAATGAAATTGTCAACGTTTTAACCCGATATATATAAATGTTAAAATGTTAGACAAGACAGTTCACATAATTGTGTATTCTCAATAAATTCGTCAAAAAGCGATAGAAAAAGTAAAATTTGGCCTGAAACAAATGTTATATAACTAATGCATAACACTACTGGTTCTAAAAACCCCTGTCCGTATGAAAATCCCCTGTCTTTCCCTGTCACCCCCTGTGTTTTCCCTGCTATCCCCTGTGCACCCCCTGTAGGGCACTGTGCACATCCCCTATGTGCCACTGTAAGCCCCTGTCACCCAGTGTACGCCCCTGTCACCCACTGTAAGCCACTGTATTTCCCTGTACATGCCCCTGACATTCCTGACATTTTTGATTGTTTATAACAAGCTTTTGTTGCTATTTAATTTCAATATTATTTTCTTAATTCAATTATTCAAATCACATGTATATAGTTTGATATATTAAATAAACCAATTTTTGCACTCAACAGCGCCGACTCACAAGACACATTGTTATTGTAATTTTAGAAATACTATTTTTTAATTAATAATTTATTGATACTTAAACAATCATGCTAATAACTAAAGGCTCGAGTTTCACCGGGTGGTAAATCTCAGGTGAGGGCGGGAATTATTTTCGGTAGGTGTGAAAGCCTTCAGGGCATGTAGTCCTTTAGCGGTCGGGAACACCACTATCCCTAATCTAATGTTTGAAAAATAGATAATAAAAAAAACCAAATGAATTATTTCTACAAAGATCAAGAGCAGCACATGGTGTTAAGCACTTGATTTTGTGTATCCATTAAATATGTGCACACTAAAACCAGTAAATCAGTCAGAATGTAGAATGTATTGTATAAGCAGCCATGTTACGTTCTTTTTTAAAATAAGTTCCTGATTATACCTTTATCAATTTCCCGTGAATAGCAAAATAAAGTTTCAATAGCTTATAAGTTTGCCTAAGAAATAATTTTAGTACGTTTTTTAATATGTTTCTGAGCGTCTTATAGAACCCTTGAATTGAATTTTAACTGATGATTATAATTCTCATAATTAATTCCAATAATTTCTAAAATCTAATTTTCATTTCCCTTTTTACTGCGAAGTGGAAGATATCAAAGATAATTTTATTAATTGCCAGTGAACATAAATCCGCAGCTCTGGTCGGAACATACACAGCATACATGTAAATGTAGTACTAGTGTTTTCTATACATGTAGGAGTTTATATAGATACTGAGAGAGAGAGAAAGAGAGAGAGATTGAGAGAGAGAGATTAAGAGCGTTCAATTAATTTATTATTTAGATTAAGACCGATCAAATTAATTTTAATCCGTCAATGTTTTATTTTTACAAGATTAATTGATCAAAGAACATGAAGACACATGATTAACAACTGTTGATTGAAGTTAGTTTTCAAAGGAGAGGATGTTGACATTTTTTTTTTCACTCGATCAGTGGTTATATAACAACTACTGTACACAGCCCTTCTTGACAATTTGCAGTGCACGGTAGCGAGGTAGGGAAAATGAGATGAGAGACATATGTGTACATGTATATACACACACTTCCTAAGATCTGCATGATCGGTCAGTGATTATATAATAGCTACTGTACACAGTCATTCTTGACAATTTGCAGTGCACGGTAGCGAGGTTGAGAACAATGAGGTGACAGACACACGTATTATATATATACACACACTCCCTTAGATCTGAATGCTCGGTAATGCAAAAAAAATATGCAATTTGCTGTTTAAACACCCCTTATGACTTTCTTTCCCAGTCTGTCAAGTAAAGAAGACAGAGATTGAAAATTTTGATTTATCAGTTCTAAGAATTTCAAACATGAAAAGGAAGAGCTTTAAATTCGGACATCATTTGTCACAGTCATATGAATTAGACCGTATTGCTCTCTTATTTCTTTTATTGATTAAATCGTATTTAAATAAATGTATGATATTTTTTTTTCTAATCTAAAACCCGGAACATTGTTATAAGATCAATCATGTGTGTCTTTACGTTACCCGTTACCAGTATTTGTTTACATGTACTAAATTATTCATGAACTGTATCACTGCTTTATATGTATGAGGACAATTCTATACAATAATGCATATGAATAACTAAACTGGACTCTCTCTCTCTCATAATTTATGGGGAAAAAAATCAATGGCTGACAGCAATCATCATCGATTACGATTTAGATGAAATCTGTAAATGACTGGCACAATAAACTACAAAGTGTTTCAAAGCTCGGAACTTACAGCTCTTTTAAAACTGATTTTAATTTAGAAAAATACGTTACAATGGACATACCCAAACCTCACAGATCTATACTTGCACAATTTAGGTGTGGTGTTCTTCCTATCGGAATAGAAACGGGGCGATTTAGAGGGGAGGAAGTAAACGATAGGCTATGTATTATATGTTCTGTATAAGCAATAGAAGCAATAGAAGACGAATTTCATTTTTGTTACATTGTACATGTACATCTTATTTAAAACTTAGAACAGAATTCTTTACTAGTATTGGCTTTAAAAAACGATTACTGAACTTGTCAGACTCAGACTGCACTGGTTTTCTCTTATCTAACTTTCCTAGACAAACTGTAAAATTCGTTTAGTCAGCTTTTATGTGCAGATAATCTGTCCTATATAAAAATAACAATGCGTAACCTTATTATAATTTTTTGTACATTCATGTTTATAGAGTGACATATAGGTCCGATGGACCGGGTGTTTATTCATTAAGTTATTATATGATATACATGTATCTATATTTGTTTATAAAAACATGTCACTATAATAAATCGTTTACTCACTTACTTAGATGATTTAGATATGAAGTTTAACTAATCAATTTCCTGCTTAATAGAATCAACATACATTTCATCGGGATGCTGTTATTCTATGCATCATTACAAAACAGTCAAAATACAGGTGATCATTTCGATCGGCGTGTGATTATCTGCACGTGCTAATCATGTTGTTATTAAGCGCTTTAACTCAGGCAGGTTACATGGCACAGAACGCTGCAGATTTCCCGCACTCCTCCTCCACCTTTTTTTTCGAATTACTAAGCACGGCCATTTGTTCAAATGCATGTAATAAATTAAGCGGTTTACTGATAAACATGTATATCTTGATCTGTGTCAATGTTGAGTCAAAATTATTCACGTTCGTAATAATTTTGCTCTCTATGAAATACAAAGAAAAACAAGAATTGTCTTAACCATGAATGCTACTCTAGCTTTCCAATTTCCTTTTACTGCTAAATATATCTTAAAAAACCTGAAATTATAAATAAAAACTATTTTTTTTTACTTAACCAAGCAGTTAAAGACAGTACAGGGGATGTCAGGGGCATGTACAGGGAAATACAATGGCTTACAGTGGGTGACAAAGGCGTACAGAGGGTGACAGGGGCTTACAGTGACACACAGGGGATGTGTACAGGGGCTGACAGGGGATTACAGGGTGTACAGGGTATATGTACAGGGGCTGACAGGGGGTGCACAGGGGATGACAGGGAAAATACAGGGGGGTGACAGGGAAAGACAGGGGATTTTCAGAGCCAGTAGTATAAATGACATTTTCAGAAGCAGTCAAGCACTATCTTGTTCTAATATTTTATGAGCATCATAATTCAGTTTGAAAGATCAATTAAATATTGAATTAGCGAAAATGATTAAGCTCAGACATAATCCATGAAAAAATGTCCGTCATTAATGCAAAAAAAAAAAAAAAAAATTAATAACACATGCACGATTGATGCCTACTGTAAGTGTCTGAACATTTATTTGAAGGACTGATCTTAGATTTCACGAGTGTAAACAATGTTAACATAAACTGGCTGTATAGGACAGAAGATCAAAATCAAGATAAACACCTTTTCTCCTAAAAGGGCATTAAAATAATTACCAGGTTTTTTTGTTCTAATTGGATCTACTAAAATCTTATTTACTTCTATTATAATTCCTACTGCTAATAATTCACATATTTATTGTTTTATGTTATGCTATATTCAAATTTGCTAGCTCATGAGGAAAATGTGATCAAAAGCCTTGTATGGCATTTTTTTTTAATCGAATGAAAACATTAAAATACTTTGGGCAGATTAACTTAATGAAAATACAAAACAATATAATATCTACAGGTTTATTTTTACTTACCAAAAAAATAATAATAACGTGATGATAGCTTTTGTTATAACAAAAATGAATGAATAAATAAAAATAATGTTAGTAGAAACATTTTTGATAAAAAAAAAAGAAAAAAGAAAAAACAGCTACAAGAAAGAACATACCTTTTTTTCTATTTTGGCTATCTCTAAAGCGTTCTCTCAACTTACATGAGGAATTATTTATTATCATTTATATATGTTTCAACTTAAAGGGAAAAAGGAGGACCCAAATCGTCATTAACAATACGTATTGAAGACAAGAGAAGATAAACAATTGTATAAAACCGCTAATTGTTATTTCTGATTAATGTCTATAATTTAGTTGAAAAGTGCTATTTATAAAAAACGTGATTCGAGTTTATTAATCGTTTCCAACTAAAGAACTCGCTATTGCAATGTTTTTTCCTCTATTAGTAAGATCTTCTGTTTTCAACAAAAAACATATTGTAGTTGTTGTTTTTTTTCTTCTATTTGCTTGTTTCCGATTTTCTCAAAAAGTATCAAAGATATGACTTGCCAGTTTTCAGTTATGGTAGATAGTTTTCAGCCGTAGTGCCCTTTGTATATCCAGACGTCCGCCGCCACTTTCGGTCGTCATTGGAAGGAAGCAAAAACATATTTTTTTTTTCAACTTTTAGAGAATTATTTGTTTTTTAAATTTTAGTTGGAGACGCTTTTAAGAATGCAGAATATGGCATTTGTTTATAAATTCGAACCTAGCATTCTCGAGATTTCGGCTTGGAATTAAGATATGTTAAATTATTTTCAACTTCGAATCAGTTATAATTTTATCATTAAATATTCTTTCCTACAAATTGGGATTTTTTGTGTATCAAAAAAAATAACAACAGTTATTTGATTTCTCACACAATACTGAATTATGTTGATTTTTTCGTTTATACTTGAAAAATGTACATGTATTTTAAAAAACGGAAATTGGCTGGAAACGTGTTATGAGAAGAGATTATACATATTGTGCAGATTCAGAGAAGAAAAATAAGTTGACGAGTAAAGACTTATTTGGAATTGTCAATTACAATGTGTTAAACTAATGACTTTTTTAGAAAGAAAAACATCACCTTATCCAAAACAACGCGAATAGGGACCCACCTTAACCAACTTGAAACTTTTCTGTGATATCATCCTTGAATAACTGAAATAAAACAAAGAAACAATCTACTGAAGCTATATGTAATTCAAAACAAATCATTAATAAGTCTTAGAAGAAATCAAAATACTGGTACAAAGCTGAAAAAGAGAGGGGTTCCATTTGTTTTTAAGTTGATAGAGAACAAATAAAAAGCTCGAAAGCAAACACTCAAATGTGACAGTTTTAAGATCAATTCACAGGTTTCTTATATAAGAAGGTTGCACAAAATGTCATAGCATGTAAATACGTAAAAATTTCACAGGTCGTTTGTTTCTGTTTAATTTTACATGTACCTCGAGTTAAATTGAACAAGAAATAAGTCATTATATGAAAAATGATTAATACGTTTAACGATTGCATTGAATTCACGCATACAATAACAATATTCTGTATCAAAGTAAAGCCAAATATCGACTTAATATTTCTTCTAAACGATACTGTTGCTCAGGTTAGCGATAATACCAACAGAGTGCGTCACATTTTCTCAGAAATGCTTTTTAAAAAAATACAGTTAAATTACAGAAATAAATGAAATATTTCTATATGTGTAAATAATTGCATGAATTTACCTCAGGCTGATGAATGGTAATTGTGTAAATTATTCAAAAATAACCTGCAATCTTTACAGACGATTTTTCATTACATTTAATTGTTGACTGGATGGTTTTATTAAAAATAAAAAAGCTATAGTGAATGAATTAAAGTATATGTTACATGTATAAATCAAGCAATATATTTTTAAAAGAAAGGAGATTAAACTTCCGTTATGCAAGTAAATAATATAAATGCTTAGGTCAACCTACAATAGAGATGTATTTTCAACGTTTTAAGTCGCAAACAATCATTGTTTTCGTATATTTGGTCTCTTATAAATAATAAGGCAACAAACAGTTTTGAAAATTTATAAATTTGTTATACCCCTCCACCCCCACCCCCGCACATACGAAGTTTGTGTGGGGTATATAGGAATCACCTTGTCTGTCTGTGCAAAATTCGTGTCCGGCCAATTATTTCTTATGGAGAAACAGTGGAAATTCTTACTTCACAAAAGGATTGCTTATGACCTGGTGTGTCATGAACTTTACCCTGATCAGTTGTGAAAGTTCAAGGTCTTTGTTTTAAAAAGGCTTAATTCCTGTCATGCCATATCTTTAATGGATATTATTAGAAGCTAAAATTTAACACAAAGATTGCTTAGGAGGCCACAGAAAATTAATTTTTAGAGTTTCATCCCCCGTCCCTTTTAAAATGGCCCGCCCCGATGTATTTTAGTTATTTTGAACAAAAAATGTGTTCACATTTTCTTTTTTTTGGCAGAAAAAAAGAAATCGGGCCCGGTATACCAAAAATTCAAAATATTTAATGGCTGCTTGACATGTGGATTATCGTTTGATTTCAGTCATGTTTGTTATCATATGGATACAAATGTCTTCATGCATTAACGGTTATTTGGGAATAAAATGGAATCTAAATACAAATTAATCTGTGTATATATATTAGCATCATGAATTTTAAAATCTTTTTTTTTGCAATCTAAAACATAGAGCAGTTGTCTTTTGTTTTTGTTTTTTTTTTTATAGAATATGGACGGTGAAATAGATATTTTTAAATAAAAAAAAATAAAATTCACCCATCCACTCCATATTCTTTGCAAATCAGGATAAGAATCTAAATATTAATTTTATGTTGCCAGAGCTGTAAGTTTCTCCTGACTTGAGCTTTGATCATTTGTGCAAGTTCAATGTCACTATAAGAAAAAGAAGCATCAATTATGTTTTAATAGAGAAATGCCTGCTTCATATTTTTTTCTTAGCGGGGGGGGGGGGGTCATTTGTGAGCTCTAGTTTTCCAAGTTATACTTAAAAAACCCAGAAAAAAAAGTCAAAATGCAATGCAACAAATACGACAATGAATGATATTGTAACTGACAAATGGGTTGTCCATAACAAAGGCCAAAACAATTCAAGTTCATATCAAGTATTTTACATGGCATTATATGGCCGCGTTCTCGAATCTATCACAGGGTTGTACGTAGCGTTTATGTTGAATAAATATTTCATCAGTATAAAATAATATGAATGACAATATATTAATCCAAAATCAAATAAAGGTAACTAATATTTTTCAATAATTTGACTATAAAAAATATTTAGATGAAAAAAAACAAAAAAACAAACAAACAAACACATGAGGAAAGATTCGGTTTACATCTTGTTAAAAACTGTGCAAAGTAGACTCCTATTTTTTAAGAAAATCACTTTATTGCAAATTGTATAATAACAAGCGTTGTTTTTAATAGTGTATATGTATTTCTAAGAAAACCTAATTTGAGACCCACTTTTAACGTAACACAGCTTAATTTGATATACGAGATTTGTCAACGTGTTTTGCAGTATACCATCATAAAGAGCTATTTATATGAAACTGCGAAACTGATTTATCATACTCTTTTAAATTCGACCTATGGACGCTCGTTAAGGTGTCTGATATGATTATTTTAAGAAATGTGACCAGAAAAAGACATTACTAGTAACCTAACAACACATCTTTATGATAAACGTGACTCCATTGTTTTTAATCTTGAACTTTCCTTACTTATGTAGCAATATACCTTCATCATCTCCACATTGATGTTTTGTCTCTCAGGTAATTCCATAGTCAAAACATGCTCTACCTTATATCAATTTCTTAAACAAGGCAAGCTACTAACAAACAAGTTGATAAAACAAAATTATCAACAGTCTTGATTAAAATCATAATTTTGTAAGTTTATGGTCGATACAACGACCTTGCCAATAAATACAATGTTACGCTAGATCAAATGCTGACTGACGTTTTTCATACTTATTTTTAGGCCATTATTTATAACCGAATTGTCTATGGATTTTTCCGTTTTTCCATTAGGACAAAGAGCACACGGCGGGTCTGACCGGTCAGCAGAGGATGCTCACTCCTCCATGGCACCTGATCCTACTTCTAATTTCTTAGGGTTCCGTGTTTGCTGTGCTCCTGTTTTGTATTTTTCCTTTGGACTCTTCATTTTGAACACTGTTATTTATCATTGCATTTCATGTTCTTAAATATTAAGCTTTTAAAAAATAGTTTCAACAGGTAATTTTGACAATTTTTTACAATTAAAAAATAAATAAGAAACCGAAGCAAAAAAGGACCTTTTTGGAGGAAAATGCTAGGCCTAGGAATTAGATAAATGCGTAATCATTTCTTTATGTTTTGTATAAAACTGATAGCATCTAAACATTCTATATCGTGTGATATTTTTTTAATTACAAACGGCAGGTCCTGTTTTCTATTGTTGTTATTCATTACTGAGTACACAATGTAAGGTAATTTAAAAGTGGGCTCAAACAAGTAACCATCTTCCGTATTAAAAGCTGAACACCGCTCGTAAATAGTCACTATTCGCCATATTTCTCTTTCATCACTGCTGTCCCTACAACCCCTATATAAGGTGCAGACCTCCAACCAGTTCAACATACTTCGCTGTAGAGGTCTCTCCTGTGTGGACGTACAACTTGCCTCGCCGTGTTACTGGTCGCGATGAAATCAAATTTTACGCGCTTTTTTTTCAAGGCAGGAGAATCATAACATCAAAGAAATTAGCCATTGCATTATTTACAAACAGAATATGCACATAATAGAAATAAATGTATAAAATCCAAAGACCACGAAAGGAATACTACACGTCGGCCACAAGTTTCTGGTGTGCAATCGGCTGTAATTGAAGGGTTTATATACCAGGAGACCTATTCACAAAAAATCGTACGTCTACGATTAAACCTTTGACTTACGACAAGCTTACGTTTGCGTTTAGGGGGCTATTCACAAAAGCTGTCGTAAGATGACGACGTTGTCGTACGTCTATTACAGTCGTAAGTGTGTCTAAGTCCTTGGTTACCGACAATGCTCATGCGCAGGAGGCATTGCGGAGAAATGACGTCACGCAAAATTTTCGCTCATTTACATTGGCGGAATTTTTAGCGCCTTTGCGCATAGACATATATAACGGAGTTACTTCTTTTCTTTCAATACGCCTATTTTTATGTACAGTATATGTATTGACAATTATCGGGAGAAAGAAAATCTACATGGGATGTTCAAAATATATCTTTTGATAATAATATTATTACCTGTAATATAATAACATAGTTACTAAGTATTATCACCTGCATGTATTTTGATAATTTCCCTTTCGATATTTTTCCTAAATTGAATAAATAAATCGACGTTCATACATTTATAAAATCTTCTTTTTATTTACACCATAATAATCTAACGTCAGAGCTAATGTCCACTTATAGCCTCGGGTATTATGAATTATATGTGTACACATTGAATAACCACAGCTAAATAAATTAGCGCATTTCACCAATATTTTTTGTTTAATTGTTTTTTTTTTAATGATATGACAATAGTTTACAAGTATGCTTGCACTAGAAAAGTCGATCTAGGTTTGGAGTAACAGATGAATTCAAACACTAATACATGCGCTTAAATACGTATCTGTAACTATACATGTATATACATGTGTGGATCCAAACAAATTCTAGAGTATACTAAGCTTCCGAGGGATAATTTTGTTTGCTAGGAGATCGGAGGCATATTTTTGATAATTTTTTATGTAAATTATATAACTTAAATTTTTCAGGCGGGGAGAGAGAGAGAGTGAGAGAGGGGGGGGGGTCCGCCTGAAGCCCCCCCCCCCCCTTTTAGATCCGCGCATGATATATACATGTATTACGCTGATTACATTACATACTGGCAGTGTGTATGCACATGACTATTGTTTTACTGATTTAATGCATATGTAGGAATAAAAAGGCGTCTATATTATCAAATAATTGTCGTAGTTTTACCTAATACTGTTTCGAAATACTCGGAATTGATGGCGCATAATACATTAAAATTGCAATTACATTAGAGCCCATGTCAAAGTTGTTTTTTTGAAAAAAGACGTGTTCTATCTCAATACATACCGGTAATCTTCTTTCTGTTAACGCCAATAATCAATTATAGACATGTAATTTACATATTGTAATAAAAGATTCGAAATATTCCAAATGATTTTAAGTTGCATATATCTTTAAGTGCATAGTTTCTTATGGTGTTTATGAATTGTATACTCGAATGATTATAATAGATTAATAAATTTCAACCACCATTAATATATTTTACTATCGGGATACAAAAGGAGCTCTGCATGGTTCTTTAATGGTAAACCATAGAGCGTTATTGGATAAGAATTTCCTCTATTAATTTTGTTTCTGACAAAATGATGGTAGAACTGCCATATTTCAATTATAAACATAGCAAGTTTAGACTTACGTCAACCCAATACTAGACGTAAACTTACGACTATTTTTTGACGTAACGTCACACGTACGACATTTTGTGAATAACTAAAATCTTACGAAAAAAACTTACGTCAAACTTACGTCTACGATTAAACGTACGATTTTTTGTGAATAGATCCCCAGGTTCCTGTGTGAGGGTGCCTATTTACGAGCGGTGTTCAGCTTAGGATTAAATTTTAAATTAAGGTCTTCCGTTTCAAATATTCACATTCTACTTATTGTGCTGGTTAAGATTATTCTTATATTTTTTCCCTAGACGTGAACTTTTGAGGCTTCATATCTTGGTCATTTCTGAATATATTTTTGTTCAATTTTTCAGGGCTTATCGACTTTACGAAACATTATCTACAATATGTCATATATAAAATATATAAAATCCCTCTTCCATTAAGGAGTTATTCCCCTTAGAAAATATTTTTAGGGCCTTTGGTTACCGAACAAAGACAGAACAGAAAATGGGAATCCAACAAAGTTAAATAGAAGTTGTACAAATCAGTTTTTGTTTTTGGATTACTTGTTTTGTTTCGGAAAAGTTAGGGGGTCCAAAACGGGATTCTAAAAAGTACGAAAATTTACACATTTTCTACTAAAACAAGAAATATTTTGAAAAGACATGTAGAACAAAAGTTGTGCAAAATATCATGGGCGTTCATTTGAGACCATTGGAAAGGTGATGGTTCCTTCGATTAAGGGCCCAGAGCCCTTGAAAGAATTTCTTTATAACTCAAAAACGGTAAAGATTTGAATACGGCTGTCGCTCGAAAAGTTGTTCATTTAAATCTTATCAATGTCGTTACAATGTTAATTTTTAGGGTATTGCGTTATATGAGTGTAAAAAGATTTACTTGTTAACATGTACCTGTTTTCATTAGACAAGTTAACGAAAAGTCTTTGTGCGTACTACTGACATTACGTTATAACCCAAATGTACCGGTTTATACGGGATGCTTTAAATCATTAGAAAAAGGGTATTTTTTTAAAGTATACATACTTTTATGTGAGGATTATAAATCATTTTAATTCATGTTAAGTTCATATAGTAAACAATCCTTTAAAAACGATAAACACAAAATATAAACATTCTTTGTTTTCTTTTCTAGTAAGATACAAATTACGGATTTAAGAAAAAAAATTTCTTGGTAATACATTTTAATTATTATACTGCATGCATTTGAAATTTATCTGGGACGTAAGCTGTGTGTGTATACCATTACATAACATATCCCTCGCCCGGTGCCGATGAGGTCGGTCGCGGCTGAACTATCGAACGGTCAGCGGTTATCTAATATACAAGATTCGCGTCTTCATTTATGGGTTTATTTCGTCGTAAACACATAAAATTGTTTTAATTTTGATTACATATTAAAGTTTATTCTTCTTAAATTCATTTAAACGATAATGTGAGTGTGTTAATTTGGTTATTATGTTATTGAAACTGTGCCTTGTATGAAGAACCTAGGAGACATTTTCGATCAACACCTTACAATGACAACGCGGGTATGATAAGGCGACTCTCAGCGATCGATTAAGTTAAAATTCCTCTGATCGATATGACGTCACAATAAGCAGCATGATGTCATATTTTAATCAGAAATATGTCAATTTTTACTTCATCTCTGGTTTAAATCATAAAAACCACAGGCGTAAAATGTCACTAGAAACTCTTCTTACTGAATATATCTTCGATTTCTCTGTATTACGTATAATTATACGTATAGAATGCCGAAATAAGATTTATTTAATACAGGTACCCAAGATTTAGATAAACATCAGTTAGGATATAATCAGGATAATACAGGCATGGATATTTTGTTTTATCAGCGAGTGTTATAAGGTAAGCAGATAGACATTTATACGGCTTGACCGGCCTTTCCTCTGTCAGTGTGTACAAAAAAGCCAAAAGTGTAACACTACCCCGAATATTATGAAGGTTGAATTTGGCAAATATCAAAAGCACATGACCTAAAATACCTGAAAAGTGCTGCTAGAATCCTGTGCTTTGTTGTTGTAAATAAAAAAGACGTAGTATTTTCAATGAAATAGAAGAAGTTTAGGGGGTTTCCGATAAATAATGACAATATTTATTTTATGCGATTAACGATAGGATTCTAGCAGTGATACTAATTAACATGACTTAACTTCCGATCGAATTATTGTATCATACAAACAAATAAACTTCGGGGTATTGTTACACTTTTTGATTTTTTGTTAAGGTAAAAAATTATCTATTTTTAACTGTCACGTGATACCATGGTACGGCAACTTCAAAGATCGACTCGATTCCGAGGTAGAAAAATAATATATTGGCGAACACATTAACTTGATATTAATATTCAGCACTGCTTTCATAAAAAGAAACAATTTTTAAATTGATCATAATATCGACGGTCATTAAACTCGGAGTTGCCTTAACCTACCAACGAAACAGGTATACTCATTCGTCAAGTCGTATCATTTTCAGATATGCAACATTTGGCGTATACGGCGTTTCCTCACAAATGAAACCTGCAAAATCATTGTTAACGCTGTAATGACTGCCACACTGGACTACGGGAACTGCCTACTATATGAAGTTGCAAAACATACACTTGAGATAATACAACGTGTCCAAAACACTGCAGCACGTCTTGTTACGAGAACATCGAAATGGGAGCATACATGTATCACCAATATCCTGGAAGATCGCCACTTACTAATTGTGTGTTTTCGCCTGTAGTTCAAAATACTGACATATGTTTATCAATCGCTCCACAGGCTTGCTCCATCTTATATCAGGGACCGGTTTTTTTTAATTTACCTTTTTTTCATATCTTCTTATTTTAACTTAATAAAAAAGGTGCAACAAGTTCTCCTTGATACTAAGGATTATGACTTGGATTAAATCCAGTTGTCTATCTTCATTGTTCTTTTTTTTAGTTCAAAAGTTTACCTGGGGAATGCGACAAATGGTGTTTTGTAGTGCTTTTCACTTTCTCACATTTATTCAGTCATAATCTTTGTGATTGGGCATTTTTCATATAAATCAAATTGATATTCATAAACGGATAAAGAGGTGGTTTATACAGGTAAAGTTTTTTTTTTATTAATAGCACAACAGACGGGGGTCGAAAGGTGGAGGCTGTTGGCGTTTATCGAGTCGTATCTTGCTGTTCAATCTAATCAATTACAACGTAGGATATTAACCAGATTTATCTTCTGGATCTTCTTCATCACTGTTGGGGGAACGTTGATCTTCATAACAAACAGCATTGGCGATGTTGACGTGTCGGATGCAGTTCTGCATTGTCCTCTCTGCATGTTACTTGATTAAGCATTCGTAGTGAATCAAAATGGTATTCTGCAATTATACGGTATTTTTTTCGATCTTGCTTGTCGTGTATGGTGGCCAGATAAATAAGGTGGACTTGGACTGGACAGGTTTACACTGTAATGTCGACTTTTATTTTCTGCCTGTGGAATCGTCGATCATGCTGTGAAGAACTGGGATGAAATTCATGTCTCGTTTGCCTCGTACATGTAAGAGGTTGGCACCTGTATATTAGTTGCAACTATGTGTATACATTAACACAGATAAACCTATAAATGACATTATACGCAACTAACACTTTTTAGAATGGAGAATATATCAAACGGCACCACGTGTGCCAACGGAAAAGAGGAACTGCCACCTAAATCGATATTTTTTCACATTAATCTTTCATTATATCACAGCGAGAAGAAACAAACCAGCTGGTAAACTCAACTTGGAGGCAAATCAATTAGCCCATTAGCCAATTTAAATAAAGGACTAGCTTTCAGATGAGATCTACTGACAGAAACGTACTATTCAATTGAAACGGGAGCAAGGCATCTTTCAGAGCATTGTGTTCCGCCTGCTCCAAATAAAAATCAATTGCAATTCTTCAAAAATGCTGCGCAAATGAACTTCTGATACAAAACAAGACAATCAAATATTATACAAGTTGATACTTTGAAAAACAATACTTATTCTTTTAGAAATTTTTTTTGTCTTATTCAGTGTCTTGAATCAGTAAAATTGCACAAGCTTTGGATAATCTCCGTGCTTAGTGCACTTTTTAATACTGATCTATTCAGGCTGATACATATGTTATTATGTACAATTAAAATGAAGCTGGGTTGAAGCTCTGATAAGGGGCATACCCTTGGAGCGTCTCCTAAATGTACCGAAATACCGATCCAGGTACCGTATCCACTTGCATGCCGTGCCGAGTGGCAATTATCTTATACAGTATAAAATAAACTTTTAAAGAAGGCAAAACATAATTACAAGATAATATAAGAGAGAGAGAGAGAGAGAGAGAGAGAGAGAGAGAGAGAGAGAGAGAGAGAGAGAGAGAGAGAGAGAGGGGGGGGAGATCAAGATCAAAGATTCACATATTTATTCAAAACGCAGATGCATTTTCATGCACTTTTGACGATGCAGTCTGCTGAAGTATATAATCATTGTAAGATTACCTGCTGTACCTCAAACAACTTCACATTTCTGAAAAACGTTACTTTTGAGACATCAAAGTATGGTAGTTTGAGTTTGCTACAAGTACTTTAACGCACAAATTTTGCCATCAAATTGGAGCGACCACCATGACCTACTTTAGGTCTCGGGGTGGAAATACATTTTGATACTACATCGCTTAGAACTAACTGACATTATGTGTCAACATAGCAACAATTGTCCACTATCACCGACCTATGGATCACGTTTAAGACGAGTTGCTTTTTCACTTGTCCAAGTAACTGTCCTGTATCCATCAATTTTTAAAAGTGGAATATAAATCAAGTTGGCGCCTGTGATCATTCTTTTAATCCAACCAAGCTATTTAATTACAACTTTAATTTGCGCCCGTTCAGTTGTTTCTGATATATAAGAGCAGATTTGGAATCGGCCTTTTGCTGTTTGCTGATTGTTCTACTCTACTTTATCAGTGACATCAAATGTTTGTGTTCAGCAAGGTAGATTAAGACAATAAATAAATAAAGAAAGACAGACAGACAATATTCAATTAGCGGCGTTAGTTTAAAATACTGTACTTCAACATGTATATGCGATAACTTTATTTTTTTACAAGATGTATTTTTTTTTTTTTGTAATTAAGATTAAGATTAAGTATACTTAAAACATATTATACCAGAGAAAATTCTAGAACTGGTTGAAGGCGAAACATAATCGTGATGAACAGGTTCTTGCAAAACTAGCGAATTTTCCTGCACGCAAATAGATGCTGGTTAACAGTACATGTATATCCTAACTCCGACATTATATCTAAACTTGAAATTGAAAAAGCATGAAAAACACACTCATGAAGCAAACTTTACTTCTTTAAATCTAAAACCTAAAAAGGTAAAAAAAAAAATATCTTAAACTATACCAATCTAATAGGTTTTAGAATTAAAACGTACAAGTTGCTACGATAACATGAGTTTTGAGATGTTTTCAGTTAGATTAACGTAGGTAATAGTTTACCCCCCCCCCCCCCAAAAAAAAAAAAAAAAATCAACACAGTGTTTGAAGCATCAACTGATTTATTTTCAATAGCACATTGCACACAATTAATAAAACTATCAAATGGAATCTTTGAAACACATTGTAGTATGGTTGATCAGAATGTAATATGTTTTTTTTTCAACCATACAATGTAATACATTTTATTTTACATTTTTAAAAAGATTTTAGGTATATAAAAACGCAGATATAATTAATCAATAAAAGACAGTATCTGAGCTGGTGCCTTTACGATGGTGATTGTGTTCAGATAAAGTATTTCCAGGCATAGACTGCAACAAAATCATCACCAGACGGATCCCAGCGTACAACATAGAGGTGAAAGTTTGTAATGGTAACTTCGTCAGCTTCCATTGCAGGGCTATTGAGGACTGTGTAAAAAGTATCTTTGTCGTCTCTGGTATAATATGTTTTGGCGTATTTGGAATACTTGCTAAATCTTTGCTGAATTGGAGCATTCAGATCTGTTGAATATAACCGGGATGACCCTGATGGTTTGAAGTTAAGAGTAAAATGAAAAGCCTTCGTGAATCCGTCTTCAGCTGCACAATTCTTCACTCTAGCTTTGTATATTGTGTGAGTACCATTCTCACGCTTTTCAATTCCAATTTGGCAGTTGTTTAGAGGAAATGTTGTTTGTGTGTGGGATTTCGAGTTCGCGTTAAATAAAAGCGTCAGGGTTTCTTTTGTGGAATTTGACTCTATGACTAAAATCCGGGTAGCAGACGGGGGAAGATATGTTTCATAAACGGCTGTGAAAACGTAGTTTTCTCCTAAAAATGTGAAAATATATTTATTGCAACATATTTCTTAAATGTAACTAAATATTCTTTTTATTTTACAAGAGAAGATTAAGTAACTGCATGTGTCCCGAATTTAGCTAGTTAGATACCTAATGACGCATGTATTTTTCATTTGAACTTCATGTTAAAAATTATCAGATGTCCTCTGATTTACATGACTCTAAAATAAATTTATAGGAGAATATATCATTGTTTTTCAAAATAACTTAAAACATATATTGACTAAATTCTTAACAGTTCAGCAATAAAAGGAGTTAATAAATTAAAGTTTGAAAGTCTCAAGTGTGGTTCATGTGACTTTTAATCAAATATTTTACTGTTGGCGTAACGAAAAGAAGGCAAAAACAAGCCCTAATCTTTAATCGATTTCAGACTAATTTCAAACTAGCTCATAATTGTTGGGAAGTCTATCTTTTCATATATTTGCTGAGATATGTTAAAAACTGTTTGAGTACAAAATTACAATGTTGAACTAACTTCGAGGTGAAAGGTATTCAATTCAAAAGTCAAACAATATCAGGGTAAAACATCCCCCATTCATGTGGCATATGATAATCAGCTCATTGGTATGATATACTGTACTTTAGATTTAGTTTAGATAAATTTATATATTCAATCAAAGATATTGTATACTCTATCATATACCTATCATTCATGTATCATTAGAAAAATTGTAATTATATTTTGTAAAAAAATATTTAATACATGAACGTTTAATACAAAAATACATGTGCAATTCTATTTTTAAATAACAGTTTTATTTTTCATGTCTTCTTACTGTACATGCATTACATTTATTCAAAGATGTACATGTAATCTAAATAATTTACGTGATTAATTTTTTTTCAAAAATCGTTAGCGCAAAAAAAACACAATTTACCAACCTTTATTGACCTTGAATGTGCTGCCTTTGAATTCAAACTCTGTATCAGCTGGGCCATTGAACACACCTTTCAGACCGGACATTGTTTCGTTGGTTGCTAGTGTTCGTAGAGCGGGTTTTTCGAGTCTGCGCACAATTTCAGCTGCCTTAAACACAAAATGAATACATTCAAATTATTAATGTCATGATTTCTAATATACACTTACTACGTCGCTATATATACATGTTAATTACACAATAATAGCTTTGCTAATCTTAAATATATTATTGACAGTAATAATAATAAAAAAACAAAAAAACAAATAATACAACTGTACCATATACCCAGAAAAAAGTGTTACTTTTTTCTCAATATTATTTTTATATTAATCCACTATAAACAATTACCTTCTCAAAAATAAATAAATAAAAGTCCAAGAAAAAAAAAAACCCATAAAAGCGTTTTACTGCACATATTACTATTACGCTGTGCACGACAAATAATTAGACAAATACTCTAAAATGAAACAAAAATTCATAAATATATATATAAATATAAACACTTACAGATTTATGGTTTGCAGACAATGCGAAAGCTAAAACAAGTTGTAAAAAGAACTTCATCGCTGCAATCCTGTATACCTCTGACTTTCTGGGAAAAAAAAGCGTTACAACGTATAAATTGTCACTTTTATAGGATATTATTTAATCTAGACTGATTAATCGCACAGATAAACTTAACTGAACATATTTATAGGGCAATGATGTTTAAAATTGTGAAATACAGAAAATTCAATGGAATACAAAATAGATGATAACGCCACTAACACAGGTTACGTTGTTCAATGAAAATGTCAACGTATTAACCAAATATATGACTTTGTTAAAATGTTAGACAAGGCAGTTCACAGAATTGTGAATTCTCGATAAAATTCGTCAAAAAGTGATAGAAGCAGTAAAATGTACCCTAGAACAAATATTACATAACTAATGCATAAATGACATTTTCACAAGCAATATAGCAGTATATTGTTCTAATATTTTATTAAAGTCATCATTCAGTTTGAAAGAATAATTAAATTTTGAATAAGCGAAAATGATTAAGCTCAGACATAATCCAGTAAAAATGTCCGTCATTAATGCAAATAAGAAAAATAATTGATGCTTACTGCAAGTCTCTGTACATTTGTTTGAAGGACTGACCTTCTTAGATATCATGAATGTAAGCAATGTTAATATAAACTGGATGTATAGGACAGAAGATCAAAATCAAGATAAACATCTTTTCTTCTAAATGGGCATTAAAAGAAATACCAGTTTTTTTTTATTCTAATCGGATCTACTAAAATTTTATTTAGTTCTATTATAATTCCTACTGATATTAATTCCATTTTTTTTTGTTTTATATTATGCTGTATTCACTTTTGCTAGCTCATTAGGAAAATATGACTAAAAACCTTCAATGGCACTTCTTATTAACCGAATGAAAGCATTAAATACTTTGGGGCAGATAAGCTTAATGACAATACAAAACAATATAACATCTATAGTTTATTTTTTGCCCCCCCCCCACACCAAAAAAAAAAATAATATGAACGTGATGATAGCTTTTGTTGTAACAAAAATGAATGAATAAATAAAAATAATGTTAGTAGATTTTTTTTTATATAAAAAGACAGCTACAAGTAAGAACCTACCTTTTTTTCTTTTTTATCTCTGAAGCGTTCTCTCAACTTGCATGAGAAAGTATTTATTATCATTTATATATGTTTCAACTTAAAGGAAAAAAGGAGGACCCAAAACGTCATTAACAATACGTATTGAAGACAAGAGAAGATAAACAATTGTATAAAAACGCTAATTGTTATTTCTGATTAATGTCTATAATTTAGTTGAAAAGTGCTATTTATAAAAAACGTGATTCGAATTTATTAATCTTTTCCAACTAAAGAACTTGTTATTGCATTTTTTTTCCCCTCTTTTAGTAAGATCTTCCGTTTCCAACAAAAACACTTTTAAGAATGCAGAATATGGCATTTTTTTATCAAAGCGAACCTAGCATTCTCGAGAGTCCGGGTTTGGAATTAAATTAATTAATTGAACAAGAAATAAGTCATCATAGAAAAAAATGATTGAATGTTTAGAGATTAATTTGTTTAACGTCTGCATAGAATTTACGCATACAATTACAATATTCTGCAACATAGTAAAGTCAAGTCTCGACTTAATACTTCTTCTAAACGATACTGTTCAGGTTAGCGATAATGCCAACAAAATGCGTCATATTTTCTAAGAAATGCTTTAAAAATACAGTTTTGTTGTGCATAAATGAAATGAAATATTTCTTTATGTGTGTAAATAATTGCATGAATTTACCTCAGGCTGATGAATGGTAATTGTGTAAGTTATTCAAAAATAACCTGCAATCTTTACAGATGATTTTTTTTTTGGCATTCAATTGTGATAGTGAAGGAATTAAATCATATGTTATATGTATAAATCAAGCAATTATTATCAGTGTTGTCTATACAATCTAATTTTAAAGGTAAGGAGATAAAACTTCAATTTTGCAAGTAAATAAAATAATTGCTCAGGTCAACCTACAATGGAGATGTATTTTCATCGTTTTAAGTCGCAACACAACCATTGTTTTCATATATTTGGTCTCTTATAAATAATAATGCAGCAAACAGTTTTGAAAATGTAAATGTAATCATGCATTCATAATGTATAAGAAACAAGATACACCTATGCGTTGAATTTATATATTTGTTATCCTACCCCCCCCCCTCCACCCCTCGCATACGAAGTTTGTGTGGGGTATATAGAAATCACCTTGTCTGTCTGTCTTTGCAAAATTCGTGTCCGGTCCATTTTTGTCTTATGGAGAAACATTGGAAGTTCTTATTTTACACAAGGATTACTTATGACCTGAAGGTGTGTCATGAACTTTACCCAGGTCAGTTGTGAAAGTTCAAGGTCTTTGTTTAAAAATATGCTTAATTCCTTCCTTTTCATATCTTGTTTTAATGGATATGGTTAGAAACTAAAATTTAACACAAAGATTGCTTGTGAGACCAGAGAAAATTAATTTTTAGAGTTTCATCCCTCGTCCCTCTTAAAAGGGCCCGCCCCGATGCATTTTATTTATTTTGAAAATAAATAAATAAATAAACTGTATTCACATTTTTTTTTTGTGCAGAAAAAAAATCGGGCCCGGTATACCAAAAATTCAAATTTAATGGCTGCTTGACATGTGGATTATCGTTTGATTTTAGTCATGTTTATTATCATATGGATACAAATGTCTTCATGCGTTAACGGTTAAATGGGAATAAAATGGAATCTAAATACAAATTAGTCTGTGTATGTATATTAGCATCATAAATTTTAAAATCTTGTTTTTTTTTCCAATCTACAACATAGAACAGTTGTCTTTTTTTTTTATATAGAATATGAACGGTGAAATAGATATTTTTAGATTAAAAAAATAAAATCCACCCACCCGCCCCATATTGTTTGCAAATCAGGACTAGAATCTAAATATTAATTTTATGTTGCTAGAGCTGTAAATTTGTCTTGACTTGTGCTTCTGTCAATTGTGCAAGTTCAATGTCACTATAAGAAAAAGAAGCATAAAATATTTTCTTTTTTTAGCGGGGGTTTTTATTTGTGAGCTTGGTATCTCTAGATCATACAAATTTGACACTTTTCCAACTTATATTTTAAAAGAATAGAAAAAAACCATTCAAAATACAATGAAACAAATATGACAATGAATGATATTGTAAGTGACAAACGGGTTGTCCATAACAAGGGCCAAAATAATTCAAGTTCATATCAAGTATTTTACATTGCATTATATTGCGTTTACGTTGAATAAATATTTCATCAATATGAAATAATATGAATGACAATATATTAATCCAAAATCAAATAAAGGTAACATATTTTTCAATTATTTGATTATCAAAAATATTAAGATAAAACAAAAACAAAAAAAATAAAAACACACGAGGAAAGAGTCGGTTTATCTTGTAACAAACTGTGCAAAATAGACTCCTATTTTTTTTTACGAAAATCACTTTATTGCAAATTGAATAATAACAAGCGTTGTTTTTAACAATGTACATGTATTTCTAAGAAAGAAACTAATTTGAGACCCACTCTTAACGTAACACTGCTTAATTTGATTTACGAGATTTGTCAACGTGTTTTGCAGTATACCATCATAAAGAGCTATTCATATGAAACTACGTAAGTGATTTATCGTACTCAAATTTCTACCTATGGACGCTCGTTAATGTGTCTGACATGATTATTTTAAGAAATGTGACTAGAAAAAGACATTACAGGTAACCTAACAAACAAATCTTTATTATAAACGTGAATTCATTTTTTATTGTCAACTTTCCTTACTTATGTAGCAATATACCTTCATCATCTGCACATTGAGTTTTTTGTTTCTCAGGTGATTCTATAAGCAATGACATGCTCTACCTTAGATCAATTTTTTAAACAAGGCAAGCTACTAACAAACAAGTTGATAAAACAAAATTATCAACAGTCTCCATTGAAGTCATAATTTGGTAAGTTATATGGTCGATACAACAACCTTGTCAGAAAATACTATCTTACGCTAGATCGATTGCTGACGGAGGTTTTTCATACTTATTTTTAGACCATTATTTATCAACGAATTGTCTATGGATTCTTCCGTTTTCCCATTACGACCAAATGCACACGGCGGGTCTGACCGGTCAGCAGAGGATGCTCACTCCTCCATGGCACCTCATCCTACTTTTAATTCCTTAGGGTTCCGTTTTTGCTCTGCTCATGTTTTGTATTTTACCTATGTTTGGACTCTTGATTTTGTTCACTGTTCCTTATCATTGCATTCCATGTTCTTAAATATCAAGCTTTTAAAAAAATAGTTTCAACAGGTAATTTTGATTTTTTTCAAAAATAAAGACGAAACCGAAACAAAAAAGTACTTTTTTCAGGAAAAATACTAGGCCTTGGAATTAGAATAATGCGAAATCATTTTGATATATTTTTCATATACCATTGATAGTATCTAAACATTCTATAGTGTGTGATATTTTTTAATTACAAACGTCAAGTCTTGTTTTGTATTTTTTGTTATTCATAAGTGAGCACACACTTAAAGGTAATTTAAAAGTGTCTTTATACAAGAAACCATCTTCCGGGTTTAAAGCTGAACACCGCTCGTAAATTGGCACTATCCGCCATATTTCTCTTTAACCACTGCTGTTCCTACAACCCCTATATATGGCGCAGACATTTAAACAGTTCAACGTACTTCGCTGTGGAGGTCTATCCTGTGTGGACGTACGACTTGCCTCGCCGTGTTACTTGGTAATTGAAATGAAATTATCAAATTTTACGCACTTTTTTTCAAGCCAGGAGAATACTATTATTAAGTAAATTGGTCAATGCATTATTTTCAAACAGAATATAATTTGCACATAGAATAAGAAATAAATGCATAAAATCCAAAGACAACGAAAGGAATACTACACGTCGGTCACGAGTTTCAGGTGTGCAATCGGGTGTAACGAAATCGAAGGGTTTATATACCAGGTACCTGTGTGAGAGTGCATATTTTTTGAGCGGTGTTCGGCTATGAAAGATTAGATTTTAAATTAATGTCTCCAGTTTCACAGATTCACATTCCACTTAGTGTGATGGTTAATATGATTCTGATCTTTTCTTCCCTATATGTGAACTTTGGGACTTCATACCTTGGGCATTTCTGAACAGTTTTTGCTCACATTTTCAGGGCTAATCGACTTTACAAAACATTATCTATAAGATGTTTTATATAAAATCCCTCTTCCGTTAACAAGTTATTCCCCTTAGAAAATAGTTTAGGGCCTTTGGTTACCATTCATTCATTCTTTCTTTATTTCCTCCTTAAGGAGATTTCATAATGCATAACATATTTACAGTGTTATAATTTCAATACATAGTGAAATTGGTTACTGAACAAAGACTCCGAGACTATAAGAGCAGAAAATAAGAATCCAACAAAGTTAAATAGAAGAGGAATTGAAGTTGTGCAAATCGGTTTTTGTTTTTAGATCACTTGTTTTATTTAGGAAAAATTAGGGTGTCAAAAACGGGATTCCAAAACAAGTGCGAAAATTTACACATATTTTCCTTTGTATCTTTAAAACAAGAAATATTTTGTAAAGGCATGTAAAACAAAAGTTGTGCAGAATTTCATGTGCGTTCATTTGAGACCATTGGAAAGGTGATGACTCCTTCGATTAAGGGCCCAGAGCCCTTGAAATAATTTGTTTAATAACTCAAAAACGGTAACGATTCCGATACGGCTTTCGCTGGAAAAGTTGTTCATTTGGATCTTATCAATGTCGGTACAATGTTATTTTTTAGGATATTGCGTAATATGAGTGTAAAACGATTTACTTGTTAACATGAATCTGTTTTCATTAGAGAAGTTAACGGAAAGTATTTGTGCGTACTACTGACATAAAGTTAACACCGAAATGTACCGGTTGATACGGGATGATTTAATTCATTAGAAAAAGGGTTTTTTTCAGTATACATACTTTTATCTGAGGATTATACATGTTTGTCATTTCTGTTAAATTCATATAGTGAAGAAAAATCCTTTAAAAAAGATAAACACAAAATATAAACATTTTTTTTTCTTTCCTAGTGAGACACAAATTACGGATGTAAGGAAAAAAAGACTTCTTTGTAATAAATTTTTATGATAATACTGCGTGCATTTGATATATATCTGGGACGTAAGCTGTGTGTGTATACCATTACATAACATATCCCGCGCCCGGTGCCGAGGAGGTCAGTTGCGGCTGAACTATCGAGCGGTCAGCGGTTATCTAATACACAAGATTCGCGTCTTCATATATGGGTTTATTTCGTCGCAAACACATAAAATTGTTTTAATTTTGATTACATATTAAAGTTTATTCTTCTTAAATTCATTTAAACGATAGTGTGTTAATTTGGTTATCATTTTATTGAAACTGTGCCTTGTATGAAGAACCTAGGAGACATTTTCGATCAACACCTTACAATGACAGACAGGTATACTCAATCGCCAAGTCGTGTCATTTTCAGATATGCAACATTGGGCGTATACGGCGTTTCCTCACAAATGAAACTGCAAAATCATTGTTAACGCTGTAATGACTGCCACACTGGACTACGGGAACTGCCTACAAAATATACACTCGAGATAATACAACGTGTCCAAAACACTGCAGAGCGTCTTGTTACGGGAACACCGAAATGGGAGCATACATGTATAACCCCTATCCTTGCAGATCTCCGCTTATTAATTGTGTGCTTTTGCCCGCAGTTCAAAATACTGACATATGTTCATCAATCGCTCCACAGGCTAGCTCCATCTTATATCAAGGAGCTGTTTTTTTAAATTTTATCTTTTTTTTCATATATTCTTATCTTTACTTAATAAATAGGTGCAATAAGTTCTCCCTGGTACTAAGGATTATGACTTAGATTAAATCCAATTGTCCATCTTCATTGTTCTTTTTATTTTGTTAAAAAGTTTACCTAGGCAATGCGACTATAGTGTTTTGTAGTGCTTCTCATTTTCACACATTCATTCAGTCATAATCTTTGTTATTGGGCATTTTCATATAAATCAAAGTGATATTTATAAACGGATAAAGAAGTGGTTATACAGGTAAAGTATTTTTATTAATAGCACAACAGACGGGGGTCGAAGATTGGATGTGGTTGGCGTTTAGCGAGTCGTATCGTACGGAAGCGTATCAGGGCCTACACTTGTTGTGTTATAACTTATACATTGTCATATTTTTTTATCGTCCTATTGACATAAAATCTATTATGTTGCATTTTTAATGCAAATATTTTGCATTGTATTGAGGTAAGCTTACATAATTTAAATCACCTTATTATAATTGATCAGTTTTCTTGCAATCTACTATATCGACTAAACAAAATATGTGGTTATAAATAATAACTTAAGAATGGGTTTAGTCATATCGAGAAAGAAATATTGACATAGAACAATGAAATTGTATACATTATAGGTATATCGACATATATATGTTTCATTTCTGGGGAAAATATTGCGAAAATATTGTTATCGTATGAATTTCGCGGGGGTGGGAGTTCTGATGGTACGATACTTCATCTGACTCTAGCTCCTGGAAACAAATGTAGATTGACATTTGTGGACTCATTGGAATTTGTATGCTCAATTTTCATGGATTTCGATAATCCTTTCATCAATGACTTTAAATCCACGACGAATTATGATAATAGTATTGATATATTTATCATGCAAATTATTCCACGAAATATAGTACCCATTAACCTATGAAAAAATAGTAATATACGAATATTGGCTACACAAATTTATTTTCAATCCAAAATAAAGTAAATAAATTTATACTCTAAAAATCAGATACTTCTTTTATTGTCAAGCAATTAACAAACTATCTGCATTCGTTATCGTAGTTAGGGGCGGTATATGTGAGCAGTCCTACATATGTACCCCAAAATTATGATCATGTTTCAATAATCATGTTTTTTCAACGGTCTCCCATCGAAGAGGCTTGTTTCAGCCATCTTGAAGCAATTTGATTGGATGATAACCCACCCTTTCAACTACAATGTAATCTAACTACGATATCAACTGCTATTATGCATGAACTAACTGCATAAGCATTGCATTTTTTTCATTACCATGATCTGATGTGAGTCTTTTCTTTATTTGGGTGGTGAAAAGACTCGCATCAAATCATGATAGTGAGAAAAAAACTCCATATTTTGTGATTTCGATAACGCAAATAGCAATAAAACTTGTAAAATTCAATAAGGTGAATTAAATTATATAGAAATCACAAGATACAATTCAACACCTTTGCATAAATAAGAGGTCACAATGCTTTATATGTTGACAATACAATAAAAGAAAGACATTTTATAAGTTGAAACACAACAAGTGTAGGCCCCGATACGCTTCCGTAGTATCGTGCTGTTCAGTCTAATCAATAACGTAGGATATTAACAAATTTATATTCTGGATCTTCTTCATCGCCATTGGGGGAACGTTGATCTTCATAACAAACAGCTTTGGCGATGTTGGTGTGTCGGAAGCAGTTCTGCATTGTCTTCTATTCATGTTTCTTGATCAAGCATTCGTAGTCAATCAAGAATGGTATTCTGCAGTTATATAGTATTTTTTTTATCTTGCTTGATGGTGGCAGGATAAATAAGAAAAACTTGGACTGGACAGTTTAACCCTGTAATGTCGACTTTTATATTCTGGCTGTGGAATCGTCGATCATGCTGTGAAGAGCTGGGATGAAATTCATGTCTTGTTTGTCTCGTACATGTAAGAGGTTGGCACATGTATATCAGTTGTAACTACGTGTATACGTTAACACAAATAAAATTATAAATGACATTATACGCAACTATCACTTTTCAGAATGGAGAATATATCAAACGGCACCACGTGTGCTAACGGAAGAGGAACTGCCACCTAAATCGATATTTTTGCACATTAATCTGACTTTCATTTTATCACAACGAGAAGAAACTTAAACAAGCTGGTAAACTCAACTTGGAGGCAAATCAATTAGCCCGTTAGCCAATTTAAGTAAAGAACTAGCTTTCAGATGAGATCTACTGGCAGAAACTTACTATTCAATCGAAACAGGAGCACGACATCCTTCAGAATATTGTGTTCCGCCCGCTACAAATAAAAATCAATTGCAATTCTTCAAATAGCTGCGCAAATGTACTTCTGATACAAAACAAGACAATCAAATATTACACAAGTTGTTACTTTGAAAAACAATACTAATTCTCTTAGACAAAAATATTGTCTTATTCAAAGTCTTGAATCAGTAAAATTGCACAATATTTGGATTATCTCTGTGCTTAATGCACTTTTTTATATAGCTCCCGGTTTGAAAATTTTCGGATGGACGACCTGGGAGCTACAGTGCCTCCCATAGTAAAAACCTGCGATTTACGGCCCACAAAAAGGCGCTAGTGTTGGACTGATTAACCTTATTTCAACACATTTTCTGTGAAAACAATTAGCACCATTAAATTTTTCAGGAAATTTACTACTAAAATCGTCACTTTACTTGCCTCAGACTTTCTCTTAAACATGCTAACCGATCTCGAAAAATGAAGTATATTAATTTATGTCGAGATCGAGAGTCGCCATTTTCCCATATAAACAAACTGCACCACTTCACTTTACGGGACTGGTAATGGTGTTTAAAAGAATATCAGAGGCAAGTAAAGTGGCACTGTAGCTCCCAGGTCGTCCATCCGAATTGTTTCAGACCGGGAGCTACAGACCTGCAGCTATTTTTTATACTGATCTATTCAGGCTGATACATATGTTACTATCTACAATTAAAATGAAGCTTGGTTGAAGCTCTGATAAGGGGAACGTCTCCTAAATTTACCGAAATACCGACCAAGGTCCCGTATCCACTTGCATGCCTTGCCGAGTGGCAATTATCTTATACAGTATAAAATAAAATTTTAAAGAAGGCAAAACATAATTACAAGATAATATATGGAGAGAGAGAGAGAGAGAGAGAGAGAGAGAGAGAGAGAGAGAGAGAGAGAAAGAGATCAAAGATTCACATATTTATTCAAAACGCAGATGCATTTTCATGCACTTTTGACGATGCAGTCTGCTGAAGTATATAATCATTGTAGGATTACCTGCTGTACCTCAAACAACTTCACATTTCCCGTAAAACGTTACTTTTGAACCATCAAAATATAGTAGTTTGAGTTTGCTAAAAGTACCTTAGCGCACGAATTTTGCCATCAAATTGGAACGACCACCATGACCCACTATGGGTCTCGGGGTTGAAATACATTTTGATACCACATCGCTTAAAACTAACTGACATGATGTGTCAACATAGCAACAATTGTCCACTATCACCCACCTATGGATCACGTTTAAGACGAGTTGCTTTTTCACATGTCCAAATAACTGTCCTGTATCTATCGATTTTTAAAAGTGGAATATAAATCACGCTAGCGCCTGTGATCATTCTTTTAATCCAACCAAGCCATTTAATTACAACTTTAATTTGCGCCCGTTCAGTTGTTCCTGCTATATAAGAGCAAATTTCGAAACGGCCTTTTGCTCTTTGCTTTTTGTTCTACTCTACTTTATCAATGACATAACATGTTTGTGTTCAGCAAGGTATACCCTTTATTTTTTTTACAAGATGTACTGGATATAAAGTCGTTCGCAAAATTTTTTTGGCAATTAAGATTATGATTAAGTATACTTAAAACATATTATACCAGAGAAAATTCTAGAACTGGTTGAAGGCGAAAAATAATCGTGACGAACAGGTTCTTGCAAAACTAGCGAATTTTCCTCGCACGCAAATAAATGCTGGTTAACAGTACATGTATATCCTAACTCCGACATTATATCTAAACTTGAAATTGAAAAAGCATGAAAAATACATTCATGAAGCAAACTTTTTTTTTTAAATCTAAAACCTAAAAAAGTAAAAAATAAGATATTCAACTATACCAATCTAATAGGTTTTAGAATTAAAACGTACAAGCTGCCACGATGACAGTTTTGAAATGTTTTTAATTAGATAAACGTAGGTAATAGTTTAAACAAAACGAAAAAGAAACTCAAAACAGTGTTTGAAGCATCAACTGATTTATTTTTAATGGCACATTGTACACAATTAAGAAAACTATCAAATGGTATCTTTGAAACACATTGCAGTATGGTTCAGAAAGTAATATGTTTTGTTCAACCGTACAATGTAATACATTTTATTTTACATTTTTAAAAAGATTTTAGGTATATAAAAAACGCAAATTAAATTAACCAATATAAGACAGTATCTGCGCTGGTGCCTTTACGATGGTTATTGTGTTCAGATAAAGTATTTCCAGGCATAGACTGCAACAAAATCATCACCACTAGACGGATCCCAGCGTACAACATAGAGGTGAAAGTCTGTAATGGTAACTTCGTCAGCTTCCATTGCAGGGCTATTGAGGATGGTGTAAAAAGTATCTTTGTCGTCACTGGTATAATATGTTTTGGCGTATTTGGAATACTTGCTAAATCTTTGCTGAATTGGAGCATTCAGATCTGTTGAATATAACCGGGATGACCCCGATGGTTTGAAGTTAAGAGTAAAATGAAAAGACTTCTTGAATCCGTCTTCAGCTGCACAATTCTTCACTCTAGCTTTGTATATTGTGTGAGTACCATTCTCACGCTTTTCAATTCCAATTTGGCAGTTGTTTAAAGGAAATGTTGTTTGTGTGTGGGATTTCGAGTTCGCGTTAAATAAAAGCGTCAGGGTTTCTTTTGTGGCATTTGACTCTATGACTAAAATCCGGGTAGCAGACGGGGGAAGATATGTTTCATAAACGGCTGTGAAAACGTAGTTTTCTCCTAAAAATGTGAAAATATATTTATAGCAACATATTTATTAAATGTAACTAAATATTCGTTTTATTTTACAAGAGAAGATTAAGTAACTACATGTGTCCCGAATTTAGCTAGTTAGATACTTGATGACACATGTATTTTTCATTTGAACTTCATGTTAAAAATTATCAGATGTCCTCTGATTTACATGACTCTAAAATAAATTTATAATAGAATATATCATTGTTATTCAAAATAACTTCAAACATATATTGACTAAATTCTTCAGTAATAAAAGGAGTTAATAAATTAAAACTCGTACGAGAGTTTGAAAGTCTCAAGTGTGGGTCCTGTGATTTTTAATCAAATATGTTACTGTTGGCATTACGAAAAGAAAAAAAAACATGCCCTATTCTTTAATCGATTTCAGACTAATTTCAGATTAGCTCATAATTGTTGGGGAGTCTATCTTTTCGTATGTTTGCTGAAATATATTAGAATTTTTTTAAGTACATAATTGGTTATTAGTGTAAATTACAATGTTGAACTAACTTTGAGGTGAAAGGTATTTTAATTCAAAAGTCAAAGAATATCAGGGTAAAACATCCCCCATTCATGTGGCATATGATAATCAGCTTATTGGTATGATTACGACAAAGAGCACACGGCGGGTGTGACCGGTCAGCAGTGGATGCTCACTCCTCCTAGGCACCTGATCCTACATCTATCATTTTGGAGGTCCGTACTGCTCTGCTTTGAATTTTTATTTCGTTTTATGGATTTTTGAGATGGTTGACGGTTTGTTATTGTCATTTTTTCATACTGTACTTTAGGTTTAGTTTTATATATTCAATCAAAGATAATGTATACTCTATCATATACCTATCATGCATGTGTCATTAGAAATATTGTTATTAAATTTTTGTAAAATATATTTAATACATGAACGTTTAATATAAAAATACATGTGCGATTCTATTTTTAAATAACAATTTTATTTTCCATGACTTCTTACTGTACATGCATTACATTTATTCAAATATGTACATGTAATCTAAATAATTTACGTGATTAAAATTTTAAAAAAAAATCGTTAGCGCGAAAAATCACAATTAACCAACCTTTATTGACTTTGAATGTGCTGCCTTTGAATTCAAACTCTGTGTCAGCTGGGCCATTGAACACACCCTTAAAACCGGACATTGTTTCGTTGGTTGCTAGTGTTTGTAGAGCGGGTTTCTCGAGTCTGCGCACAATTTCAGCTGCCTTAAACACAAAATGAATAAATTTAAATTATTAATGTAATGATATCTAATATATACTAACTACGTCCCCATATATACATATTAGTTACACAATAGCTTTGCTGTTCTTAATTATATTATTGACAGTAATAATTCCAAAATAATAATACAACTGTACCATATGCCCAGGAAAAAGTGTTACATTTTTCTCAATAATAATTTCTTTTTATATTAATCCACTATCAAAGTAACAATTTCCTCTTCAAAAATAAATAAGAAAAAAAGTTTAAGAGAAACGTTTTACTGCATATATTACTATTACGCTGTACACAGGAAATAATTAGAAAAATAGTTTAAAATGAAACACATATTATATATATATATATATATATATATATATATATATATATATATATATATAATCACTTACAGATTTATGATTTGCGGACAATGCAAAAGCTAAAACAAGTTGTAAAAAGAACTTCATCGCTGCAATCCTGTATACCTCTGACTTTCTGGAAAAAAAAATATCGTGACAACGTATAAATTGGCACTTTTATAGGAAAATATCTAATTTAGACCGATAAATTGCACATATAAACTTAACTGAACATATTAATAGGGCAATGATGTTTAATTTTGTGAAATACAGAAAATTCCACGAAAAACAAAATAGATGATAATGCCACTAACACATGTTACGTTGTTCAATGAAAATGTCAACATATTAACCTGATATATAACTTTGTTAAAATGTTAGACAAGGCAGTTCACAGAATTGTGTATTCTCGATAAAAGTCGTCAAAAAGTATTAGAAACAGTAAAATGTGGCCTGAAACAAATATTACATAACTAATGCATAAATGACATTTTCACAAGCAATCTAGCAGTTTATTGTTCTAATATTTTATGAAAATCATAATTCAGTTGAAGATTAACTAAATATTGAATAAGCGAAAATGATTAAGCTCAGACATAATCCAGTTAAAATGTCCGTCATTAATGCAAATAAGAAAATATATATATATGCACAATTGATGCTTACTGCAAGTATCTGTACATATATTTGAAGGACTGACCTTCTTAGATATCACCAGTGTAAACAATGTTAACATAAACTGGATGTATAGGACAGAAGATCAAAATCAAGATAAACACATTTTCTCCTAAATGGGCATTTAAAGAAATTTTTCTTATTGTTATTAAGGTCTTCCATTTCCAACGGAAGACCTTATTGTTTTCGTACTGTTTCTTATTATTATTATTATTATTATTATCATTAAGGTCTTCCGTTTCCAACGGAAGACCTTATTGTTTTCGTACTGTTTCTTATCATTATTATTATTAAGGTCTTCCGTTTCCAACGGAAGACCTTATTGTTTTCGTACTGTTTCTTTTTATTAAGGTCTTCCGTTTCCAACGGAAGACCTTATTGTTTTCGTACTGTTTCTTATTATTATTATTATTATTATTATTATTTTTCTTTTCCACAAATTTTGTGCACGCGATTTCTCGAAAACTATTCCACCGATTTCCACAATTTTTTCACAGATGATTGGACTTCATATGATCTTCATACATTTTTGATAATTTTCCTGTCGTCACTTCCGGTACCGATTTATCGGCCATTTTGTTCATTTTTACGACCTATTTTGTGCACACAAAAACTCAAAAACTATCAGAGATATGAATATGAAATTTTCAGGATAGTTAAACCATAGTTTGAAGATGTGCCCATTATTTTTGTTTTACTCCTGTGGCGCCATTTCTTTGAGCTCGCTATGGCTCGAAAATTAGTTACGGATTTTTAATCAAAATTTTCTCACGTTTTGATCTGTATCTTTTTATCAGTTGATATTTTGTTGAGACATATATAACAAAAGTGGTAGAGTATGAAAAGTTCTTTTCACCGATATCACGGAAAAGGGGCTAGCCCCTTTAATTAGGGGCCAAGAAACTCGTAAACTCTATTACAAATAACTTAAAAACGATCAAGATTTTGTAATGCATTATAGAAGCAAAGTTGTTGATCATAACAATATCTGTCAGAAAAAATCATTGACACGCCCATTTATTACGTAACTAGGGATTTTTAGGGGCCAAAAACCTTAAATTTTGACGTAATATATCTAGAGAAGGAGACATATTTTGTTAAGCATTGTAGAAGAGAAAATGTCTGCATTGATAATTTTAATCGATTGCACTTATCAAAACATCAATATCTGTCCCCATTAAGGATTTACAGGGCTGACCCCTAAAAGATTCAATCAATTATATCTCAAAAATGAACAACAATTTTAGATAGCTGTAAGAACAAAAAATGTTACTATACTTACGATCTTTCCAACAAAATCAAGAAAAAGGGACTGGCCCCTTTCATTAGGGGCCAACACACTCGTAAACTCTATTACAATTAACTTAAAAACGATAAAGATTTTGTAATGCATTATAGAAGCAAAGTTGTTGATCATAACAATATCTATCAGAAAAAATCATTGCCAGCCCATTTATTACGTAACTAGGGATTTTTAGGGGCCAAAGTCCTTAAACTTTGACGCAATATTTCTAGAAAAGGAGACATATTTTGTGAAGTATTATAGAAGAGAAAATATCTGCATGGATGGTTCTAATCGATTCCACTTATAAAACACCAATGTCTGTCCCCATTAAGGATTTATAGGATTGTCCTCTAAAATATTCAATCGTTTATATCTCAAAAATTAACAACAATTTTGTATAGGTTTACGAACAGAAAATGATAGTATTCTTAAGACCTTTTCAATGAACTCAAGAAAAAGGGGCTGGCCCTTAAAATTAGGGGCCAAGATACTAGTAAACACTATTACAAATAACTTAAAAACGATAAAGATCGTGTAATGCATTATAGAAGACAAGTTGTTGATCGTAACAAAGTCTGTTTGAAAAACTCTTTGCCACAACCATTTATTACTTGATTAGGGATTTATAGGAGCCAAAGTCCTTAAACTTTTTAAAAAATTGAACGGAAGACCTACTCGTTACTCGTAACGAGATCGTATCTAGTTATTATTATTATTTTTTTTTTCCAAATTTTGTGCACGCGATTTCTCGAAAACTATTGGACCGATTTAAACCATTTTTTCAAAGATGATGGGACGTGATATGAATTTTATATGTTTTTGATATTTTTCCCGTCGTCATTTCCGGTCCCGATTTACGGCCGATTTTGCATTTTTTAACGATCTATTTTGTGCAGAGCTGATCTCAAAAACTATCAGAGGTATAACTATGAAATTTTCAGGAAAGGTAGTCTATAGTTTGAAGTTGTGCACCATATAATTTTTATACGCCAGTGGCGCCTTTTCTTGGAGCTCGCCTAGGCTCGAAAATTGGGAACGAATTTTCAATCAAAATTTTCATACGTTTTGATCTGTATCTTTTTATTAGTTGATATTTTCTTAAGACATATATAACAAAAAAGGTAGAGTACCACTAGTTCTTTCCAACAAAATCAAGAAAAAGGGGCTAGCCCCTTTATTTAGGGGCCAAGACACTTGTAAACTCTATTACAAATAAATGAAAAATGATAAAGATTTTGTAATGCATTATAGAAGCAAAGCTGTTGATCGTAACAATATATATCAAAAAAAATCATTGCCACGCCCATTTATTACGTAATTAGGGATTTTTAGGGGCCAAAGTTCTCAAACTTTGATACAATATATCTAGAGAACGAGGCATATTTTGTTAAGCATTAGAGAAGAGAAAATACTTGTATTGATGATTTAAATCGATTTCACTAATCAAAACACCAATGTCTGTCCCCATTAAGGATCTAGAGGGCTGGCCCCTAAAATATTCAATCATTTGTATCTCAAAAATGAACAACAATTTAAGATGGGTGTAAGAACAACATATGTAACTATTTGTGAGACCTTTTCAAGGAAATCAAGAAAAAGGGGCTGGCCCCTTTAATTAGGGGCCTAGATACTCGTAAACTCTATTACAAATAACTGAAAAATGATAAGATTTTGTAATGCATTATAGAAGCAAAGTTGTTGATCGTAACAATATATATCAGGGAAAATCATTGCCACGCCCATTTATTACGTAATTAGGGATTTTTAGGGGCAAAAGTTCTCAAACTTTGATACAATATATCTAGAGAACGAGACATATTCTGTTAAGCAATGTAGAAGAGAAAATACTTGTATTGATGATTTAAATCTATTTCACTAATCAAAACACCAATGTCTGTCCCCATTAAGGATCTACAGGGCTGGCCCCTAAAATATTCAATCATTTGTATCTCTAAAATGAACAACAATTTAAGATAGGTGTAAGAACAAAAAATGTTAGTATTCTTAAAAACTTTTCAAGGAAATCAAGAAAAAGGGGCTGGCCCCTTTAATTAGGGGCCTAGATACTCGTAAACTCTATTACAAATAAATGAAAAATGATAAAGATTTTGTAATGCATTATAGAAGCAAAGTTGTTGATCGTAACAATATATAACAGGAAAAATCATTGCCACGCCTATTTATTACGTAATTAGGGACTATTAGGGACCAACGTTCTCAAACTTTGATACAATATATCTAGAGAACGAAACATATTTTGTTAAGCATTGTAGAAGAGAAAATACTTGTATTGATAATGTAAATTGATTTCACTAATCAAAACACCAATTCCTGTCCCCATTAAGGATCTACAGTGCTGGCCCCTAAAATATTCAATCGTTTGTATCTCAAAAATGAACAACAATTTTAGATAGGTTTAAGAACAAAAAATGTTAGTATTATTAAGACCTTTTCAAGGAAATCCAGAAAAAGGGGCTGGCCCTTTAAATTAGGGGCCAAGATACTCGTAAACTCTATTAGAAATAACTTAAAAACGATCAAGATTTTGTAATACATTATAGAAGCAAAGTTGTTGAACATAACAATATCTATCAGAAAAAAAGATTGCAACGCCCATTTATTACGTAAATAGGGATTTTAGGGGCCAAATTCCTTAAACTTTGATGCAATATACCTAGAAAAGGAGACTTATTTTGTTAAGCATTGTAGAAGAGAAAATGTCTGCATTGATGATTCTTATCGATTCCACTACTCAAAACACCAATGTATGTCCCCATTAAGGATTTACAGGGCTGGCCCCTAAAATATTCAATCGTTTGTATCTCAAAAATGAACAACAATTTTAGATAGGTTTAAGAACAAAAAATGTTAGTATTCTTAAGACCTTTTCAAGGTAATCAAGGAAAAGGGGCTTGCCCTTTAAATTAGGGGCCAAGATACTCGTAAACTCTATTACAAATAACTTAAAAACGATCAAGATTTTGTAATGAATTATAGAAGGAAAGTTGTTGATCATAACAATATCTATCAGAAAAAATGATTGCCACGCCCATTTATTACGTAATTAGGGATTTTTAGGGGCCAATATCCTAAGACTTTGATGCAATATACCTAGAGAAGGAGACCTATTTTGTTAAGCATTGTAGAAGAGAAAATGTTTGCATTGATGATTCTAATCGATTCCACTAATCAAAACACCAATGTATTGTCGCCCTTTAAGGATTTACAGGGATAGCCCCTTATATATTCAATCGTTTGTATCTCAAAAATGAACAACAATTTTAGATAGGTTTAAGAACAAACAATGTTAGTATTCTTAAGACCTTTTCAAGGAAATCAAGAAAAAGGGGCTGGTCCTTTAAATTAGGGGCCAAGATACTCGTAAACTCTATTAGAAATAACTTAAAAACGATCAAGATTTTGTAATGCATTATAGAAGCAAAGTTCTTGATCGTAACAAAGTCTGTTTGAAAAACTCTTTGCAACACCCATTTATTACTTAATTAGAGATTTATAGGAGGCAAAGTCCTTAAACTTTTTAAAAAATTGAACGGAAGACCTACTCGTTACTCGTAACGAGATCGTATCTAGTTAAGGTCTTCCGTTTCCAACGGAAGACCTTATTGTTTTCGTACTGTTTCTTATTATTAAGGTCTTCCGTTTCCAACGGAAGACCTTATTGTTTTCGTACTGTTTCTTATTATTATTATTATTATTTTTCTTTTCCACAAATTTTGTGCACGCGATTTCTCGAAAACTATTCGACCGATTTCCACAATTTTTTCATAGATGATTGGACTTCATATGATCTTCATACATTTTTGATAATTTTCCTGTCGTCACTTCCGGTACCGATTTATCGGCTATTTTGTTCATTTTTACGACCTATTTTGTGCACACAAAAACTCAAAAACTATCAGAGATATGAATATGAAATTTTCAGGATAGTTAGACCATAGATTGGAGTTGTGCCCATTGTTTTTGTTTTACTCCTGTGGCGCCATTTCTTGGAGCTCGCTATGGCTCGAAAATTAGGTCCGAATTTTGAATCAAAATTTTCACACGTTTTGATCTGTATCTTTTTATCAGTTGATATTTTGTTAAGTTATATATAACAAAAGTGATAGAGAATCAAGAGTTCTTTCCAACAAAATGATGAAAAAGGGGCTGGCCCCATTATTGAGGGGCCAAGACACTCGTAAACTCTATGACAAATAACTTAAAAATGATAAAGATTTTGTAATGCATTAAAGAAGCAAAGTTGTTGATCGTAATGATATCTATCAGAATAAATCATTGCCACGCCCATTTATGACGTAATAAGGGATTTTTAGGGGCCAAAGTACTTAAACTTTGACGCAATATATCTATAGAAGGAGACATATTTTGTTAAGCATTGTAGAAGAGAAAATGTTTGTATTAATGATTCTAATCGATTCCACTTATCAAAACACCAATGTCTGTCCCCATTAAGGATCTACAGGACTGGCCTCTAAAATATTCAATCATTTGTATCTCAAAAATGAACAACAATTTCTGATTGGTGTAAGAACAAAAAATGTTGGTATTTGTGAGACCTTTTCAAGGAAATCAAGAAAAAGGGGCTGGTCCCTTTAATTAGGGGCCAAGACACTTGTAAACTCTATTACATTTAACATAAAAAAGATAAACATTTTGTAATGCATTATAGAAGCAAAGTTGTTGATCGTAACAATATCTATCAGAATAAATGATTGCCACGCCCATTTATGACGTAATAAGGAATTTGTAGGGGCAAAAGTCCTTAAACTTTGACGAAATATATCTACAGAAGGAGACATATTTTGTAAAGCATTGTAAAAGAGAAAATATCACCATTGATGGTTCTTATCGATTCCATCTATCAAAACACCAATGTCTGTCTCCATTAAGGATTTACAGGGCTGGCCCCTAAAAGATTCAATCCTTTGTATCTCAAAAATGAATAACAATTTTAGATAGGTGTAAGAGTAAAAAATAATAGTATTCTTAAGACCTTTTCAATGAAATCAAGAAAAAGGGGCTAGCCCTCACAATTAGGGGCCAAGATACTGGTAAACTCTCACAAATAAGTTAAAAACGATAAAGATTTTGTAATGCATTATAGAAGCAAAGTTGTTGATCGTAACAATATCTGCTTGAAAAACTCTTTGCCATACCCATTTATTACTTAATTAGGGATTTATAGGAACCAAAGTCCTTCAACTTTTTTAAAAAATTGAACGGAAGACCTACTCGTTACTCGTAACGAGATCGTATCTAGTTATTATTAAGGTCTTCCGTTTCCAACGGAAGACCTTATTGTTTTCGTACTGTTTCTTATTATTATTATTATTATTATTATTATTTTTCTTTTCCACAAATTTTGTGCACGCGATTTCTCGAAAACTATTCGACTGATTTCCACAATTTTTTCACAGATGATTGGACTTCATATGATCTTCAAACACTTTTGATAATTTTCCTGTCGTCACTTCCGGTACCGATTTATCGGCCATTTTGTTCATTTTTACGACCTATTTTGTGCACACAAAAACTCAAAAACTATCAGAGATATGAATATGGAATTTTCAGGATAGTTAGACCATAGTTTGAAGTTGTGCCCATTGTTTTTGTTTTACTCCTGTGGCGCCATTTCTTGGAGCTCGCTATGACTCGAAAATTGGGTCCGAATTTTGAATCAAAATTTTAACACGTTTTGATCTGTATCATTTTATAAGTTGATATTTTGTTAAGACATATATAACAAAAATGGTAGATTATTAAAAGTTCTTTTCATCGATATCAAGAAAAGGGGGCTGGCCCCTTGAACTAGGGGCCAAGAGACTCGTAAAGTATATTATAAATAACTTAAAAACTTTAAAGATTTTGTAATGCATTATAGAAGCAAAGTTGTTGATTGTAACAATATCAATCTGAAGACCTCAATGCCACACCCATTTATGACGTAATTAGGGATTATTAGGGGCCAACGTTCTCAAACTTTGATACAATATATCTTGAGAACGAAACATATTTTGTTAAGCATTGTAGAAGAGAAAATGTATGTATTGATGATGTAAATCAATTCCACTAATGAAAACACCAATGTATGTCCCCATTAAGGATCTAGAGGGCTGGCCCCTAAAACATTCAATCATTTGTATCTCAAATATGAACAACAATTCTAGATGAGTGTAAGAACAAAAAATGTTAGCATTCGTGTGACCTTTTCAGGGAAATCAAGAAAAAGGGACTGGTCCCTTTAATTAGGGGCCAAGACACTGGTAAACTCTATTACAAATAACATAAAAACGATAAAGATTTTGTAATGCATTAAAGAAGCAAAGTTGTTGATCGTAACAATATCTATCAGAATAAATCATTGCCACGCCCATTTATGACTATAAAAGGGATTTTTAGGGGCCAAAGTACTTAAACTTTGACGCAATATATCTACAGAAGGAGACATATTTTGTTAAGCATTGTAGAAGAGAAAATGTTTGCATTAATGATTTTAATCGATTCCACTAATCAAAACACTAATGTCTGTCCCCATTAAGGATCTACAGGACTGGCCCCTAACATATTCAATCATTTATATCTCAAAAATCAACAACAGTTTTTGATGGATGTAAGAACAAAAAATGTTAGTATTTGTTAGACCTTTTCAAGGAAATCAAGAAAAAGGGGCTGGTCCCTTTAATTAGGGGCCAAGACACTCGTAGACTCTATTACAATAACATAAAAACGATAAATATTTTGTAATGCATTAAAGAAGCAAAGTTGTTGATCGTAACAATATCTATCAGAATAAATCATTGCCACGCCCATTTATGACGTATTAAGGGATTTTTAGGGGCCAAAGTACTTACACTTTGACGCAATATATCTACAGAAGGAGACATATTTTGTTAAGCAATGTAGAAGAGAAAATGTTTGCATTAATGATTCTAATCGATTCCACTAATCAAAATACCAATGTCTGTCCCCATTAAGGATCTACAGGACTGGCCCCTAAAATATTCAATCATTTGTATCTCAAAAATGAACAACAATTTTAGATGGATGTAAGAACATAAAATGTTAGTATTCTTACGACCTTTTCAGGAAAATCCAGCAAAAGGGGCTGGCCCCTTGAATTAGGGCCCAAAACACTTGTAAACTCTATTACAGATAACTTAAAAACGATCAAGATTTTGTAATGAATTATAAAAGCAAATTTGTTGATCTTAACAATATCTATCAGAAAAAATCATTGCCATGCCCATTTATTACGTAATTAAGGACTTTTAGGGGCCAAAGTACTTAAATTTTGACGCGATATATCTAGAGAAGGAGACATATTTTGTTAAGCATTGTAGAAGAGAAAAAGTCTGTATTGATGATACTAATCGATTCCACTAATCAAAACACAAATGTATGTCCCCATTAAGGATCTAAAGGGCTGGACCCTTAAATTAAATATTCAATCTTTTGTATCTAAAAAAATGAACAGCAATTTAAAAGAGGAGTAAGAACAAAAAATGTTAGTATTCGTGAGACCTTTCGAATGACCTCAAGAAAAAAAGGCTGGCCCCTTAAATTAGTGTCCAAGGCACTCGTAAAGTTTCTTACACATAACTTAAAAACAATCAAGATTTTGTAATGCAATATAGAAGCAAGTTGTTAATCGTAACATTATGAGTTTGTGAAACTTATTGCCACACCCATTGATGACGTAATTAGGGACTTTAAGGTAATAAAATCTTAAATCTTTAATGTGCTGTATGTGAAAAAGCAAAACACTTTGTTAAGCATTGTAAAGGATATTGACAATCGTATACATTATCTGAAAGTGAGGAGTTGAGGGTGAGTTCTGAAATTTCATTGATATTTTAATCATATCGTTTAAAAAACTGAACGGAAGACCTACTCGTTACTCGTAACGAGATCGTATCTAGTTATTATTATTTTTCTTTTCCACAAATTTTGTGCACGCGATTTCTTGAAAACTATTCGACCGATTTCCACAATTTTTTCATAGATGATTGGACTTCATATGATCTTCATACATTTTTGATAATTTTCCTGTCGTCACTTCCGGTACCGATTTATCGGCCATTTTGTTCATTTTTACGACCTATCTTGTGCACACAAAACCTCAAAAATTATCAGAGATATGAATATGAAATTTTCAGGATAGTTAGACCATAGTTTGAAGTTGTGCCCATTGTTTTTGTTTTACTCCTGTGGCGCCATTTCTTGGAGCTCGCTATGGCTCGAAAATTGGGTACGGATTTTTAATCAAAATTTTCACACGTTTTGATCTGTATCTTTTTATCAGTTGATATTTTTTTGAGACATATATAACAAAAATGGTAGAGTATGAAAAGTTTTTTTCATCGATATCACGGAAAAGGGGCTAGCCCCTTTAATTAGGGGCCAAAAGACTCGTAAACTCTATTACAAATAACTTAAAAACAATCAAGATTTTGTAATGCATTATAGAAGCAAAGTTGTTGATCATAACAATATCTATCAGAAAAAATCATTGCCAGCCCATTTATTACGTAACTAGGGATTTTTAGGGGCCAAAGTCCTTAAACTTTGACGCAATATATCTAGAGAAGAAGACATAATTTGTTAAGCATTGTAGAAGAGACAATGTCTGCATTGATGATTTCAATCGATGCCTCTAATCAAAACACCAATGTATGTTCCCATAAAGGATTTACAGGGCTGACCCCTAAAATATTCAATCATTTTTATCTGAAAAATGAACAACAATTTAAGATAGGTGTACGAACAAAAAATGTTACTCTACTTAAGATCTTTCCAACAAAATCAAGAAAAAGGGACTGGCCCGTTTCATTAGGTGCCAACACATTCGTAAACTCTATTACAAATAACTTAAAAACGATAAAGATTTTGTAATGCATTATAGAAGCAAAGTTGTTGATCATAACAATATCTATCAGAAAAAATCATTGCCAGCCCATTTATTACGTAACTAGGGATTTTTAGGGGCCAAAGTCCTTAAACTTTGACGCAATATATCTAGAGAAGGAGACATATTTTGTTAAGTATTAGAGAAGAGTAAATGTCTGCATGGATGGTTCTAATCGATTCCACTTATCAAAACACCAATGTCTGTCCCCATTAAGGATCTATAGGACTGGCCCCTAAAATATTCAATCGTTTATATGTCAAAAATGAACAACAATTTTTAATAGGTTTACGAACAAAAAATGTTAGTATTCTTAAGACCTTTTCAATGAACTCAAGAAAAAGGGGCTGGCCCTTAACATTAGGGGCCAAGGTACTAGTAAACACTATTACAAATAACTTAAAAACGATAAAGATTGTGTAATGCATTATAGAAGACAAGTTGTTGATCGTAACAAAGTCTGTTTGAAAAACTCTTTGCCACAACCATTTATTACTTAATTAGGGATTTATAGGAGCCAAAGTCCTTAAACTTTTTAAAAAATTGAACGGAAGACCTACTCGTTACTCGTAACGAGATCGTATCTAGTTATTATTATTTTTTTTTTCTCCAAATTTTGTGCACGCGATTTCTCGAAAACTATTCGACCGATTTCAACCATTTTTTCACAGATGATGGGACGTGACCTGAATTTTTTATGTTTTTGAAATTATTTCCGTCGTCATTTCCGGTCCCGATTTACGGCCGATTTTTCAATTTTTACGACCCATTTTGTGCACAGGTGATCTCAAAAACTATCAGAGATATGACTGTGAAATTTTTAGGATAGGTAGTCTATAGTTTGAAGTTGTGCCCTATTATGTTGTTTACGGCAGTGGCGCCTTATCTTGGAGCTCTCCTAGGCTCGAAAATTTGGTACCAATTTTCATTCAAAATTTTCATACGTTTTGATCTGTATCTTTTTATCAAATGATATTTTGTTAAGACATATATAACAAAAGTGGTAGAGAATCACGAGTTCTTTCCAACAAAATAAAAAAAAGGGGCTGGCCCCTTTATTTAGGGGCCTAGACACTCGTAAACTTTATTACAAATAACTGAAAAATGATAAAGATTTTGTAATGCATGATAGAAGCAAAGTTGTCGATCGTAACAATATATATAAGGAAAAATCATTGCCACGTCCATTTATTAGGGATTTTTAGGGGCCAAAGTTCTCAAACTTTGATACAATATATCTAGAGAATGAAACATATTTTGTTAAGCATTGTAGAATAGAAAATAATTGTATTGATGATTTAAATCGATTCCACTAATCAAAACACCAATGTCTGTCCCCATTAAAGATTTACAGGGCTGATCCCTAAAAGATTCAATCATTTATATCTCAAAAATGAACAACAATTTAAGATTGATGTAGGAACAAAAATTGTTAGTATTCTTAAGACCTTTCCAACAAAATCAAAAAAAAGGGGCTGGCCCCTTTACTTAGGGGCCAAGAGACTCGTAAACTCTATTACAAATAACTTAAAAACGATCAAGATTTTGTAATGCATTATAGAAGCAAAGTTGTTGATCCTAACCATATCTATCTAAACAAATCATTGCCACGCCCATTTATTACGTAACTAAGAATTATTAGGGGCCAAAGTCCTTAAACTTTGACGCAATATATCTGGAAAAGGAGACATATTTTGTTAAGCATTGTAGAAGAGAAAATGTCTGCATTGATGGTTCTAATCGATTCCACTGATCAAACACCAATGTATGTCCCCATTAAGGATCTACATGGTTGGCCCCTAAAATACTCCTAAATGTACCGAAATACCGACCAAGGTCCCGTATCCACTTGCATGCCTTGCCGAGTGGCAATTATCTTATACAGTATAAAATAAAATTTTAAAGAAGGCAAAACATAATTACAAGATAATATATGGAGAGAGAGAGAGAGAGAGAGAGAGAGAGAGAGAGAGAGAGATCAAAGATTCACATATTTATTCAAAACGCAGATGCATTTTCATGCACTTTTGACGATGCAGTCTGCTGAAGTATATAATCATTGTAGGATTACCTGCTGTACCTCAAACAACTTCACATTTCCCGTAAAACGTTACTTTTGAACCATCAAAATATAGTAGTTTGAGTTTGCTAAAAGTACCTTAGCGCACGAATTTTGCCATCAAATTGGAACGACCACCATGACCCACTATGGGTCTCGGGGTGGAAATACATTTTGATACCACATCGCTTAAAACTAACTGACATGATGTGTCAACATAGCAACAATTGTCCACTATCACCCACCTATGGATCACGTTTAAGACGAGTTGCTTTTTCACATGTCCAAATAACTGTCCTGTATCTATCGATTTTTAAAAGTGGAATATAAATCACGCTAGCGCCTGTGATCATTACAATTACAACTTTAATTTGCGCCCGGTCAGTTGTTCCTGCTATATAAGAGCAAATTTCGAAACGGCCTTTTGCTCTTTGCTTTTTGTTCTACTCTACTTTATCAATGACATAACATGTTTGTGTTCAGCAAGGTATACCATTATTTTTTTTACAAGATGTACTGGATATAAAGTCGTTCGCAGAATTTTTTTGGCAATTAAGATTAAGATTAAGTATACTTAAAACATATTATACCAGAGAAAATTCTAGAACTGGTTGAAGGCGAAACATAATCGTGACGAACAGGTTCTTGCAAAACTAGCGAATTTTCCTGCACGCAAATAGATGCTGGTTAACAGTACATGTATATCCTAACTCCGACATTATATCTAAACTTGAAATTGAAAAAGCATGAAAAATACACTCATGAAGCAAACTTTACTTTTTTAAATCTAAAACCTAAAAAGGTAAAAAAAAATATCTTAAACTATACCAATCTAATAGGTTTCAGAATTAAAACGTACAAGCTGCTACGACAACATGAGTTTTGAGATGTTTTCAGTTAGATAAACGTAGGTAATAGTTTAAACCAAAAAAAAAAAATAATAAACACAGTGTTTGAAGCATAATCTGATTTATTTTCAATAGCACATTGCACACAATTAATAAAACTATCAAGTGAAATCTTTGAAAAACATTGTAGTATGGTTGATCAGAAAGTAATATGTTTTTGTTCAACCATACAATGTAATACATTTTATTTTACATTTTTAAAAAGATTTTAGGTATATAAAAACGCAGATATAATTAATCAATAAAAGACAGTATCTGAGCTGGTGCCTTTACGATGGTGATTGTGTTCAGATAAAGTATTTCCAGGCATAGGCTGCAACAAAATCATCACCAGACGGATCCCAGCGTACAACATAGAGGTGAAAGTTTGTAATGGTAACTTCGTCAGCTTCCATTGCAGGGCTATTGAGGACTGTGTAAAAAGTATCTTTGTCGTCTCTGGTATAATATGTTTTGGCGTATTTGGAATACTTGCTAAATCTTTGCTGAATTGGAGCATTCAGATCTGTTGAATATAACCGGGATGACCCCGATGGTTTGAAGTTAAGAGTAAGATAAAAAGACTTCTTGAATCCGTCTTCAGCTGCACAATTCTTCACTCTAGCTTTGTATATTGTGTGAGTACCATTCTCACGCTTTTCAATTCCAATTTGACAGTTGTTTAGAGGAAATGTTGTTTGTGTGTGGGATTTCGAGTTCGCGTCAAATAAAAGCGTCAGGGTTTCTTTTGTGGAATTTGACTCTATGACTAAAATCCGGGTAGCAGACGGGGGAAGATATGTTTCATAAACGGCTGTGAAAACGTAGTTTTCTCCTAAAAATGTGAAAATATATTTATAGCAACATATTTCTTAAATGTAACTAAATATTCGTTTTATTTTACAAGAGAAGATTAAGTAACTACATGTGTCCCGAATTTAGCTAGTTAGATACTTAATGGCACATGTATTTTTCTTTTGAACTTTATGTTAAAAATTATCAGATGTCCTCTGATTTACATGACTCTAAAATAAATTTATCATAGAATATATCATTGTTATTCAAAATAACTTAAAACATATATTGACTAAATTCTTAACAGTTCAGTAATAAAAGGAGTTAATAAATTAAAACTCCTGCGAGAGTTTCAAAGTCTCAAGTGTGGTTCATGTGATTTTTAATCAAATATTTTACTGTTGGCATTACGAAAAGAAAAAAAAAACATGCCCTATTCTTTAATCGATTTCAGACTAATTTCAGACTAGCTCATAATTGTTTGGGAATCTATCTTTTCGTATGTTTGCTGAAATATATTAGAATTTTTTTAAGTACATAATTGGTTATTAGTGTAAATTACAATGTTGAACTAACTTTGAGGTGAAAGGTATTTTATTTCAAAAGTCAAAGAATATCAGGGTAAAACATCCCCCATTCATGTGGCATATGATAATCAGCTTATTGGTATGATTACGACAAAGAGCACACGGCGGGTGTGACCGGTCAGCAGTGGATTCTCACTCCTCCTAGGCACCTGATCCTACATCTATCATTTTGGAGGTCCGTACTGCTCTGCTTTGAATTTGTATTTCGTTTTATGGATTTTTGAGATGGTTGACGGTTTGTTATTGTCATTTTTTCATACTGTACTTTAGGTTTAGTTTTATATATTCAATCAAAGATAATGTATACTCTATCATATACCTATCATGCATGTGTCATTAGAAATATTGTTATTAAACTTTTGTACAATATATTTAATACATGAACGTTTAATATAAAAATACATGTGCGATTCTATTTTGGCAAATTACGAAAAAAAGAAAAAAAAAAACAAGCCCTAATCTTTAATCGATTTCAGACTAATTTCAAACTAGCTCATAATTCCTGGGGAGTCTATTTTTTCATATATTTGCTGAAATATGTTAAAAACTGTTTGAGTACAAAATTGCAATGTAGAACTAACTTCGAGGTGAAAGGTATTCAATTCAAAAGTCAAACAATATCAGGGTAAAACATCCCCCATTCATGTGGCATATGATAATCAGCTCATTGGTATGATATACTGTACTTTAGATTTAATTAAAATAAATTTTTATATTCAATCAAAGATATTGTATGCTCTATCATATACCTATCATTCATGTATCATTAGAAAAATTGTAATTAAATTTTGTAAAAAAAATATTAAATACATGAACGTTTAATATAAAAATACTGGTGCGATTCTATTTTTAAATAACAGTTTTATTTTCCATGTCTTCTTACTGTACATGCATTACATTTATTCAAACATGTACATGTAATCTAAATAATTTACGTGATTAATTTTTTTTCAAAAATCGTTAGCGCAAAAAAACACAATTCACCAACCTTTATTGACTTTGAATGTGCTGCCTTTGAATTCAAACTCTGTATCAGCTGGGCCATTGAACACACCTTTAAGACCGGACATTGTTTCGTTGGTTGCTAGTGTTTGTAGAGCGGGTTTTTCGAGTCTGCGCACAATTTCAGCTGCCTTAAACACAAAATGAATAAATTCAAATTATTAATGTCATGATTTCTAATATACACTAACTACGTCGCTATATATACATGTTAATTACACAATAATAGCTTTGTCAATCTTAAATATATTATTGACAGTAATAATAAAAAAAAAAAAAACAAATAATACAACTGTACCATATACCGAGAAAAAGTGTTACTTTTTTCTCAATATCTTTTTTTATATTAATCCACTATAAAAGAAACAATTTCCTTCTCAAAAATAAATAAATAAAAGTCCAAGAGAAAAAAAAACCTAAAAGCGTTTTACTGCACATATTACTATTACGCTGTGCACGACAAATAATTAGACAAATACTCTAAAATAAAACAAAAAATCATATATATATATATATATATATATATATATATATATATATATATATATATATAAACACTTACAGATTTATGGTTTGCAGACAATGCGAAAGCTAAAACAAGTTGTAAAAAGAACTTCATCGCTGCAATCCTGTATACCTCTGACTTTCTGGGGAAAAAAAGCGTTACAACATATAAATTGTCACTTTCATAGGATATTATTTAATTTAGACCGATTAATCGCACAGATAAACTTAACTGAACATATTTATAGGGCAATGATGTTTAAAATTGTGAAATACAGAAAATTCTATGGAATACAAAATAGATGATAACGCCACTAACACAGGTTACGTTGTTCAATGAAAATGTCAACGTATTAACCTGATATATGACTTTGTTAAAATGTTAGACAAGGCAGTTCACAGAATTGTGAATTCTAGATAGAATTCGTCAAAAAATGATAGAAACAGTAAAATGTACCCTAGAAAAAATATCACATAGCTAATGCATAAATGACATTTTCACAAGCAATATAGCAGTATATTGTTCTAATATTTTATGAAAATCATAATTCAGTTTGAAAGAATAATTAAATTTTGAATAAGCAAAAATGATTATGCTCTGACATAATCCAGTAAAAATGTCCGTCATTAATGTAAATAAGAAAAATAATTGATGCTTACTGCAAGTCTCTGTACATTTGTTTGAAGGACTGACCTTCTTAGATATCACGAATGTAAACAATGTTAACATAAAGTGGATGTATAGGACAGAAGATCAAAATCAAGATAAACATCTTTTCTTCTAAATGGGCATTAAAAGAAATACCAGTTTTTTTTAATTCTAATAGGATCTACTAAAATCTTATTTAGTTCTATTATAGTTCCTACTGATATTAATTCCAATTTTTTTGTTTTATGTTATGCTATATTCAATTTTGCTAGCTCATTAGGAAAATATAACTAAAAATCTTCAATGGCACTTCTTATTAACCGAATGAAAGCATTAAATACTTTGGGGCAGATAAGCAGATAAGCCCCCCAAAAAATAATAATATGAACGTGATGATAGATTTTGTTATAACAAAAATGAATGAATAAATAAAAATAATGTTAGTAGATTTTTTTTTATATAAAAAGACAGCTACAAGTAAGAACATACCTTTTTTTCTATTTTCTCTCTGAAGCGTTCTCTCAACTTGCATGAGAAAGTATTTATCATCATTTATATATGTTTCAACTTAACGGAAAAACGGAGGACCCAAAACGTCATTAACAATACGTATTGAAGACAAGAGAAGATAAACAATTGTATAAAACCGCTAATTGTTATTTCTGATTAATGTCTATAATTTAGTTGAAAAGTGCTATTTATAAAAAACGTTATTCGAATTTATTAATCGTTTCCAACTAAAGAACTTGTTATTGCATTTTTCTTTTCCTCTTTAAGTAAGATCTTCCGTTTCCAACAAAAACACTTTTAACAATGCAGAATATGGCATTTGTTTATTAAAGCGAATCTAGCATTCTCGAGAGTCCGGGTTTGGAATTAAATTGATTAAATTGAACAAGAAATAATTCATCATATAAAAAAATGATTAAATGTTTTTAGATTAATCTGTTTTACGTTTGCATATAATTTACGCATACAATTACATTATTCTGCAACATAGTTAAGCCAAATATCGACTTAATACTTCTTCTAAACGATATTGTTCAGGTTAGCGATAATGCCAACAGAGTGCGTCATATTTTCTAAGAAATGCTTTAAAAAAATACAGTTTTGTTGTGCATAAATGAAATGAAATATTTCTTTATGTGTTTAAATAATTGCATGAATTTACTTCAGGCTGATGAATGGTAATTGTGTAAATTATTCAAAAATAACCTGCAATCTTTACAGACAATTATTTTGGGCATTTTATTGTTGACTGAACGGTTTTATTAAAAATAGAAAAAAAAAGGACTATAGTGAATGAATTAATTTATATGTTATATGTATAGATCAAGCAATTATTATCAGTTTTGTATAAACAATCTAATTTTAAAAGTAAGGAGATAAAACTTCCGTTTTGCAAGTAAATAATATAATTGCTCAGGTCAACCTACAATGGAGATGTATTTTCAACGTTTTAAGTCGCAAACAGCCATTGTTTTTTGGTCTCTTATAAATAATAATGCAGCAAACAATTTTGAAAATGTAAATGTTTTCATGCATTCATAATGTATAAGAAACAAGATACACCTATGCGTTGAATTTATATATTTGTTATCCTACCCCCCCCCCCCCCTTTCCATCCCTCGCATACGAAGTTTGTGTGGGGTATATAGAAATCACCTTGTCTCTCTATCTGTGCAAAATTCGTGTCCAGTCCATTTTTGTCTTATGGAGAAACATTGGAAGTTCGTACTTCACACAAATATTACTTATGACCTGAAGGTGTGTCATGAACTTTACCCAGGTCAGTGGTGAAAGTTCAAGGTCTTTGGTTAATAAAGGCTTAATTCCTTTGTTGTATTATCTTGTTTTAATGGATATGGTTAGAAGCTAAAATGTAACACAAAGATTGCTTGTGAGGCCACAGAAAATTAATTTTTAGAGTTTCATCCCTCGTCCTTCTTAAAATGGCCCGCCCCGATGTATTTTTTTTTTTATTTTGAAAGAAAAAAAAATGTGTTCACATTTTTTGTTTGCAGAAAAAAAAATCGGGCCAGGTATACCCAACATTCAAAATATTTAATGGCTGCTTGACATGTGGATTATCGTTTGATTTGAGTCATGTTTGTTACCATATGGATACAAATGTCTTCATGCGTTAATAGTTAAGTGGGAATAAAATGGTATCTAAATACAAATTAGTCTGTGTATATATAATAGCATCATCAATTTTAAAATCTTGTTTTTTTCAATCTACAACATAGAGCAGTTGTCTTTTTTTTTTTTTTTTATAGAAAATGAACGGTGAAATAGATATTTTTAAATTATAAAAATAAAATTCACCCACCCGCCCCATATTGTTTGCAAATCAAGATTAGAATCTAAATATTAATTTTATGTTGCCAGAGCTGTAAATTTGTCCTGACTTGAGCTTTGGTCATTTGTGCAAGTTCAAGGTCACTAAAAGTAAAAGAAGAATAAAATATTTTCTATTAGAGAAATGCTTGATTTTTTTTTTAGCGGGGGGGGGGGGTGGGGGTTATTTGTGAGCTTGCTATCTCTAGTTCATATAAGTTTGACAATTTTCCAAGTTATATTTTAAAAGAATAGAAAAAAAAACCAGTAAAAATACAATGCAACAAATATGACAATGAATGATATCGTAAGTGACAAACGGGTTGTCCATAACAAGGGCCAAAATAATTCAAGTTCATATCAAGTATTTTACATGGCATTATATGGCCGTTTTCTCGAATCTGTCACAGGGTTGTACGTAGCGTTTATGTTGAATAAATATTTCAACAGTATGAAATAAAATGAATGACAAATATTAATCCAAAATCAAATAAAGATAAGATATTTTTCAATCTATTGATTATAAAAAAATATGTAGAAAAAACAAAAAAAACAAACAAACACATGAGTAAAGATTCTGTTTACATCTTTTTAAAAACTGTGCAAAATAGAGTCCTATTTTTTTTACGAAAATCACTTTATTGCAAATTGTATAATAACAAGCGTTGTTTTTATTGGTGTAAATGTATTTCTAAGAAAAACTAATTTGAGACTCACTCTTAACGTAACACTGCTTAATTTGATTTACGAGATTTGTCAACATGGTTTGCAGTATACCATCATAAAGAGCTATTTATATGAAACTGAGAAACTGATTTATCATACTATTTTAAATTCGACCTATGGACGCTCGTTAATGTGTCTGATATGATTATTTTAAGAAATGTGACTAGAAAAAGACATTACTGGTAACCTAAGAACACATTTTAATGATAAGCGTGACTTCATATTTTTATCGTCAATTTTCCTTACTTATGTAGTAATATACCTTCATCATCTGCATATTGAGTTTTTGTCACTCAGGTGATTCCATACGCAACGACAGGCTATTTCTAAGATCAATTTTTAAAACAAGGGAAGCTACTAACAAACAAAATGATAAAACACAATTATCAACAGTCTCGATTGAAGTCATAATTTCGTACGTTCTATGGTCGACACAACGACCTTGCCAGTATATACAATGTTACGCTAGATCGAATGTTGGCTGACGTTTTTCATACTTATTTTTAGGCCATTATTTATCACCGAATTGTATATGGATTTTTCATTTTTCCCATTACGACAAAGAGCATACAGTGGGTCTGACCGGTCAGCAGAGGATGATCACCCCTCCATGGCACCTGATTATACTTCTAATTCCTTAGGGTTTCGTGTTTGCTCTGCTCCTGTTTGTATGATCCTTATCATTGCATTTCATGTTCTAAAATATTAAGCTTTTAAAAATAGTTTCAACAAGTAATTTTGACAAAATTTGTTTTTTATTAAAAATAATGAAGAAACCGAATCACAAAAAGTACTTTTTTCTGGAAAAATACTAGGCCTAGGAATTATATCAATGCGAAATTATTTATATATATATTTTATTTAAAAATGACAGCAACTAAACATTTTATAGTGTGTGATATTATTTTAAATTACAAACGTCATGTCTTGTTTTGTATTGTTGTTATTCATAACTAAGCATACACTTTAAGGTAATTTAAAAGTGTCTTTATACAAGAAACCATCTTCCGAATTTAAAGCTGAACATCGCTCGTAAATAGTCACTATCCGCCAAATTTCTCTCTCACCACTGCTATCCCTACTACCCCTATATAAGAAGCAGACCTCTAAACAGTTCAACGTACAACTTGCCTCACCGTGTTACTTGGTCGCTATGAAATTATCAAATTTTACGCATTTTTTTCAAGCCACACTACTGTAATGAAAAAAACCCTATGACTATCAAAAAACCCTGAGGAACACTGAGAAAACCCTGAGAGACCCTGAGGTCGGCACTAAAGGAACTGAGGAAACCCTAAGAGACCCTAAGGTTTGCACTGAGGGTACTGAGTAAGCCCAGATAGGCCCTGAGGTTGACACTGATGGTACTGAGGAAGCCCTGAGAGACCCTGAGGTCTGCACTGAGGGTACTGAGGAAGCCCTGAGGTCGGCACTGTTGAGGGTACTGAGAAAAACCTGTGAGACCTGAGGTCATTTTCAATAGAAAATTAAACTAAGTTATGTGATTAAAATAAAATCATAAAAGCTACCGTAATCTCATTAATGTTTTATAATAATTATTTTGATGTTAATTCGACTAAATTTCATATTAGTAACTCTGAGCTTTAAGTTAGAAAAGGAAAGCGTACTATTTGTTTTTTTTTCCCTAAAGGTCGAATATTTTTACCGGTGGTTAATCTCAGGTGAGGGTGGGGCTTATTTTATAGAGGTGTGTCTACATGCGGTCGTGAAAGCTGCTAATCTCTATACACAGTAAGCAAAATAAGAAACAGGAATTAATAATTAGTCGGAATTTATCTTACTTTGAATATGTTACCGTTCAAAATTTCTATATAAAGTGATTTTATACGGAAATGAATCCAATACAACAGTTAAACTTACGTTTTATATCGAAGTCTGTGTCGACCGAATCTTCTCTAAACACACGTGTGTAAAACACAAATGAATAAATGCAGTATACTAATTCTGCTTTAAAAATATAGCTCAGTACATTGTGTTTAGCACTTGACATTGTTTACCTTAGTTAACTAATAAATGTATAAGACAACCATGCGAATAATAAGAATATGGAATGCAAATGCAGCCATATTACTAAGACGATTGAATCGTTTCCCAACTCGTGCACAAAGTTCTGATTGTCTGTATTACCAGTAAATAAATCTTTATTAGCTCATACGTTTATTTATTAGGAAACATTAATATGTTTTGGAGATGCTCGTGGGATTTATTAGGCCACGCAAATTCACATATTAATTTTAATTACTAAATGATTAATTTTCATAACCAATTTCAATAATGTTTAAAATCGAATTTTTATTTTCCTGTTTAAATAAGTGACGAACGATATCAAAGATAATGTTAATTGTTAGTAAAAATAATGCCACGGATGGTTTGTTCCCGTTTTGCACACATTTGAAAATCAAGTATCGAAAAAATGTGTGCGAAACAGAAAAGTTTTCTCTCTCTCTCTCTCTCTCTCTCTCTCTCTCTCTCTCTCTCTCTCATTTACAAATTACATTTGATTAAAACTACTAGTATGCTGTAATATGGCCAGTGCTTAAAATCATGTATTTGTTTGAAGGTACAAAATTTCAATTTCCTTTGATCCTTGATTCTCTTGTTTCTGATTCGATTTCAATGCTAAAAAAATACAATGTGTATGATAGACGATGTACCGTTTCCTTTGTGTACAATTTCAGAACACATTCTTTTGTTTGTCTGGGATCAAGGAAACGCTTTCGATCAACACCTTACAATAACGAACAGGTAACCTCTATCGTCAAGTCGTGTCATTTTTAGATATGCATCATTGGGCGTATACGGCGTTTCCTCACAAATCAAACATGCAAAAACCATAGTTAACGCTGTAATCACTGCCAGAATAAAGTATGAGAACTGCCTCATATATGGAGTTGCAAAACATACACTCGAGAGAATACAACGTGTCCAAAACACTGCAGCGCGTCCTGTTACTAGAACATCGAAACGGTAGCGTACATTATTGTATCGCCCCTATCCCTACAGATCTCCATTTACTACCTATGTACTTTCGTCCGCAGTTCAAAATACTGTCACATGTCCATCAATCGCTCCAAAGGCTAGCTCCAACTTATATCAAGAACCTATTTTTTAATTTTATCTCTTTTTTCATATATTCTTATTTTAACGTGCAACAAGTTCTCCTTGATACTAAGGATTATGACTTTGATTAAATCCATTTGTCCAGCTTCTGGGGGGGTTTTTTGTTCAAAAGTTTACCTAGGCAATGCAACGTATGGTTTTTTGTAGGTGCTTTTCATTTCTTGTATCAAATTTGGGTTCTTCTCAAGAATTCTGCAAGAGTCTATGCTATTTTGCTTTGCGATATTATTTTGCTGATGTCAGTGTAATTTGTTGACTTCTTCAGATATATTTTGTTGCAAGATGATATAGCAGCTTTAAAAAGTGCTCAATATCACAGATAATAATTTGGTGGGCTACACGCAAATGATAGTAATGAAAAGTAATGTCTTGTGCTTTGTCAGTATTCTCAATATTATTAGTGTATTATATTTGGATACAGATTAAAATCTAGAAATTATGTATGTTTTAATTATTACTTTTTTTCTAAAATTTGGTTCACATTTTGTTAATGCTTTTTTTTTTAAAATAATTATAAAAACATGCCTGCAATTTCTATGGATTTTAAATCATTTTATTTATTATCTGGGGAAAAATGTTTAACTTATCTTGAAAACGTAAAATGTTCTGTATTAGACTACGATTTTCCCAGCTTTACTCGACAACAATGAAACGTTTCAAATAATAATTTTCAAATATTTACAGCTTCGATTTTTGAAAAAAAAACTTTCATCCAAAATTAATTTGTCAAAATTAACATGTTAAAACTTTTTCTTAAAAGCTTAATATTTAAGAACATTTCTTTTTGGTCGACAAATTAACGAGCTCCATGTTGTCTAATTAAAATGTGTATGATAAATTATTTTCGCAGTTTCATATAAATACTGCACAACACATTTAATTGTCACGTTGACAGATCTCGTAAACCAAAGCAGGGCTACGTCAAAAGTGGGTCACAAAATAAATATTCTTAAAACTACACCATTGAAAACAATTCTTGTTATTTTATAATTTACAACAAGTTGATTTTCGTAAAAATATGGGACTCTATTTTACACATGATGTTAACTGCATGTGTTTTTCCCCTTTTCTTTTAAATATGTTTGTTATTAAAATGATTGAAAAATAATCGTTACCTTTATTTGATTTTGGATTAATATAATGTCATTCATATTAAGTTATTCTGATGAAATATTTCTTCATTATAATCGACTCATGCAACATTGTGACAGATTCGAGAAAGCGACCTTGTAATACCATGCAAAAGACTTAAAATGTACTTTAATTTGTTAGCCTTTGTTATGGACAATCCTTTTGCCACTTACAATTATATTTTTGGGTTTGCATTATATTTTTGGGTTTTAGTCTAACTTTTAAAAATTTTAACTTGGAAACGTTAAGGCTAATATAAACAAATCGATAAATTCAAAGCATACATGCAGCGTGTGTTTCTTGGACGTTATGACTGAATGTTTAAATTTAAATTTTAAAAATTATCTGGTGTACATGTATATGTATTTCTCAAAGACCAAATATACGAATATAATAGTTATTATCAATATTGAAACAATGAATACGCATCTCCTTTGAAAGTGGAATTGAGCAATTCATTTTTTACATGCTAAACGGAACTTTACCGCGAATTTTCGTCTCCTTAGTTATAAAAATAGAATGCTTTTTTTAACATTACTGATAATAACTGCTTAATATATTACAGATGTTTTAATTCATTAACTATAGTCATTTTATGATTTCTGAGAAAAGCAATCAGTCAACAATGAAATATAATAAAAAATCGTCTGTAGAGATTGCAAATGATTGTTTTTTATACAATTACCATTTATCGGGTAATTTCATGTTAATTACTTAACATGCAGAAATAGTTCTTTTATGCGTAGTAAAACTTTACCTTTTCAAAGAATTTCTTTCTCTGTAATTAGAAAACATGAGGCATTCTGTCGACAACACTGCTCACCTGAGCAACAATATTGTTTAGAAGAAGTACTAAATATATTACGAGATATTTGGCTTCGCTATGTTACAATACATTGTAATTTTTTACCTATATTTTATGAAAACATGAAATAAATTAATTTCTAAATCATTCAATCATTTGGTTTTTTTTCCATACTTATTTTCTTGTTCAATAATCAAAGTAAGATAAAAACCAAAACAGGAGACCTGTGAAATTTCTACATATTTACATGTAAACGCATAATCTCTCCCTTCCCATATACGAAACCTGTAAATTCATTTTAATAATGTTCACAAATAAGTGTTCGCTTTTGAGTTTTTTATCCACTCTCTATTAGTTTAAAATGCAACCCCTCATTTTCTAGCTTTGTACCTGTATCCTGTACATTGTATCCCTGTTAGACTTATCTTTGATTTGCATGGAATTATGTATATAGCTTAAGTAGATTGTTCCTTTATGTACTACCTGTTATTCAAGGGTGATATCAAAGAAAAGTGTGTTGGTTAATGCTGGTCCTTACTCGGCAATGTCTTGGTTAAGATGATATTTTATCCTCTTGAAATCATTAGTTTAACTCCTTGTGTAATCAAAAAATCAAAATAAATTATGTATATTCCCTTTTCATAACACATTCCCAGTCAATTTCCATTTTGGCATTTTTAAATACATTTTACAAGTATAAAAAAAAATTGAACATGATTAAGTATTTGGTGAGATATCAAATTAATGTGGTTATTTTTTATTGATACACGGATGATTTCAAAAGAAATATATTTACACTAGATAAAAGGTGCTATTATTGTGATTTTGGAAGAAAAAGCATAACACAAAGATTGGTAAAATCCATTACTTTGGAGATACAATTAATTAAGCGAAAACCAATTAGGGAAGAAAAACAATTCATTTGGTACTCGAGGAATGAACTCGAGTTGCCAGGGCACAAGTCCACCACTCTGACAAATACGCCACGGGAACTCTCGCTTCAGGACCGTACAGACAAAAATCTCAAGAATTCAAAAATTCGTGGATCGATTTTAAAACAAATTCCATGATATGTATTCTTAAAAGAGTCTCTTTAACAGAAAAAATTAAAAAGAAAAAAGTTAATAAATTAATGTTTTTTGTTTCCTTACTGTGACAAACGAAAGTGACGGCGAACCTATTGGAAATACGAATGGCACTACGGCTATAGTTTATCTACCATTCTGAATATTTGAAAGCTTTTTCTTTTATACTTTTTTTAGAAAAATGGGGAACAAGTAAAAACATCAAATATAAAATATCTCGGGACGATAAAAAAATGACGTGTAATTTTCTTACACAGTTTTTCTTAAGTTGTGAATGTTTCATCGAACCGGCTGAATAGTGTTTGAGAAAACGTCATTAAAAAAAGTAACAAAAACAATAGGGAAAAAACCAAAGCAATAAACGTAATGTCTTTTAAAGGTCTTCCGTTGAAAAGAAACAAAGCAATTACAAGAAGGTTTTCTGTTGGAAACAATATACTTATATTATAAAAGAGGAAAAGAAACAAAGCAATGACAATAATAGAGGAAAAGAAACAAAGCAATAACAAAGACTTTAGTTGAAAACGGAAGACCTTAATGCAATCAACATCACGTGTAAAAATAACACTTTTCTAAGAAATTACCCTTCCTCGTGCAAGTTGAGAGGACAGATTAGAGACAGCCAAAGTAGAAAAAGGTAGGTCCCTAGCGATTTTGTTTTTAAATGTTTCTACCAATATTTTTTTTAATGTATTCATTCATTCTTGTAATAAAGTAGTTATCAGCATGTCATTTTTCTTTTGGCGAGTAAATACTTGAACAGCCAGTTTATGTTGACATTATTTACACTTGTGATATCTAAGGAGGTCATTCCTTAAAAAAGATGTACAGAAACTTGCAGTAGGCATAAATTTTTCACTGGTTAATTTTTTTTTTTATTTTACAATATAATAATGAACGACAATTTTACCGGATCATGTCTGAGGTTAATATGTTTCGCGTATTCAATATTAAATTAATCTTTCAAACTGAATTATGAAATAGTAGAACAAGATAATGCTTGACTGCTTGTGAAAATGTCACTTATGCATTAGTTATATAATGTTTGTCCCAGGGTACATGTACTGTCTTTTGACGAATTTTATCGAGTATTCACAAATCTGTGAGATGTCTTGTCAAACATTTTAACAAATTTATATCTCAGGTTAATACTTTGACATTTTTATCAAACAATATTGCTATATGAGTAAGGAAAGTTGACTATAGAAAAATTGAAGTCATCACGTTTATCATATAGTTTTGTTATTACACTGTAGGTTACCATCAATGTCCATTTCTAGTAAAATATCCAAATATGAAACAGATGACGCAGACTCTGTGGTATCTTTTATTTCAAGTTCACTGGGATATATCGAATCGACGTATATGTAAGTATGGAAGTAATAATTGTTAATTGATAATACCTCGTCGATATACCTGCATGTTGAATTGAAGGCCACACACTACTAAGTCATAAAAGTACTGACATTCCCATTTTTTACTGATAAACTTAGACATTTACTGACAATGTACTGACATTACTGATAAACATAGAAAAGTACTGACGTTTTTACTGGCAGTACTGATAAACTTAGAGAAGTACTGACACTTTTACTGACGATACTGAAAAACTTATAGAAGTACTGACAAGTACTGATAAGTACTGACCCCATTGTTCTTACTCTTACTGAATGGAATTTTACCTGATCTTTTATATTTTATGTCATTTTTCACCATTAATTAATTAAGCTACCTGTGTACAGTGTAAAGTTTATATAGGCTGATATTAATTTTGAAGTATTAATTGGGTATGTTACATTTAATTTGTTTAATGTTAACAAAAAATTATGATTAGAAAAATTGTCATGATAATTAAAACAAAGTGTAATATGGGGCTTTATTTGTTACACATAGAATTGTTGTACAAATAGGAAGGGGATGGAATTGGAGTTGGATGTTTGTAAATGACTAGGAATGCCACGTTTTTTATGTTCAATATTTAGATGCAAACATCTGAATGTTTTAATTCAATATGTTTTGCAATATACAGCAAATTACATGTTAAAAAAAATTCATTTCTATATAAAATTTGATGTGGGATACAACGTAAGGCTAATCGGTATTTAGACCTAGCGCGCTAAAAAAAAATCAACTATTACAAGCTGCATGGTGACATGGTAAAGTCGTGTTAAGTTTATACCAACATTGGTACAGTTTGTTGGAGAGAGAGAGAGAGAGAGAGAGAGAGAGAGAGAGAGAGAGAGAGAGAGAGAGAGGAGAGAGAGAGAGAGAGAGAGAGAGAGAGAGAGAGAGAGAGAGAGAGAGTTTGCATTGATTTTTAATTAGATTTACTAATAGTTTACACGGGAATTAATTTCCTAATAAGTTACATGCAATCCTAATTTCATAACCAATTCTTTATCATTTCGCGGCCCTGGTAAGAACATACACACAATACATGTAAATGTAGTACTAGTGTTTTCTATACATATAGGAGTTGATATAGATACAGAGAGAGAGAGAGAGAGAGAGAGAGAGAGAGAGAGAGAGAGAGAGAGAGAGAGAGAATTGATTTTGAATTACAAGTTATTAATAGTTTACCCGGAAATTGATTTCTCAATAAGTTAACAAGCAGTCCTAATTAATTTTCATAACTTATATTTATTTAGATTAACTTGGAGCGTTCATATTAATCTTTTATCCATCAATGTTTTATTTTACACCAGATCAATTGATCAAAGAACTTGAAAACACGTGTTTAACAACTGGTTGAAGGAAGTTACAGTTTTCAAAGGAGAGGATGTTGACATTTTTTTCACTCGGTCAGTGGTTATATAATAGCTACTGTACAAACCCTTCTTGACAATTTGCAGTGCACGGTAGCGAGGTATATAGGGAATAAGAGATGATAGACACGCGTGTACATGTATATATACACACACTTCTTAAGATCTGAATGGTCAGTAAGTGATTATATAATAGCTACTGTATACAGCCCTTCTTGACAATTTGCAGTGCACGGTAGCGATATTGGGAACAATGAGGTGACAGACACACGTGTACTTGAATATATACACACGCACGTCCTAAGATCTGAATAATCGGTTTTGCTAAACAATAATGCAATATGTTGTTTTAACACCCCATAATACTTTTCCCCCAGTCTGTCAAGTAAAGAAAACAGAAATTGAAAATTTTGATTCATCAGTTCTAAGAATTTTAAACAATGGAAGAGTTTTAAATTTGGAACATCATTTGACACAGTCCTATGAATTCAAACTAAATTGCTCTCATATTTTTCATTTTTCAAATCAAATTTAAATAAATGTATTATATTTTTTCTTATCTTAAACCTGAACCATTGTTTTAAAATCATGCATGTGTGTATTTACGTTACCCGTTACCGGCATTTGTATACATGCATTAAATCATTTATGAACTGTACATGTATCATTGCTTTAAATGTATGAGGACAATTCTATACAATAATGGATATGAATTACTTAACTGGACAATGCACAGTGATTAAAGTTAAAAGTGTCAAAGGACCGGACTAATCCCCCCTTCTGAAAAAATCAACTATATATATCTCTCTCTCTATCTCTCTCTAATTATTTATCAGGAAAAAAAGAATGGCTGACAGCAAATATCATCAATTGCGATTTACATGATTTAAATATTAACTAATTTACTTCCTGCTAAATAGAACCAGCAGACATTTCATTGAGACTATGTTATTCTATGCATCATTACACCAGGCAAATCTGTCAAAATATAGGTGATCATTTCGATAGGTGTATGATTATCTGCAAGTGCAAATCATGTTGTGTTATTATTCGCTTTAACTCGGGCAGGTTACATGGCACAGAACATTGTAGATTACCCACACTCGTCCTCCACTTATTTTTGATCTGTACAAATCACAAAACATGGTCATTTGTTTAAATACATGTAATAAGATATATAAGCGGTTTATCGGTATACATGTCTAACTTGATTTGGTTCAACATTGATTCAGAATTAGTCACGTTTTTAATAATATTGCCCTTTATGAAATACTAAAGCTTCAATGTAGATGGATAGGGTTCATTTCTAGATTTATATTATATCACAAAGACAAAATAACTGAGATTTACTGATAAACACGTTCGGCCTCTATCCCAAGCGCTTCAAGCTTACAGCGATCATAATTATACGGAAACACAGCGCATTAATTTACTTTGTAAAATGCGCGGACCCCAAAATCATTTCAAAATGAGTAGGAATATTGTTTATATTTCCCCCCCACCCGGGGGGGGGGGGGGGGGGGGGTCCTGAGCCATATTTATGCAAATTTAAGAAATTAGATTTTTCCATGAAGGGTGCAAGGGGTAGGGGGGTGGTACCCAGATCCCCCGACTTCCTCTAAATTCGCTCGCATGGGTAATACGGGTATATTGAATGCTAATAACTAGGTGTTGTTATAGGTGATCAAGTTTATTGATGTTTACTTAAGAGTGTCAATTTTTTTAACTGACTTTCGTTTCTAAATAATTATCAAAACTCATGCTCACAATATAGATTTTATAAAATCCGCCAATTTCTTTTTTCAAAACACAAGGCTCAATTTTCCCTTCACTAATGAAGATCACATATCAAATTGACATTTTCATGCAAGAAAAATTTTATTAATAAGTTTAATAATCGATTATTTCTTTATTATAATTAAAAATACATTATTTAATACAATTTCACACCTAGTAAGCTCTAGCGGGAGTAAGAACAATTGTGTCAATACTTATCAGTATTTGTCAGTTCTTCTCTAAGTTTTTCAGTAAGTCAGTAAAAAGTGTCAGTACTTCTCTAAGTTTATCAGTACTGTCTAAGTTTGTCAGTACTTTTCTAAGTTTTTCAGTACCGTCAGTAAAAACGTCAGTACTATTCTAAGTTTATCAGTACTGTCAGTACATTGTCAGTAAATGTCTAAGTGTATCAGTAAAAAATGGGAATGTCAGTACTTTTATGACTTAGTAGTGACAGTGATTAGTTAATTTTTACACGTACAAGTTTTTGAATAGATTCTGCTTCATATGAATACTCAAATAGGTCTGCTAGATTTGTACCCATTGATCTAACACCAAAAAAAAAATAATAATAACTTTTTAAAGAAATGAAATTTAGAGTTTCAAATGGATTGATAACGTCGTTTTAAAATGTTCATAGAATATTTATTTTACTAGTTACTTTAAATAAATATTTTGCCATAGATATTTTTGGTTTATTTTTTTAGGGAAAAACTACGTTTTCTCATCCCATTATAGAACAAATATCGACCTGGATGCTTCCCAGATTTTTTTTAAATAATTTATTTATTTATGCAATACAAGCATACACACATTTACACCCACAAAAACCACTCACAAACACACCAACTCGCCTGCATATTTGAATAACAAAATCTATGTACATGCACTTTTATAATACTAAACAGTGGTTACTTGCTTGAAGAAGAAAAAAAAAAGAAGTTCACAATAAAAATAAGGAAAAAGGAAAAATAGCTGTAAAGTTAATAATACACAAGAGGAAAAAAAACAAACAAAAAACAAAAACAACAAAACAAAAAAAAACAAACAAACAAACAAACAAAAAAACAGAAAAAAACAAAAATAGAGAAGAAAATTATTAGCCAAATATATCTTTCCAAATATCCCATTGTTTTTCAAATTTATGCACTTTGAAACTTTGAATTGTAGCATATCTTTCAACATTAAATTTTTCCTTTAAATGACCAAAAAAACCAATCAGTGTTGGCACCTTGTTCAACATCAGACAAGAAAATAAGTATTGTTTCATAGATAGAATAATAAAATTAATAACTTTGTTTTGACATGTCAATGGAAGTTCACCGAATATGATATTTAATACATTGAATCCAATTCTTTCAGCAGTCTTTCTGTAAATATGAAGACTCAGTTCACTCCACAGAGTATGAATTATATCACAAGAAAAAAAAACATGGACTATGGTTTCTACATTTTTCTTACAAAACCCACAACTGTCAAATGACTTAATATTAATTTTCTTAAGATAATATCCAACTGGAAGAATTCTGTGTAAAATTCTAAACTGTAACCATTGAACAGAAGAATCGTTGGTTGTTTTAAAACAAATCTTAAAAACATCATTTACTGAAATATCATCAACACCATATGGGGTTAGTTCTGTCCTCCATTTATTTATAGCAGCTGGGACAACCTCTTTCTCGTTCAGATAGTTGTAAATATTTTTAGTACATTTTTCTGATATCAAAACAGGTTGCAAAAAAACTGGCATACATGGATTAGGAATTCTTTTAACAGAAGTCCTATCAATAGATAATAATTTCAAACATTTCAAAATCGATGTTGTAATATTATTATATTGCATAATACATATATCATTGAGGTTATGTATGCGTTTAAATACATCAAAAACTAAAAGATTACAATCCTCATCAAGAAAATTTTTCACTACCTTTACCCCATTTTTATACCAGGATTTATAAAAAATTGTTTTGTTGGCTACTTTTATATTGGAATTATACCATACTGGAAGATTTAAAATGTTGTCTTTTATGATGGTTGGGTGGTTATTAATTGCTTTTATATAACATGACCAAGAATAGAGAACATCTTTCCAAAAGGCATTGTTTTCTTTATGTAGGCATTCCAATACAAAAGTGTCTCCAAAATCATATAATTTCTGTAAAACATGTCCATTGATGGTAAAAAAAATATCCATCCATGGTTTATATGATTTTGTTAACCTTTTTATCCATGAACATTTAAGGGATGTAATAAAGTTGTTTATATCAATCATTTTCATACCCCCTGAAAAATAGTCTTGTGTTATAACTGATCTCTTAACTTTATCTACCTTAGATTTCCACAAAAATTCAAAGATACATTTATATAGGTATAAAATTGTCTCCCTTTTTGGAGTAGGCAGTGAAATAAACAAGTGGTTTAATTTTGGGATAAGCAAACTTTTAATAACAGTAATTCTGCCAATAGGAGTAAGAATTATTCGTTTCCACTGTTCAATAAGTGCAATAATTTTTGGGATTTGAAGCCCAAAATTAATATCTATAATTTCGTAAAAATCAACTGAAAACTGAATACCTAATAGATTAAAACTTGTAGATCCCCAATCCAACTTCCATCTTGTATGATGATAAACTTTATCAGAAAATTTATTATTATTTTTGTCTTACAAGTATTTATCTTCAAACCAGAAATACTAGAATAGAAATCTATAGTATCTAAAGCTGCAAAAAGAGATTTAGGTGAACCATCAAGGACTAGTGAAGTGTCATCTGCATATTGTAATATTTTGTGTTCTGTGTTATTATACATATACCCTTTATGTCATTGTTTTGTTTAATCAGTATTGCAAGGATCTCAGCACATAGAATGAATAAATATGGAGCAACAGGGTCCCCTTGTCTACAACCCCTTGGTATATCAAATTGTGTTGATAAAAAGCCACTCTGTAATATAGTGGCCCTAAAGTTGGTGTTTAAAATCTTTATCCACTGGATAATATAATCTCCAAAACCAAAAAAACTTTAGAACTTTATATATAAATGACCAAAACATTGAGTCAAAGGCTTTTTCAAAATCTATAAGTACTAAAAGACCTGGAATATTTCTTAATTCAGTGTAAGACATTATATCATATATAAATATAGTGTTTTCCCCTATGTATCTACCCTTTAGAAAGCCAGACTGTGTATCTGATATCAGAGAGTCTAAAACTTTCTTAATTCTCAAACTTATACATCCCGAAATAATTTTATACAATACATTTAAAAGAGTAATTGGTCGCCAATTTTTTAAAAATTGTCTAGGTTTATCGCCTTTTGGTAAACATGAAATAACACCAAGTCATTATGAGATGGGGAGCTCCTTTTTGAAATAAATACAATTAATTGCTCTTACAACAAAATATTTCATATCTTTCCAAAAAAAATTAAAAAATTCAGCGGTATATCCATCGCTTCCAGGAGACTTGTTGTTTTTCATATGTTTTAATACAGTTAGCACCTCTGCTTCCACAATGTCTTTATCTAAACTTTTGGCCAATTGCGTTTCTAACTTAGGTGAGTTGTAATTATAGATAATATCCTCCAAATCTACATTAACTAAATTTGAATCATTGCATGTATATAGATTTTCATAATAAATTTTTACATTGTCTAATATTTTTGATTGGTCATATATCATTTTTTTTTATGGTTTTGTTTAAAAAATTACGGGATTCTAAATTACAGAAATATTTTGAAGGTTTTTCACCTTCTTCTAACCAAAGAGCGCGTGACCTTATCATATGACCTTGTAATTTTTCTTTGCGAAGACTTTCTAAAGCATTTTTTTTTTCATCCAATAAATCAATGTCAACCGAATTATTCAACTCCAAAGCCTCAATTTCCTGTAGTTATATTTTTTCTCTACTGTCTTTTTCCTTTTTCTTATATGCTGAATATGATATAGTAACCCCCCTTATTTCCATCATTAATACTTCCAAAAATAAACTTTCATTAATACTATTTTTACACTGAAAATCACAACTTCCTATGTTTTCTAAATACAGACTACTAACATAATAAATAGTTTCTTTGACCTTTGACACTTATTCTTTATCAGTCAAAAGACTATTATTAAATTTCCAAAGACCATGCCTTCTCTTAAGGGGATTAAATTTAATTTCAAGTAAAACAATAGAGTGGTCCGACCTGTATCCTGGCTTAATTATACAATTCTCAACTAAATTCGACAAACTATTAGAAATCAGAAAATAATCAAATAAAATAATAAAACTTGCTTTAATGGATTTTTTTACGCCATGTATAAGCTTTTTTATCTGGATGCAAAACTCTATAGTAATCAAGAAGTTGTAAATCTTCCATGACTTCTAAAACTTTACAACGAGCCTTATCGTTATTTATACCACAATAATTATGGGTATCCTGGAAAGGATTTAGCGCTAAATTAAAATCACCACATAATATATAATATTCATTATCAAATTCTAAAAATATATCTCTAATATTTTCATAAAATTGGGGATTATCTGAATTTGGGCCAAATATGTTTATAAGGGTTACCCTGTTATCTTCAATTAACAAATCTAAAGCGAGTAAATTACCCCCTCTGTCCTTTTTTTCACCATGGATTTTAAACTCAAAATTATTGTTAAAAAGAATACATACATCCCTTGAATTTGACATGTAAGAATTAAAACAGCATTTTTATCCCCACTGAGATTCAATGAATGGTTCATTATCAGGGATAAAATGTGTATATTGAAGACAAATTATTGAATATTGTTTTTGTTTGTAAATATTAATGACATCTATACGTTTACTGAGAGTTGCAAGTCCCTGACAGTTCACCGTAGCTATTGTTATATTATCTGGTTGTGGCATCGGGGAAAATAATGTAAAAAACAATACAGAAAAACATAGTAAAGAATGGCTTTTTCCAGAGTTTAATTATAAAGTCAAATTCTATGAAAAAAAAAAGTATGCGGCTTTTAATTGAAGAAAACTTGGGAACCCGCACACAAACTACATTTCCTCTACACAACTGCCAAATTGGAAAAGAAAAGCGTGAGAATGGTACTCGAAAAGAGTACATATCTAGAGTGAAGAATTGTGCAGTTAAATTTGAGAAGTTTTTTCAGCTTACTGTTAACTTAAAACCGTCGAGGTGATACAAGATATATTCCACAGATTACTGGATGGGTAACTTGTCTCCTGCAGTATTGAGCGATTTCAGGTGTTTATGCCCCCGCCATAATATGACCGGGATATATATTATTACCCCATTTCGTTCTTCCATCCTTCTGTCATTCCGTCATCATTCACTTTCCGATCATTATCTCAACAACCGTAGCACACATTCAAATCAAATTTTATAAATAGATGTGTCTTATGAATATACATGTTAAGTTCGAATTTCGTTCCGGTCCGATGATTTTTGACAAAGTTATGCCTCGTGAACTTAGAACAAAATGGGAAATTCACTTTCCGATCATTTTCTCAACAAGTGTTGCACACATTCAACTCAAATTTGATATATGGATGTGTCAAAGGGATGTACAGGTTGAACTCGAATTTGGTTCCAGTCCAATTATTTGACAGAGTTGTGCCTCTTGAACTTTGAATTATTTTTTTTTTTAGAAATTCTCAGTTTCCACTCTCTATATTTATATACATGTATATATTAGGGATGTCAACGAGTACCCGGTTATCCGGGTACTCGATCGAACGTCCGAGTATCGAATACTAAAATCGGTACTCGGTTACTCTGATGTATATTTTTTAATATTTCTAAGTTTATTTAATAATGCATTAAAACTTAAAATGTCCATTGGACTTGTACATAGAGTAATTAGGATTTTCTACGCCTCTAAATATGCTAAATGACTGTTATCACCTGTGGCAGTGTTAATATAGTAATTATCGTGACCAAGCACCTGTTACCTAGCTTTTCTCACCTTTGGCTGTCTTCCACCCTCATTTTTGGCTTACTTTAATGATTTGTTTTCACTGAACATCGTTTATATAGTCTATTATATAAATTAGAAAGCACACAGTAGAGAAATTGAACAGACCTAAAATGCCACCACCGACTTCAAAGGTCTGGAAATATTTTAAAAGAACTGAAGATTCAAAAAAACGTCTCATCCAAGATGTTACTACGCGATGGAATTCAACCCAGATGATTATGGAGCGATTGGTTGAACAACGCCGTGTTATCAGTGATATTATGTTAGACCAGTCCGTCACCAAGAGAAGTGATGCTTATATGCTATTAAAAGAAAGTGAATGGGAGTCCCTATCAGACATTTCAAATGTACTGGAAAAGCTGACACAAATAACAACATATATGTCAACAGAAAGTATGGTATCGGCCTCTGTAATATATCCATTTGTGTGTGGTCTCTTAAACAATCATCTTTGTGGCTCTGATAGCTCTATCGTCTCAAAAATTAAACAAGCAATAACAAGTGAACTCCTATCTCGTTTTCAGCCTGATCACTTGAAAACAGCGTCAACAGTACCAGTTCTTTCTTGTCTGCTTAACCCTCGACACAAACATCTCAACTTCTTGTTCAAACCGCAAAAGAAACTTGCCATCGACAGTCTTGAATCTGAACTTGACGAAGTACCTTTGAAACCCGCTTTACCTCCTGCTCAAAATAAGGAAACCACGGAAGAACGCTTGCCTCCGAATGCCAAATCTCAACGCACGCTAGATTTCCTGATCTATGGGCCTTCCGCAAAACACGAAGAATCTGAAGTTTCAGCATATTTGCATGAATATGTGAACACAGATGACGAAGATCCGATCAGCTGGTGGAAACAAAACTCTACTAAATACCCTCGACTCTCCGTTCTGGCTAGACGCTATTGAGCGATCCCAGCAACGTCTGTTCCTTCAGAGAGGATATTTTCATCAGCTTGACTCATATTAACAAAGCTTCTTCTTGTGTTGATCAGATAATTTTTTTAAACAAAAACAAAAACGTGAACAACATATGATTTTATTTCTTGTGTTTATCCTGCGTTTATCTGAGAAACTGGACTCGGATTAACATAGCTTCACAGTAGACTATCTTCTTCTTGTGTTGATCACATAAAAAACCACTTTGAACCATTTATCATTTTATTTTATGTGTTTATCTTGTGTTTATCTGATAAATAAATTGAACTTAAAAAAAAATGTTAATTAAATTTCGTCAGGCACGAAGTGCTCATAATTCTTACAACAGAAACACACTTACGGGGAAACCTCCCATTAGATCATGTGGTTTTATTTCTACAAAAGTGACCAAAGTTTTACAGTCATCAATGTACTTCGTCATAGTTATTTACACTTTTACCGAGTACCCGGGTACTCGATCGGAAAAACGTCCGAAAAATTGACCGATTTGACATCCCTAATATATTTGACATCCCTAATATATATATATCATGCATATATAAAGCATATATAATATATATATATCATGCATATATAATATATATATATCATGCATATATAAAGCTGATATTTCATATGAAGGTTATTTACAATAAAATACAGGTGAAGTCCCCTATTAGTTCCGGTCCGATGATTTTTTACAGAGTCATGCCTCTTGAACTTAGGAAAAAATGGGCTCTATAACTTTTGAAGTAATGCATATGAAAGGTGATATATCGTATAAGGTAAATTTATTACAAAATATAGGTCAAGTTTAAACTTGGTTCCAGTTTGATGATTTTTTACAGAGTTATGCCTCCTGAACTTTAAAAAATGAGTAATTTTCAGGGATTTATAACTTATTCTGGAATTAAAATAATGTTATACTAAATTTGGCATTTGTAATTTTGGTCGCCTGTGGGGGCATTCGTGGTCTTACGTTCTAGTTCTCTAATTCGTCTGCAGAAAAAGCCTCAATGACTTCAATGCTGTTTGAAGCTTTCTTGGGAGGCCTGATCTTGGTTTCTCCCATCAATGCTTGCTGTTTTTTTTTAAAGCAAACTTATGACTTACACAAGACAGTTGATACAACAGACATGAGTCCGTCATCAACATTAAAGTTGTGGATAAAATGCTTCTTTACTTCAACTTCTGTCTTTTTAACTGTCTTGCGTAAGCCACATGTTGCTACTGCCTGTGAGAGCGTGTTCCCGAGAACGTGCACCCTGATGCGATTATCATAACGGAAATTCTATAGAAATTGGTTAAAGCACAGGCGTTATATAGATAGGGTATGTTTATTTATGTTCATGGAGAAATGTGTTATTAAGTCCAGTGATGAGCCTGTCGACGCCGGGTCAAAAATATAATTAAAATGCTACTGCTGACCACGGTGCGTCAGATCATTAGTATGCACTTGATCGCATTTACTTATTAGGATGAAAATGTTGTAGCGCAGAGTCCGTGCGTATAAAATGGGGGTGCGGGAAACACAGCTCTCCAGCAGTCATCTGGAAGCTGTCTTTCTGCCTCCTCTTTTTATACAGGTAAGATTAATAAATATACTTGCGCGCATTCTCAAAAGTAAACTTAATAGATTCAGGGGGTTCAAATAATATTTTATTTTCAGGGATTTTTGTAATAAATATTAATGTTGATAAACTTCATTGTAATTAATACTGATATTTATTGTTAAAATGTCATATTAAATTGTTATATCTTAATAAAAGAGTAGTCATCTGGAAGCTGTCTTTCTGCCTCCTCTTTTTATACAGACAGGGAAAGGGCTACTCCCCAGGTTGAGGAGGAGAGAATTCTGGGTTAGATAACGTGGCACAGACAACGCCAGGTGTCTGGTCAAGGACGAATAAGATCCCGAGGATCAAATTAACGGAAATATCGTATTCAGCAAAATCCGAGTACGATATAGTGGTGGAAATCCGGTCTTCGTCCAAGCCACGGTAACGTCAATTCTTCCAGTTAGAGAACTTTGTTAATGGCCAAATTAACGCCGTTTCAAAAACTTAAAAGAGCTGTGTCGAGACTTTCGGTAACATCTGGCTCGAAATTTATTCAGCCTGATTTTGAAGATTCAGACATTGAATTTAACGCTAACACATATAGACCAGATTTCGTATCAGAATCGAGACCAGATTTTGCATCAGGATCGAGCAAGAACTATAAAAACATTTCGCAAACTTCCCCGCCTTTGTTTTATTCTAATGATGATTTAAATTTCAACTATCCATCTGTGGTACTAAATCCACACGAGGCATCTTCATCCCAGGCGGCTTCCTTCGGAGGGACTACATTTCCGCCCTTCGATAGACACGAAATCAGCAGAGGCCCGGACCCGTCGAACGCACACAACGCTACGGACGAATATAACACTCCGAACGCAAACAACATCAACAACGAATCCAACGCCCCGGACCTTTCGGACGCACACAACGCCCAAAACCTTCCGAGCGCACATAACGTCAAGGACGGATTCAACGCCCCGGACCTTTCGGACGCGCACACCGCCCCGAACGCATCCCAGGCCTCCAAGACAAGCAACCCACCGCAGAACCTACCTCGAACCAGCCAGGAATTTGTAATACCAGAAAATACGGCTGCCAACTCACAGACAGCAGGTAGAAACTCATTTTTCTCTACCTTTAAAATGTCTTCTAACATTAAATTAGACAAATTTAAAGGAGATGGCTCTCAGGACGTAAATGCATGGTTTACAAATTTTGGGCAATGGGCAAAATTTCATGATTTGCCTGATTCTAAAATTATTGATGCTTTTCCGTTTTATTTAGAGGGGCATGCAAAAATTTGGTATGATTCTTTGTCACCTGAACAAAAAGTAAATCCTGCGACACTTACAAACTTGTTTCAAGAACGGTTTAAAGAATTAGAAAACTTTTTGGATTTGTCGGTACTTCAAATGAAGCAAAAGGGGACAGAACCTGTGGGAGAATTTTTGTCCAGACTGGTCAGTTTAGCTTCTATTAAAAATATTCCAGAAAAAGTTTTACTTTCAGTTGCAATGAATGGTTTAAGATCTGATATTAAAACATACGTTGTTACCCAGAACCCCAAAACAATGGAACAGTTAAGGCAAATTGCAATTTTGGCGGAAAAATCTCAACCAAGTCAAATTACAACGTTAGAGACGTATGAAAATTTGTTGTCGGAGATTAAGAACTTAAAAGAAAAAATTGAGACAAAGACAGACGTTAATGAAATTAACCGTGTTATGCCGCAAACTCATGATTATTCCCCACAATTTGTAACGCAACAACCACCTGTTTTTCAGCAAAGGGTTAGATTTCATTCGCCGCCACAGCAGGCACCTACATGTATTTATCGGCCAAGACGGCAAACTATCAGGCTAAATAGATCAAGAACGGTCAGATACCCGTTGCCCGATGTCAATATAACACCTAATACACAGCAGCAGTCAACCCAACACCCCCGCATGATCGCTCCGCAATGTTATTTTTGTCTAGGCATGTGCATGGATAGATCCAGATGCCCCGCACGAAATGCTCTCTGTCATACTTGTAACAGAGTGGGCCATTTTTCAAGGGCGTGTAGACAGTCATATGTTGTACAACAATAGGAAATCGCGCCTATCTCCAAAACGTTCATTCCCAGATCCACTGTTCAAAATTATCATCAGAAAAAACAATTACGTTGGCAACAAAACCATTTTCAAAATTTTAACGATCAACACTTAAATTTAAAGAAAAATCAAATTCACAATTTCAAATCAACACAAAATTCTAATTTAAAACAAAAGAAAAATCAAAATTTCAATCAAAACAAATTTGGAGATGGGCAAGAGACAGATTCTGTTGATGTTTTAATTTCTTTTAAAGAAAAATGTTCTATTCCTGTATATGTACATACCACTCGGTTTAATGCTCTTTTAGATACAGGATCAACAATTTCAGCCATTAATTCCGACACTTTGAACAAAATCAAAATTCATGAAAATAAACTTAAAAATTCTGAACTTTCGTTTATCACCGGTGCTGGGGGAACGACACATACAGTAAATGGGAAAATCGAATTGGAAATAAAAATAGGAGGTCTTAAATTTAGGCAAATATTTTATGTCATTCAAGACTTGTGTCATCCTTTAATTTTGGGAACTGATTTTATGAAAAAACAAAAAGCATGCATTGATTGGGGTACGAAAACATTGTATTTACAAGAGTTTTCTACTTATGTTAATATAATTAACGTAAGTAATGGTTTGGCCAGAGTCTCAAAAGCAATTACCGTACAACCGAACGGATTTGCAAATATTCCAATAAAACTCTCGCGCACTCAGAAAAACCATACCGTGTTATTAGAACCGACTGGCAATATACAAAAGCAGCTCGCAATTGCAAAGTGTCTTGTAATTAATCGGCCGAAGCGCGTTTTTATACAAGTAGCCAATGCATCCAATAAGAACGTATGCTTGACCGCGGGCACGATAATAGCTACAGTGAGTACGATCCGGACAAAAGCTATTTATTCCATAGACGAAAATAACACAACTATAAAATCGAAATATAAACATGTACCGTTAGACTTAACATCAACTGTGTTATCAAATCAGCAAAACCAAATATTTCAAGAATTTATCAATCAAAACAGTAATGTCTTTGCAAATGATTTATCAGAATTAGGTAAATGCAACAATTATTATCATTCCATTATAACAGAAACGGAAAAACCTATTCAATCGCAGCCCTATAGAACATCGCCAAAAGCAAAGTTGGAAATTGAAAAACAAGTTAAACAAATGTTGAAATACGATATAATTGAAGAAAGCATTTCCGCTTATGCTTCTCCGGTTGTCTTAGTTAAAAAGCCAAATAATGAATATAGATTTGCAATAGATTATAGAAAATTGAACGCGGTCACTCAACTTCAAACTTTTCCATCTATGCGTTTAGATGATGTATTCGATGCGGTAGGTCAAACCAAAGCTCAGATATTTTCAACTCTAGATTTGGCTTCGGGTTATTGGCAAATTGCCTTGGATGAACGAACAAAACATAAAACTGCTTTTATTACGCATGATAATTTATATCAGTTTAAACGAATGCCTTTTGGATTAGTTAATGCACCTGCAACGTTTCAAATGCTCATGAATATGATTCTTAAAGGTCTTACGTGGAAACATTGTTTGGTTTACATTGATGACGTCATTGTATGGTCAGATAATTTTGAAAATCATTTAAAACATCTTTCTTTAATTTTTCAAAGATTACGAGACGCAAATTTGACATTAAAACCACTCAAATGTTCATTTGCAAAATCAGAAGTAAATTATTTGGGACATATTATATCAAAAGACGGAATAAAAGTAAATCCATCCAAAATTGACGCGGTAAAATCTTATCCTTTACCCAAAAATCAGCATGATGTTCGCAGTTTTCTGGGTCTTGCAAATTATTATCGAAAATTTGTCAAAGGTTATTCCAAAATTGCGCTACCTTTAAATAGATTATTGACAAAGAACACGCTGTTTAAATGGACACAAGATTGTCAAACTGCTTTTGATTCATTAAAACAAGCTTTAACGAATACTCCCATCTTGGCGTATCCAGATTTTCAAAAACAATTTATTGTATCTTGCGATGCATCTGGAATGGCAATAGGTTATGTTCTGTCACAAATTGGGGATGATGATAAGGAACATGTAATTGCATATGGGGGAAGAGCGCTTAGCAATACAGAAAAATCATATTCTGTTACGGAACAGGAAATGCTAGCATTAATATCAGCTATTGATCATTTTCGCGTTTATTTAATTAACAATAAATTCATTGTTAATACCGACCACAAGGCGCTTACCTGGTTAAAAACGATAAAACATACAAATGCAATAAATTCGATGGGCTTTAAAATTGCAAGAATATACATTTGATATTAAACATCGACCAGGAATAAAACATCAAAATTGTGATGCTCTTTCAAGAAGGCCATACCCAGATCAAGACATGTGTCAAAACACAAACGAGTTCTCCCAAGATGATGATTTGTTACCGTCAGAAAAAACAGAAATAACATTCATCTATGCAAAAGAAAATTCTGAAGACATTTTAAAAATGGCTGAAAAGAAAACAAAATGTCAAAACACCACAATAAATGTACTATCAATTCAAACTCAAATTAAGAATGAACAACAAAATTGTCCATATTTTAAGCATATTTATGAGTATATACAACAAGGACTTCTTCCAGCAGATAAAAATCGTGCAAAAGCAATTCCGTATGAAGCAAATCAGTATGAAATTATAAATGATGTATTGTTTCATATATTCCAACCAAGAACTAAAAATAAGGCAAAAACGGAAGTAATTTTAAAACAATTGGCTGTTCCGGAAAAATTAAGAAATGATGTGATAAGGTCATATCATGATTCAATTGCAGGCAATTGTCATTTAGGCGTTCAAAGGACATATGTGGCAATAAAACAAAAATACTTTTGGCCTAAAATGTATCAAAATATCTACGATTATGTAACGTCATGTGACATCTGTCAAAGGGTCAAACGAGATACGTCAGCTCGAAATGCACCATTACATCCCTTGCCAGTCCAAGGTACCTTTGATAGATGGCATATGGACATTTTGGCAGGATTACCAAAAACAAAACAAGGCTTTCAATATATTCTATTGGTTACAGATTCCTTGTCGCATTGGTCAGAAGCTTTGCCAATGAAAACTCAGGAGGCTACTGAAGTTGCTAATGTATTATACAAAGAAATTTTTACTAGGTATGGGGCTCCTAGGACTTTAGTCAGTGATAGGGGACAAAATTTTATGTCAAAAATAGTGCAGGTCTTGTGTAAAATTTTTCAAGTTACACGACATGTCACAAGTTCCTATCACCCACAAAGTAATGTAGCTTGTGAAAGAATTAATTCCACGCTTGCGCAATCTTTACGGGCTTATTGTCAAAAAGAACAAACACAATGGGATGAAATTTTGCCCAGTATTTTGATGGCATTTAGAATGAGTCCCTCAACGCAATCAACGGGGTTTTCGCCATACTATATGGTATTTGGAAAAGAAATGTCCTTACCGTTGGATGTTGCGTTATTGCCAACTGAGGAATTAAACAAAGCGCCTGATGCATACGTAAAGGAATTGGTCCATAAAGTAAAAATTATTCAAGAACTCGCAAAACAAAATGTAAAAGATGTCCAAAAAGTAAATAAAGAACGGTATGATAAAAAAACAAAGGTACCACAATTTCGGATAAGGGACCAAGTACTACTCAAAGTCATGAAACGTACCCCAGGAAAAAAACATAAACTTCAACCTAAATGGGAGGGTCCTTATTATATAATTAAGGTTAACCCAAATCATTCCTTTAGGTTGCGCCGATGTGATACTCACGTAGAATTGAAATCATCGGTGCATGCGAATCGCTTAAAGTTTTATAAGGATCCGCGAGATTTCAGACCACCACCTGGTAATGATAACGATGGTGAAGTACAAAACAAGAATCAAAATAATGTTACTCGAGATAAGGGAAATAAGCAAAACTGTCAGAGTAATGTAAATGACAGAGCTAATCAAGATAAAAATAAAAACAAGCCAAATGGACAATGGCATGAAGTTGAAAAATTGTTGAAATCAAAATACATAAATAACAAAAGACATTATTTAGTTAAATGGGCTGATGGCTCAAAACCCACATGGGAACCGTCAAATAATATATCACAGTTTTTAAAACAATTGTATCACTCGTCGGTAAAACCAAGAAAAAGAAGACGATATTAATACAATTTAGCTAAGTAAAGAGCATAATGAAAAAAAAAAGAAAGAAAGAAATATACACGAAATGATTTAATATGTATGAAAGATATAAAGATAATCATTAATTTATGCATTTTAAGAAAAAGGGATATCGTTGAAGGTTGACTTCAATAAATTTGTGCTCATTCATTCTCATTCTTCATCATTTATTTCTTCTATCAGGGTACCCGCTTTCTTATCGTACTATTTTCACTTTATTACATATTAATGGGCACTTTTTGATTGATTTGTCTTCCTTGTTCTTGCGAGAGTCATACCTTTTGTAATACAATAAGAGCACAGACTCAATTATGGTGTAATGTTTCAGGGCAGATTACCATATAATATAATGTAATCGTGTCCATTCTGAACACACCCATCAACTACGGATAGGATAGATCCCGTAGTTTGATGCATGAAATAATTATTGAAAGTTATAAATGTATTTGACTGTAAGCATGAAATATATATAGAAAAAATAGTGTATGAACAAATGCAATTAAAAGCATGACATAAGGCACAAGACATCATTTTAAAATGACATTGATTTTTAAAGAAATGAGATGTTTAACTAAGTTTATATATAATCAGTACTGACAAAAAGTGACTAACAGAATGGATTAATCCTCCTCTCGGTGTATCGCATTGGCCATGCAACCACCAGCTGTTATTGATAACATCAACTCTGGGGTCAGATCGTCCTACACTAATGGTTGATTAACAGTTGTTTTCACGAGCAAGCTAGCATCAACGTATTTACAAATACATGGGTTAATTAGCATCACTGATGATCAGAAATAATAGATTAATACAGATAATAACAAGAATCATATTGTATATACTTTGTGTTGACTTTAACAACCATGATTAGCATTTCAAAGGGATAAGCGTCTATGCAACATGAACCTCTTTTCAGAAACAGATGTATTCTAACGTGCCTTATGAGTTGGTTGAAATGATTTATATTATAATATTTGACTTACCATTTAATATTTCGGTCACATTATTGGAAACTATAAAAAAAATCACTTATTAATCCAAAATAAAAGTAACAACATAGTTCAAATTTTATTAAATTTTTTTTAACAATGATTTTTTTTATATTATTCTAGCAGGTTTTGTTTTGAAAATATTTAATTTTTTTTTAATCGGTGCAACACACGAATGCTATGATTTTTGATATATCATCCTAAATTAGTTATCAACATTAATGTTACACACGTCAATGGTTAACAATATTTTAAATTTACATATAAAATGAATGTATACAAATAACATAGAACTGTTGGTACACATAATTCTTTGTAACATTACAAGAATATATTTGTCTCTATTCTCTTGTCTTCATGGCTTACAATTGAGATGGTAATAATAATTATGGTTCCTGCTGACATGCATACTGATCTTCATGTATAATTTTTCGAGTATATTAATTGTATTTTACCTATATGATAACTTGATGACAAACAGATCTTGTGAGACAATCAAGTTATAATTTTTTACTAACAATATTTATTTTGACCATGTGCTCTATTCTACGGATGCGATATCTACAAGCGTTGCACTTTGATTTTGTGAACCTTCAATGGTCATGGGATTATCTAAAGTTAATGTAAAATAATATGTGATCATATGGTTTATACAAGAATATGTCAATAATCATATATTACTGTAAAACACTATTTTAAGGTAACCCAATTGTTGATGATATATTACAAAAGTGTGTTCCTTATGATAAAAGTCTTTTACTGTGTGTTGTACTCCTTTATTATTATTTTTTTGTGTGTTGTACGATTTTATGATATGTTTTTGCAAAATTTAAATTGACTTTTTCTCGTTGTAGTTACATGTACGAGCCACCTGTATCACAGCAGATCCGAATAAAATTCAAATTAATATTGAATGTTTTTCATCTTGAGGACAAGATTTTTTTTGTTAGTGGGGGGAATTTATCATAACGGAAATTCTATAGAAATTGGTTAAAGCACAGGCGTTATATAGATAGGGTATGTTTATTTATGTTCATGGAGAAATGTGTTATTAAGTCCAGTGATGAGCCTGTCGACGCCGGGTCAAAAATATAATTAAAATGCTACTGCTGACCACGGTGCGTCAGATCATTAGTATGCACTTGATCGCATTTACTTATTAGGATGAGAATGTTGTAGCGCAGAGTCCGTGCGTATAAAATGGGGGTGCGGGAAACACAGCTCTCCAGTAGTCATCTGGAAGCTGTCTTTCTGCCTCCTCTTTTTATACAGGTAAGATTAATAAATATACTTGCGCGCATTCTCAAAAGTAAACTTAATAGATTCAGGGGGTTCAAATAATATTTTATTTTCAGGGATTTTTGTAATAAATATTAATGTTGATAAACTTCATTGTAATTAATACTGATATTTATTGTTAAAATGTCATATTAAATTGTTATATCTTAATAAAAGAGTAGTCATCTGGAAGCTGTCTTTCTGCCTCCTCTTTTTATACAGACAGGGAAAGGGCTACTCCCCAGGTTGAGGAGGAGAGAATTCTGGGTTAGATAACGTGGCACAGACAACGCCAGGTGTCTGGTCAAGGACGAATAAGATCCCGAGGATCAAATTAACGGAAATATCGTATTCAGCAAAATCCGAGTACGATACGATATTCAATCAACTCTTGATGGGGATCATTGTTTCTGTGCCAAAAGACACGGAGAAAATCTCTGTGATCCTCTCTGACCAAGAAAGAATAAAATATGTGTTTTATTTCTGTTATGAAGGTCACTTCGTTCATACGGAGGCGCATAAGGAAACCAGTATTTCATTGGTCAGATTTGATGCCAATAATTGTACTCCATTTAGGGACAAACCCTTATATTTGACAGACGAGTCAAAAACACAGCGTAATTTGTTGGGCTTCCTTGGGTGATAAACTCAAAAAAGAGGTTAGTAAAAGCATTCTTTTCCTGCAGGTAGGGGTAGAGCCACTCTCTATGAGTCCTCTCATGAAAGTCACAAGAAGTTTTTTTTTTCTCTGAAGGATAGCTTCTAGCAAGTTGGAGCTTATCAAAGCTTGAAGTCGGTTGTCTATAAGTATAGGCCTTGGATTTCTGAAAGGTAATCGGTAGAATCTTTCTCAAAACATTCCTCCATGATATGCAGGAATTGACAATCGTCTACAGAGAGGCCATTTTGGTCAACGTCCGCTGATCTCTGGAAAACGTCTTTACCAACTGCATCCTGATATAGCACAATGTTCTCCATCAAGCGGAAGCTGTTTTGACATGGTTCGAAAATGGACTGACGGCCATTTTCAATCACTGTAGTTTTGTAGCCAGGTACATATTGTGGCTTGTGCAATCTGCCAAGGCACTCATCTCCTATCACAACCCAACCAAGACCCAACGTCTGCGCAAAAGGTGAGTCCTGAGGTCCTTCCAGCTGATCATGTATATAGTGTACTTGTATTACATATCTGATAATCAGTAGAGGTATTTTGCCATATGTGTTTTTTTCTACCGGTAATTAAACCTTAATCAAACCCTCTGATGCAGGAAATGCTTTAAACTGGATAAGTAAACAATGATCTTTACTGTATATATTAAATCTTATTCCCATTACTTGCTCCTATCAACCGGATTTTTTCGGAAATAAGTTGCCAAAAACACAGCAGACGACGCAGAACGACCAGCGATTTCATTGGTGAAAAAATAATTCATTATATCGATATGTTCTAACAAAATATAATTGAAAATAGCAAAACTATATTTTTTGTTTTTATTTTAAAATCGACAAGAAGAGCATTCTTCCTCAGTCAATTGGATATTGTCAGATATGTGCCGAATATTGATCGCAGGAAATATAGGCGAGTTCACTGTGACGTCACACGAAACTCATTTTTGCTTTGTTTTCGTTTCTCGATAAAATACGAAAGAAACGAGGTATGCTCACATTTTAGCACTACAGGAGCAGAAAACACTACTGGCTTCCAAAACCCCTGTCCGTATGAAAATCCCCTGTCTTTCCCTGTCACCCCCTGTGTTTTCCCTGTCATCCCCTGTGCACCCCCTGTCAGCCCCTGTACACATTCCCTGTACACCCTGCAATCCCCTGTCAGCCCCTGTACACATCCCCTGTGTGCCACTGTAAGCCCCTGTCACCCCCTCGCCCCTGTCACACACTGTAAGCCACTGTATTTCCCTGTGCGTGCCCCTGACATCCCCTGTACGGTCTTTAACTGCTTGCTAAAGTAAAAAAAAATAGTTTTTTATTATGTTTTCGGGTTTTCTTAAATATATATTTAGCAGTTTCTGATACATAAGGAAATGGAAAGCAAGAAAAGCATTCATGGTTTAGACGGTGTTTGTTTTTCATTATATTTCATAGAGGGCAACATTATTACAAACGTGAATAATTCTGACTCAAAATAGACACATATCAAGATAAATATATACCGATAAACCGCTTAATATTTTATTCCATGTATTTAAACAAATGACCGTGTTTTGTAATTTGTGAAAAAAAAATCTAAATGGAGGATGTGCGGGAAATCTGCAACGTTCTGTGCCATGTAGCCTGTCTGAGTTAACGCGCTTAAAGGCGGAACATTTTAAAAACGTCCCCTTTCTTTACCTGTACAAACTTCAAAACGAGGCCGCCTGTCAATCAAGTTTAAAACAATAGCACCCAGTTTGATTGACGTGATCGTCCGATCGTGATCTAGCCAGGTTTGTTGTACATTTGTGCTGTACTACGTGTGTTTAGAGAAAATTCAGACGACACAGACATCGATGTAGAACGTACAATCCAACTGTTAGATTGGATTCATATTCGTATTAAATCGCTTCATATGGACATTTAGAACAATAAGATATTCCAACTAAGATCAATTCTGACTAATTATTTACTTACTGTGTATTAATTTAATTGCTTCCTGTGTTTAGAGATTAGCAGCGATCACGACCGCAGGTAGACTACAACCCCTGGGGGCTTTCACACCTCTAAAAATTAAGCACCTGAGATTTATCACCCGGTAAAAATGTTCGGCCTTTGATAACACACCATGATTAGCACGTGCAGATAATCACACACCGATCGAAATGATCACCTATATTTTGATTGTTTTGCCTTGTGTAATGATGCATAAAATAACATCGTCCCAATGAAATGCATGTTGATTCTATTTAGCAGAAAGTTAAATAGTTAATATCTAAGTCATGTAAATCGCAATCGATTATATTTGCATTCAGCCATTGTTTTTTTCTGATAAATTGAGAGAGAGAGAGAGAGAGAGAGAGAGAGAGAGAGAGTTGATTTTTTAGAGGGGGGATTAGTCCGGCCCTTTGACACTTTTAACTTTTATGAGGTTGCATTGATCAGTTTAGTAATTCATATGCATTATTGTATAAAATTATCATCATACATATAGAGCAATCATGATATAGTTCGTGAATAATTTAATACATGTATACAAATACCGGTAACGGCACGCATGCATGATCTTAAACAATGTTCTGGGCTTTGGGTTTTAGATTAAAAAAAATATTATACATTTATTTAAATTATGAAAAATGAAAAAAATATGAGAGCAATACGGTTTAATTCATATAACTGTGTCAAATGATGTTCCGAATTTTAAGCCCTTTCTTCTCATGTTTGATATTCTTACATGTAGAACTGATAAATCAAAATTTTAAATTTCTGTTTTCTTTACTTGACATACTGGGAAAGAAAGTTATAAGCGGCATTTAAACAACATATTGAATAATTGTTTAGCATTACCGAGCATTCAGATCTTAGGAAAAAAGTGTGTGTATATACAAGTACACGTGTGTCTGTCACCTCATTGTTCCCATCCTCGCTACCGTGCACTGCAAATTGTCAAGAAGGGTTGTGTATACAGTAGCTATAATTATATAATCAGTGACCGACCATTCAGATCTGAGGAAGTGTGTGTAAGTTCAAGTTCAAGTTCATTTATTCGCTCAAAACCATTTCAAACATATGGTACATGAGGACAAAAATAACATTAAAATATACATATAAATTGGTCAGAGGTAAACATATAATAATATAAAGGTTATAGAGTTAGGAAAAGTTATACAAAGCGAAACTCATGGAGGACAGACTACCTCGTATATCTTTGTTATAAAAATGCACAATTTTCTCAGCAATTTCATGTTAAATGTTGTCATAAGATACGAAAATTTTAACACATTAGGTCTATCTGAAAAATTTTTGTCTATAAACTTGTTCCGGACTTGTGATATTGCATCACATTCTAAAATATAATGAAATTCGTCGGCTACACGTTTGGTATTACAGAGAGGACAAAATCTTTCATTTAATGGGATACCCTCCCATCTTCCCAGTTCAACTGGTAGATGGTGATTTGAAGTACGAAATTTACCAAGAATTTTTCTGAATTTCAGGGGTAAAATATCTAAATATTTTTCATATCCAAAATTTGTTTTAAAAATTTTATATATTACTCCTTTTGATGAATTATTTATATCAGCATGCCACTTTTGAATAAATTGATCTTGTAATCTCTGTTTAACTGCCGTTGAAACCCATTTTTGGTTAACAATATTTAAAAACTGGCTTTGCCAAACATTTGATAAACCACATGAGTTAAAAACATGACGAATACAATCAATCCAAGGGTTAGTACTGGTTGTATTTTCAGTCTGATTCAACAAGTGCCGGTATAATATATTTGTAATGCTAGAATTCGTCCTAGAAATTAATTTACACCAGTATGATACCATTCTAGTAAATACAATTACAGATAAAGGAAAACGACCTGTTTCTCCGTAAACCATATAGTTTGGAGTACTACTTTTTAAACATAAAATGTGCTTTAAAAACTTTAGGTGCACACGTTCAATACTATCAAGTTTTTCAAAACCCCATACTTCGCAACCATACAGCAATACAGGTACAACCATTTTATCAAAGAGTTCTAACTGACATGTAACTGGTAGATTAAATTGTCTAATTTTTCTAATGACACCATACATTGCCTTTTGGGCTTGGTCACATAAATGTTTTTTGGCTTTTAAAAAAGAGCCAGTTCTTGAGAATATAATGCCAAGGTACTTAAATTCTTTAACAATTTCTAAAACTCTATCGTTAAAATAAAAAACTCTTTTACACATTCGTCCTTTGGAAAAAATTAATACTTTTGTTTTATCTATATTAACATTTAATTTCCACTCTTTACAATAACATTCAAACTCATTCAGTGCGTTCTGCAAATCATCGCCAGATTCCGCCAAGATAACAGTATCGTCTGCATAAAGAAGTACAAGCAGTTTTATATATATACATAATTCATTTTCTATTGATGTGGTAAAACTTTGCAGACCAGCAATATTTTTTTCAACAAGATAATTTTCTAAATCATTTATGTATAATGAAAACAAAAATGGTGACAAATTTTCGCCTTGGCGGACTCCAACATTACAACAAAAAAAGTCGGATACCGTGCCATTCATCTTGATGAGTGATTTAATACCTTTATACATATTTGTAATATATTTAAAACATTTACCATTAATACCATAATTTAAGAGCTTGCACCATAAACCATTTCTCCAAACAGTGTCAAACGCCTGTTTGAAATCTATAAAAGCACAGAACAGTTTTTTCTTACATTTCATCAGCGTATTGGATAAAAATTGTAAAGTAAGAATGTGGTCTAAAGTAGAAAAACCTTTCCTGAAACCCGCTTGGTTATTATGGATCAGTTCTATCTCTTCCGAATACAATTCTAAACGCTTACTTAAAATGGACGTAAATAATTTACCCAAACAGCTTAGTAACGTAATGGGTCGGTAGTTTTCAGGAGAAGTGGGATCGCCCTTGTTCTTATAAATAGGTTTAATAATACCAACTAGCCATTCCTCTGGTACCAGCCCACTATCAAATACAGCATTAAAAAACAACTTATAAATTGGTAGGAATGTATTCAAAGTAGAGGCAATATGCTCATTAACAATATTATCATAGCCGGGAGCTTTACCATTTTTGAGTTTCTTTACAGCGTCGGTTATTTCCGACTCGTTAATTTCGCAGTTCAGTAATTCGTTAGAGCTTCCATCTACCTGGGGTTCGTGAAGAGTATCGCTATCAGGGGACAAACTACCTTCATTGATATTTTTAAAGAAATCAAACATATCTTTGATATTTACCGGGCTCTTAGAATCCCTTTTTGAGGAGTTCAGGATATTCCAAAAATCTTTTGTATTTGTTGATCGCAATTGCATAAGTTTACGGGTTATACCAGTATTGTATGTTTTTACAGCATTGTCCATGGCCTTTTTATAAATTTTACTTTTTTCTTTAAGTTTATTTTTGTTATCGTCCGTTTTAGACATGTTGTGCATGCTCTTTGCTAAATGATATTGTTTTCTAGCAGATTTACACTCTCTATTGAACCAAGGCTTATTATGTTTTTCAATACAAGGAGAGAAATGTGAGGGTCCAAAAGTATCCCGGGCTGCATCTGTAAATACAGTACAGATGTCTTTAACTACCTTATTGATATTGTCACTGCAGAGATCGCCGGGGGAATTACTTATTTCATTCAAATAATTTTCAATAGATTTGACAGCTTGGACGTCAATATTGCTTCGAAATTGGTCTGCTTTATCGGGGCACCATAATTTTACACCTGAGTGATTTTTACCTGTAGAAATGTTTCTTGATAAATAGCAAGTAGACAGAGAAAAAGACACTGGGTTATGTACATCTGAAAAAAGGTTACAAAAATCATGTATATCGAAATCTTCTAATATTTCAAATACATTTGCACTTGCTAGAACATAGTCAACTGTACTACAATTTCTACACGTAACAGCACCAACATTTTTATCGTTTCCTACCCGGCTATTAACAATATATACATCGTTGTTTTTACAAAATTCTGTTAGTTTATATCCATAGTTATTTACTGTAGAATCCTGGACAATTCTTTGTAAAGGTATTGAACGCTCCTTAAAAATAGCCGAGCGAACCTCAGTTTCATTATAGGAAAAATCATCACATATATTTACCTGACTCAAAAAATGGTCAGGGGTAAAAAAGTCAGCCCGGTGACCTGTTCTAGCATTAAAATCTCCCATTAAACAAACATATTTGTTGTCATTTGATAAATTGACTAAATCTTGTTCAATCTCCAAAAAACAGTCATTTGAAGAATATTTGCTTCCCTCAGGCGGGATATAACAAGCTCCAAAAAGTACATCTTCACATGTATTAAAAAGACTTTTGCTAATTTTAAACCATAAAGCATATTTACAGTCTGTTTTGATAATATGTACATATTTTACAATGCTTTCTCTAATAGCTACAAGAATTCCACCTGATCTGACAGTCGATAATGTATGTCGGTTTTTAGTAAATAACACATATCCAGGTAGACTTATACTGTCCGAGTCGTCTGTTTTTGTTTCGGTGAGACCGATGATATCGTATTTTGAGATGAAATCTGTAAATTCGGCATAGTTCAATCTAGTTTTTATACCACAGACATTAAGTGATAGAAATTTGAGATCGGAATTAGTCTGTTCTCCTGCGTGTCCCTACTTGGTATTGTCTGGGGTAGACGACACTCGCGCTCTCTTTAGGTTTCGGTCACTCGGCGTACGATTGTTCCACGCGGGTGTAGGACTGGGAGCGGATTCTGGCGGGGTGTACTCCTTTCCGTCTATGTACAGCACGTCACGCACTAGTTGTACACGTTTGTTGTCTTTTTTCGCCTGCCTTTGCACTGGGTATAACTTTCTCCTCTTTTCTTCAATCTCAGGTGGAAACTGCTCATTTGCGTAGACTTTGCTTCCCTTCAGTCGTTTGGCTGCATTTATGCGAATGTACTCTCTGTCATTGAAGTAGGAGAATTTGGCTACTATTTTTCTTGGGTGGACGCTAAATTCATTCCATTTTCCCATCCTGTGTACTCTTTCAAAGTCAATTCGGTACTCTAACTTGTACTTACTTTGTAAGAAGTCCTGGAGCACTTGTTCTGTATCCTCCCCTTTTTGCTCTTGTATTCCAGTGAAAACCAGGTTGTCACGCATTGACCGCGCTTTCAAGTCAATCACAGAGTTTTGGAGACTAACACTGATTTCTTTAACAGTCTGCAAGTCGGAGTCTAAGACTTTCTGTGAATTGTTGCACATTTCGATATCTTTACAGTTTTCGCTTATGATTTTCTTTTGTGCTTTTGTTTCGGAATTGACTGAGTCAAATAGCTTCCCTAGGGTGTCCATATTTGAGTCCAAGGCTTGTAGATCACGTTTAGTGCTCTTCGTTTCCTCCTCTAGCCTGTTGAATTGTATTTTCATGGAATCGATGGTACCCTGTAATTGATCTAATGAATTTATTTTAGCTTCAATGGTAGACAATCTTGTGTCCAGGGTATTGTTTTTGAGCTCAATACTGGATAGTTTACTATTCATCTGTGTTAATAAAGTATGTATTGTTGAAAGCGTTACTTGAGGCCCACCAGAGTGATCGCCAGGTTCGTCGTAGACAATGGAACGGGTTTCCTCAAGAAGTTTGGCTGTCTCAGATACGGACATGTTTTTAATGATAACTAGCCGTAAATATATCACATGAATAGCACAATACAGCACAATCACAGTAACAGGATTTTCAGTTGTTGATAAAATTCATCGGTGAGCTGATCTCATGTCTTATACATGTTGGAAGAAAACAAACGCTAGAAGTCTAATATGAGCCACAAAATTCTTCTTTTTTCTCAGCTGAGCCTCATTATAGGCTTAGGCGAGTATGCACAATGTTTTATCTACTCTCAACTTGAGTATTTTCAGAGAATTTACATTATTTTTCGGGAGCTTTTTTTTTTCATCGACTTACCGGCTCGGCGACCTCTGACCTCATCCTGTATAAACATGTACACGCGTGTCTGTCATCTCATTTTCCCTACCTCGCTACCTCGCTACCGTGTGCTCTGCAAATTGTCAAGAAGGGCTGTGTACAGTAGCTATTATATAACCACTGACCAAGTGAAAAAATAATGTCAACATCCTCTTCTTTGAAAACTGTAACTTCAATCAATTCTTTGATCAATTAATATGGTGTAAAATAAAACATTGGTGGATTAAAATTAAAATTATGATGATCGCTTAATCTAAATAATGATAGAGAATTGAATGAAAAAAGGATTGCATGTTAACTTTTTAGGAAATTAATACCCGGGTAAATTAATTTTAGTAACTTTTAATTCAAAATCAATGCAAACTCTCTCTCTCTCTCCCCGTATCTATATAAACTCCAACATATATAGTAAACAATAGTGCTACATTTACATGTATGTTGTGAATGTTCTGACAAAGGCCGCGGATTTCTGTTCACTGGCAATAAATAAAATTATCTTTGATATCTTCCACTTCGCAGTAAAAAAGGGAAATGAAAATTAGGTTTTAGAAAGTATTAAATTGTTTATGAGAGTTAATCATCAGATAAAATTCAATTCAAGGGTCCAATAAGCCGCTCAGAAACATATTTAACAAACATTATAGAATTATTTCTTAGGCAAACTTACAAGCTATTGAAGCTTTATTTTTTTGTTTACGGGAAATTAATAAAGGTATAATCAGGAACTTGTTATAAAAAAAAGAAAGACGTGTCTTATCGTAACATGCTGCTTATACATGTACATTCTGCATTCGTATTAACATGTTGCAGTTTGCAAATATTTGTTTAGATACACAAAATTAAATGCTAAACACCATGTGGTGCGCTTGGTCTTTGTAGAAATAATTCACAGTATTTCTTATATCTATTTTTCAAACACTACGGAGTAGTGATGTTCCCGGCCGCTAAAGGACTAAATGCCCTGAAGGCTTTCACACCTACCGAAAATAATCCCCGCCCTCACCTGAGATTTACCACCCGGTGAATCTCGAGCCTTTAGCTGTAAGCATGATTATTAAAGTACTGTATCAATAAATTATGAATGAAAACATATTATAATTTCTAAAATTACAATAACAGTGTGTCTTGTGAGTCGGCGCTCTGTCGAGTGCAAAAATTGATTTAGAGCTCAATCTATAACACATGAGAGTTAAATAATGGAACTAACAGAAAAGGCTGTTATAAACTGTTAAAATCCGTACAGGGGAATACAGTGGCTTACAGGGGATGACAGTGGCGTACAGGGGGTGACAGGGGCTTACAGTGGCACACAGGGGATGTGTACAGTGGCTGACAGGGGATAACAGGGTGTACAGGGGCTGTGTACAGGGGCTGACAGGGGATGCACAGGGGATGACAGGGAAAACACAGGGGGTGACAGGGAAAGACAGGGGATTTTCATACGGACAGGGGTTTTTAGAGCCAGTAGTGAAAGAATGTTGGTATGCTGCCGAAAATAAATCTCAGATGAATACGCAGGTTTAGCTCAATTCTTTTCCCGCTCACTGGTTCTTCAAACTCGCTTTGCCTCCCGGCTTTGCGCACCGTCGAGCTGCCCTTGATATAAAACTAACAATAATTGATTATTCATATAAGGTTAGTTCACAGATATTGCTTTTTTATCCGTTAAAACTTACAACAAAGCATATCGTAACATAACATTTAAATCTTATACCATAGCACAGAAAGATCACTCCATAACAATCCAATTTCACGTCATCAAAATCTTGAAAACCCTCATTTTCTCCGTTCACTTTTAAATATTGTTCAAAATCTTTAGCCTAACGTTTGTTTTCCTTTACTAGATTATAGTCTTAAAGAATTTTGTTACAATTGTAATCTCCTTTCCTTTTTTCTGCAGTGGTTACATGTAGCACAAATCTGGATGATGCTTTTCTATATCGTGTATGCACAAATGCAGCAGACACAATAATGTGACGTCAATCAAAGGGCAACAACTTGTTTTAAAAGAAGATCACTTCAAAGGGCAACTTCCCCAAATAAAAAGGCTTACGAAACGCGGTTTCTGTAATAATAATATGTGTTATCGAGATGAGAAGGCAAAGCGTTGGCCATATCGCCGAACGGACATAAAGCTATATCCGGCAGTCACGTGTCATGTTTAAACCAATGAAAGTGTGACATATCAGTCCGAGAGAAAACGTAATATCATAGCATTTCATTAGATTCCCATTCGTCTTAGCATACTTTATCATAGTATAGACTACAACATAATTTTACTTCGATTTTCGATTATGGTTGAACAAATGTTTACATTTCAGATAAGTGGTCATCTTTGTTTTTTTATAACATTTTGAAACTGTTCTGTATACATAGGCAGTATGGGTTAACTCTCATACCATATAATACCATATCATTAAGCCTTACATTCAACTTTTTTTTATAACATAGCCTACGAATATCGCAGCGTTGCATTCGATTATCATTAAAATTGTATTCCACATCATAGCATTAAATTGTAAAATATACAGGTATGCACGAGTTACAGTGGTAACAACGTTATTGTTGACAAGGCAATCGTGTTTAATGGTTCGTGTATCCTGGGTGATCGTTCGTGTAACGTGCGGGATCGTACGTGTATCAGAAGAATTGGTTTGCGTTTTTTACCGTGCGTGATCGTGCGGTTTTTTCGTTTTGTAACTTTTTTATGGAATGCCAGGGTTTTGTAATCAGTCTATATCAAACATCCGTATTATCTTGACAAATGATTTTAATCATATTAGCAAGTGAGACACGTTAAATAAAAGCTGTCAAGCTTACCCATTCCTCGTTTAAAACTTAACAATTATTCCGTAAGTTTTCTTTTAAATGAAAATACGGTACGCATTCCTCTCTGTTACATTTTCTAAACATTCACTAGAATAAAAAAAAATATTTAAACGCTTTAAGAATTTAGATTTGCATAAAAAAGAATTCAATCAATTATGTACCGTATATTATGAAAATATGGGTGTAAAATCGAAAATCTTGTTCTCGAAATTCTTAGAACAAATTAACAAATTACCTGTATCTCTCATAATTAAATCGTACGTAAGGGAATCGGATTATATAAACATCAACTAGTTTATGCATTATCTTCATTTCTTTTATTCTTAATTTCTTTACCTTATGATAGAAGTTACTATTTGTTGTGGACACAAAGCAATTTAATTAGTATATGGATTCTATCATATCGTTTACTCGTAAAAATAAAACAGTGTATGGCTACTGTTCATGCCGCTTTTCAATAAAACACAGGCATATTGTAATACAAATTAAAGCAATACATTTTCTTACCTCTAATCTTATTTTGATTTTGCGTGTTAAATGGTGTAGGATCGTTCGTTTGTGTGTTTTATCGTTATCGTTCGTGTATCGTGAAAATTCAGTAAATTAGTGATCGTCCGTGTATCATGCGTGATCGTTCGTGTATCAGAATCGTGCGTGTCGTTTGTCAACAATAACGTTGCTTCCACTGTATATCTACCGGTCTCTGCATATTTTGTTTAAAATGCGTTGACTTAATCCAATATGTCAAGAACTGTTTTCAATGTGCGTTGTAACAAACCACAGTAAAACACTTAAAGATTTTAGGAATATTAACAAGAAGTAGATCTTTATAAAACGAATGTAAAACAAAATGGTCTGAATCAATATATACTTATACAAGAGAAACAACACAAAGTTCTGAAGCATCGTTGAGTTTTTTTCAAAGCGTATAATTATTGATATTAACAGCTCTCAAATTATACTTTTAGATCTGAAAATACCAACTGCGATTCATTGTTATGTTGTCTCCATAAACATCTGAATTTGAAACATACAAAACAAAGCCAAAACTTTCGACAGTGATACCATCCGCGTCCATTGCGGGATAATTCAGAATGGCATAGTACTCAGTCCGAAAGTCGGATTTATTTCCTGAATAGAAAGTGTCGAGGTATTTGTAATAATTGACAACATTTTCATTTTCAGTTTCATTCATATGGCGTGTCGACAATTGCACACGGGCGCCTGATCTATCGCGTATGTATGCTATAAAATACTTCGACAAGTTCTCCAAGTCCTCTTTGTCTGCAAATGTGTATACTTTAGCTCTATATATTGTTTGGTCTCCGATGGTAAGCTTTTCTATCATGACATCGCAGGTGTTTTCAACAAATCTCGTTTTAACGCGGAGATTGTAGTTAAAGTTAGGGTACATTCTAATGGTTTCTCCCCTTGATTTCGACTTTACTGTAATCATCCTATCCATGTTGTCGTTATTATTTACCATTAAGGCTTCAAATTCATCTCCCCTCTCTAAAACAAATACAAAAAGGCGTCTATAAAATATGTTAAACATATGTTTATGATCCCACATTGTTTTGGTATATATAATATAAATGTACAAGTCATTTTCCAGAACAGGAATTAATAAAAAAAAAGTTTTGAACAATGTGTGTATAGTATTATTTTAACTGATTGAAGACAAGACCTTTAATGACTTCCAGGGTGTCGCCGTTGAACTCAACCTCTGTATCGGAAGGCCCAAGGAAACCAAGAACATATGCAGAGAAGCTTTCATTCAATGGTTTAACAGTCAGTGCCAGCGTTCGTATTGATGGTTTCTCGGCCATGCGTACAATTTCAGCAATCTAAAATATAGAAATATGTGCAGTTTGGAATTTCAGCAATCTGAAATATGAAATTTTGTGCTATTTGGAATTATATTACCCAAAGGCAAAGTGATTTAAACAAGAAATGAAATATGTTAAGCAGTGACTGCCCTCTTAATCCGAGCTATTTGAACTTAATCTCTACTTATTTTGACATTGCCTTTTACAAATACAGGTATCTTACTATGGAAACGTTTAATGTTTCATGCATATGTTATCAGTTCCATTCATTTCTTGTTTAAAAATATAACATAATGTATAATACAGGAATAAAACATTAAAACATTTTATTATTAATAAATACAAGATATAGTTCCCTATATTTTACGTGTTCGTTCACCCTTCGAAGCTCGTAGAGCTAAGTGATAGGTGCAGCATATATTCAATTGATTGTCCATTAAAATGTAGCAATTTGGAAAGGTTTTAAATAAAATAAATCACTAATAGTGATTTGAAAACGAAACTTGGTTAGCGGTGGCATCTTGTTTGAAAGGAAAAACAAAATATAATTTACGGTTACTGGCAAACATGCACCTTTATCTTAACGAAGATCAATATTTCAAATCATTTTTTTTTTAAATTACACATACACTATTTCGTTTTATGAAGTGTGCGGCTGATCCATGACTATAACAACTAATTACATTTTACTCTGAATAGAACTGTAACCATCAATTAGTTATTAAAAAAAATATTAAACTTACACATCTGTGGTTTGCAGACAGTACGGCTACTGTAATCATAGCGATATATAACCCTTTCATTGCCATCCTCATTTTCTGTGTTTTCCAGAAATGTGGACAGTTTTACACCGCTAAACATGTCCTTTATAGAAGCCAAATAATTTGTCTCATTAGCCAATGGCTATCAAATTATGGAATTAACTACTATCATAATTGCTATTTGAATGGTCATTTTGATGAATTTTTCTCGCTATGTGCAAAATAAATAGGTGAATTATGATTTAATCAGAGGCTTTGACCTAAAATAAAAATATCTGCTGTTTAGACAGACGAGGTAGTTAAACAATAAGAGTATTTATTTAGAATCTGAAATGTCACACGATGGATGTTATTTCCAAATGCATTTATTAAATTTCAATAAATAAGAGGCAATATTTATCTCTACCTCGTTTTAAAAGGTCAGCAGACCTTTCAGAGATCAGCTTTCAGTGATCAAATAGTACATTATACGTCAACGTATTTATTAAGAGTATACATGTACCTGTATATAATGATGTCGGACTTTTACAATTGATTTCTTTCATTTCATATATTTGCATTGTGTATGCCGTTTGAATAGGCTGTAGACCTACATTTTCTTTAGTATATGTGTTACATAAATATATGCATGTACACATATTCAATTTAACTGTAGATTTAGGTAAAATCTACGTTGATACAACAATATTAAAAATGTCACATTTTTCTTGTCAATTTTTTTTAGCCTTTAGTTTTTTGTTCTTGAAATATTGGTACAACTTCTTAGGACACTTGTTATCATGCTTCAAAGTTTTAGTGTTAGATACAGTGTAGGCGAATTAAGCGTACAATGCTATACAGTCAACGTACGATATATTTATAATAACTATGTCAAAATGCCCTCTCAGCTTTGTTACAGAAGGAATTAAAATTTAATCGCGTGCTATTTTGGGGAATTTGCATAATCCATTATTCAAGGCATGCTTGGTTTTCAAGGTTGATAAACATGTACACAAAAAAACATTATTCGGTAATATTGTATTAAAAACAGTGTTATGAAATAAAATCACAAAAAAGTTACATTTCGTGAAATTAAAAATGGTATTATTAGTTATCTGATGACGTGTCAAACTTGACTGCGTCACCTCGGCGCTTGCACCTGTAATCAGAATTAATATGATGAGTTCAGTGGTTTATCAAAAATAAATATACATGACATGGATAACTTTATCAACTACCATGAACTATAATCTATCGAGAGAACTAATAAATAATGGAATTTATCCCTAAGGATAAATTCATTTATACAAGCAACAGCAACCTTATCCTTAGTCGTGATCTTATAAGGATCGGGTTAGCTTTAGCTAAACCATCGGGTTTGGTGTTCGCAATCGATATCGGGTTTGGAATCCTTTTTCATCAAATTCTTCCATGATGCTGCGATCATCAAACAAAATTTCAGGTTGTAAATCCATGCTATCTGACAACTAGAGTAACCATCGATCGAAAATACATTGGTCAAGTATACGCTCAGTTACTGTTAGTATCCCTTTTAACCCAATTTAATTCCAAATGTCGTATTTTGTTCATAACAAGCTAAAAATCAGGTATTAAGCTATTCCAACACGTGCTCTTAAAATCTCTTAACATCAGTTGTGCAGTATATCCTTCGATATATAAGAATTAAAATAAAAATCAACAGTTATTATAATTTCCTCATACTATTTGTCAAATATTTAACGTATGTATACTTCAATTACATATTGATGCTACAATTGCTTATGTTATAATGTTGCACCTTTGCTTAACTTATTTTTCACCATTTTAGAGCTATGCCACTATTAAGATTTTGTAGCACGTGTGTTTTCCAACATCTCGACGTCTGTGTTAAGTATATGATCAACTGTAGTAGTACCTACTTAAATTATTTCCAAATTCATCGGGTTCGTTATTCATTTTCTCTTTCATCTATTATAAAACGTAAATTCTTATTGGCCAATTCTGTTAAAAGTGTTCACTATTGTTTAACAAGTATATAAACCCGAGCACATTCGTGCGCGGGGCTTCTTCACTGAACCTTGCATCAAGGTACGAAGTCGCCCTCCTTGTGGCAATTTTATGTTGACTCAAATTCCATATTTATTTTGGGAAAATATTTTTTGTTCTTTAATTCTTCGTTATTTATTTTGCTCACTAAGGTACACTAGCTCCTCATCGTAATTAATTATTATTTAATTACGAATAAATTATATTTTCAACTTATCAAATTCTTCTGTTTTTCTTCTTGTTAATAGCCTTAACAGGCGGACTCAAAATTATCTGGGTGAAATATCATGTAAAAACACAACGCGAAGTCAAAATATATCGAAAAAGATCAGACTATACTACATTGGTTCCGCATGACCAGGATTTGAGTCAATTTCAATTTTTCTACTTTTGTCATAAATTTTTTTTGGCATGTGTGTTTCATTTTGAAAATGTTTGCAAATGACTTGGAGAGACGTCTCTCAGAAAAGGTAGACGATATTTTGAAACGGTATTCTCGAAAATCCGACAATAAACCGTCTGTTCATTAGATGAAGCAAAAATGAGTTGTAAACCATTTTTAGAAGATCCGGAATACGTTCCCGAAACGCCTCAAAGTTCTCAAAGAAATGTGTTCAATTCCTGTAAAACGGACGGGTTAAATAAATCAAAAAGTTTTATGGAAACACCCAGTAAAACGGCATCAGGTTTTGATTCGCGAGACTCCGGGATAAACCGATTCGGTAGTAATAAAAGCCACTCGTTGAATAGGTTTTATGAACCAAGTCATGAAGACAGATACGAGCTTAGAAATGGCGACGACCAGAAATATGTAAACACTACTCAGAGGTCTTATGAACCAAGATTTCACGACAAACGCGAGTATTCCATAGCGTAGGCAATTGCCTGATCAAGGGACAATGGGTGATGAAATTGAACGTGTTTTTTTCATTTCGTAATGACCTAACCCATAAATAAAGAGGTCTATTACTTGGGATTCAAGGGCTGAATATGTTACATGCGGATATGCTTTTAAGGCCAGTCTGCGCAATGCATAACCAAATTCTGCGGCTGATTCATTTTTCTCGCGTTGTACACTTCCTCGGGGATGGCTGATCTATTTCCTCAGTGTCTGAGTCTGAATAGTTTACTGAGTCATCATCAGAAACCCAATTAACAGGAGGATTTTTACCCAGATATTGTTTGAGATGATCTTTATTGACTGATATAACTGGAGATGTTGCAGCTCTCTGTATCTTACAAACGGACTTGCACACATCTTCCACAACTAAATAAGGACCAACCCACCCCAATCCAAGTTTTTTATTTGCCTCTGGAGGTTACCACCGCCAAACTCATTCCCTTTGAGTAATTTGTCTGCTCTTACTATGAGCATCGTAATTGCGCTTTTGTCTTTTCGCAGCGGAGCCTAATTTATCGCGAGCAAATTGAAACACATTTTCCATGCATTGTTTAAGCCATTCGACAAAGAAAGAATTTAGAAGAAGAAAAGGCCCTGGCCCAGAGGAAGAGATGGGCACAACAGAGGGATCTATTTGCGCCATCTCCCCTGGAAGAGGAATGTCGAATTAATTGTCGAGATGAGGAAATCGATATTTTCCCGGGAGAAAACAACGACAAAACATTAGTCATCAAAAGTCTTCGAGAAAACGGAAAGAAAGTCAAAAGTGAAGTGATTGGAGACACTTGCATTATTCCAAACTTCGAAAAAATTATTGAACATTAAACTGATTAAAGTAATGTATGTCTAAAGGCATTTGTTGTACAGTTAAAGTTACATTTTGTTGATTGAATTATAACATGACGTATTATTACAATTATTAATTTTATTGAATAAAATGTAATAATTGTTTAAAAGGGGAGGAGTGTAGTAGTACCTACTTAAATTATTTCCAAATTCATCGGGTTCGTTATTCATTTTCTCTTTCATCTATTATAAAACGTAAATTCTTATTGGCCAATTCTGTTAAAAGTGTTCACTATTGTTTAACAAGTATATAAACCCGAGCACATTCGTGCGCGGGGCTTCTTCACTGAACCTTGCATTAAGGTACGAAGTCGCCCTCCTTGTGGCAATTTTAAGTTGACTCAAATTCCATATTTATTTTGGGAAATTATTTTTTGTTCTTTAATTTTTCGTTATTTATTTTGGTCACTAAGGTACACTAGCTCCTCATCGTAATTAATTATTATTTGATTACGAATAAATTATATTTTCAACTTATCAAATTCTTCTGTTTTTCTTCTTGTTAATAGCCTTAACAGGCGAACTCAAAATTATCTGGGTGAAATATCATGTAAAAACACAACGCGAAGTCAAAATATATCGAAAAACATCAAACTACTACACAACTACTGTAAGTATTGACTTGTATAAATTTAATTCATAATGCAGTATTGACCACTTATAAGATGATTATCAGGTAATGTCATACATTGACGCGGGTGACTCTAAACCAACATTTCATACAGTATTTTGTGTGATAAGACGAATTTTTAGCCAAATCATGTTCCTCATTTTTCAAAAAATCATATAAATTTTCATGATTTTGATCATAACCAATTGCTATAGAATCAACAATAAAGCTTTTATTTACACTTGGCTAAAACTTGTTATACAATATTGTAGATTATTGCCACAAGTAAACGCTTTCAGCACACATGCCGACGATAACCACTAGAAGACTTGAAACCGCTTTCTAGCCTGCTGACCAACGCTTCCTGATGCATTAGGGGTTCGTTCAGACCTCCACAAAATGTTCATATCCTCATTTCCACATAGATACCAAACACCAGAGATCTTCTAACAGCATCTTCCCTATTCAGGTACAACTAAACCACCTCAATCAATGTGCTTAAAGGTCCTCACATGGGACCTATTTAAAAAATTAAAAAAAAAAAAAAAAATTAACAGCATATATTTTGCGCTTATAACTCAGTGTTTTCCCTTTATTTCAAAGTAAAGGGTGAAAGATCAGTTGTTACAGGCTAAAGGTTGAGATGAATGAACAGAACTCTGTCAAAAAAAAAACATTTTTTTTTATTTTTTTTTATTTCTAAGCGGCATTTTTATGAATTGAAGCAGTCAATTCAGCTTGTAGCCGGCTCTTAGGTGAAACACTGTAACTACGGCATTCAAGCATAGCTCTTTCAGTTCATTCTTCCAGTTAACATGTTCAGTTACATTTGAAAACCCCTGTATGTCTAGGTATGAAATGCACATTCAATCCTTGCATTTGCTAGCATTCACATCTCTGGCCATATTGACCAAGCCCTCATTGATTAATATAAAGTCTTATTAACACACAAACCCAGGCGCTTGGCGCCCAAAACAAACTTCGGACAGGTTTGGCTTGCTCATTGCATGCAATTAACATATATAAATACTGTTTAACCCTTATACATTGCATATTTTTTACTGTTCACACTTCCTAACTAATACCTTCCCATAGTGCAGGACACTACTATAACATGTATAACATTTTTACTTCAAACTACAGTGTCACATCAGTCATTACTCCAACCTCCGAGGTTTTACACAATACTAACCTCAACAGTTTATGCTCTCACTGTTAATATCATTTAACTCCTTGGCAAAACCTTCATAAGATAAGATTCATTTTTTCTCGTAGAGTTTCAGTTATATAATAGTGTACTTCTATGCTGTCCGACTTTTCTCCATCTTGGCATCTCCCATTTGGCATGTCTCCAAGAAAATGGATCAGGTCAAATAAAGCTAAATACATATAATTTCAAGAAGACTTTAGCGTTGATTTGCATTAACACAGTCATGTATTTTCTTTCATTTGCAATTTAAGACCTCTTGATTATAACATCAACTAGGTCTGGTTTTGGCCTCTTCATAATTATACATGTCAGTAGTCTATCCTAATGTTGGTCTTTGGTTCAAATTCTACAGATTTGGGAGTGTTCATTGCTGCTAATAACATGTTGACTAACTGATAACTTGCATTTGCAATGTTAGAATTAAATGTAAGATTCCTTGACAATTTTCACTTAGAGTTTAGAAGTATTATCAGCAGTCATCGCAACATCTTGGTACACGACAAAGACAGTTTGATATGCTTTACAGAAATGATCTCATTTCATGGTTTGTTGATTACCTTTTGGAGAGATTTGAATCACTTACTAGGGATAGGGATAAATTCAGTGTCCCATCAATATTTCTAATCTCTATAGTCATATATTGGTAACAACATCATATCTTCACTTGCATTACAATTGCACTAGTACTTATCTTGCCAGTCATAATGTCAAAGCATCTTATACCTTACATATATCCTTACACCTTCGGTAAAATTCCAAGCGGTCAACTTTATTGTCACGACCACCCGTATTTCTCATTTGTTACATTCATTTAATCTACATGTCCTTTCTCTGGTAAGTCATGGTCTTTATGCACATATGTCAAATTCTTTTTACATTTTGATTATAATTACTTGTGTTTAATTTCTAGGGAATGGGCATACATATGATCCAAACACAGGATATATCCATTACAAAAACATGTTCCATTACAACTAACTAAGTCTGTTTCATGAATTCAGTCGAAGGCAAATGGCCATGATTGAACATAGTGTGTTGTATAAACGGAGGGACATTAGTGTGTTGCACCAAATTCTGCTTGCGGAGGGTACAAATTTTTCTTTAGCTCACATGCATACTTGGCATCAATCAACTAAAAACATCTAGGGCCTCCTGCAGGCAGGGTTCAATATAGTCCAACATCACAATGATTATAAGTAACGGTATGCATTTTTACATGTTTAAATATTTCATCCCAATTGTCAGGAAGTAGCATTAAGTTCTAGCTTAATCTACCACTTTGCGGACCTCATTTAAAATTTAATGTCAGCTTCAGACATATTTTACCATCACCCCAAATCCTGGCAACTACATGTATATATTATTGATCTTATCATCTTCTCAAACATCACTCATAACCCATAAGATGCTTTTCCTCATGTCACCCACAGACTTATTGCTGCACTTCCAACATGCAATAATTTAAGTACTCCCTTATTTACTAGCTACTTGTTCATCTTGACACCTTCAGCTTAACCTTGTTCCTTGTGAGTAAAAACATCACATTATGCATCTTATTGCAAGGAATTTGAAGCTTGAATCATGTACCACAGTACAATCACTCCTGATTTTAACAAATAATCAAGTTGGAAAGGCAACTACTTCTCCACCCAGCCAGGTGGATTCTGCTATTTGACCAATTTTTAACAAATTATTTCGTGCATGGTCACCTGCGAAGGCCAGTCACTTATCTACTTTAATAACCATCATATTATACCTGTTCGCAGTTTATTCATACTTCACCTCTAACATAGACTTTTAAGTTACACGATTTCAATTGCAAATTTAGTCTACTAGTTTTGGGTCAACATGTTGAGATACATCACTCACCTAGACTTATACTTTTCAAGACATTATATTGCAAGATGATTTAAATGTTTGTTAAACTGTATCAATCTAATTGGTCGTGTAATGGTTTAAGTACCAGGCTTGTGAACTGCATGTTATGAGTTCGAATTCGCTTGAGATTTTTGTTGATGTTTATAGAATCAAATATTTGAAAATAAATTTTTATATTCAAATTTCAAATTATTTAACCTATGTGGCTTATATGCTTCTTCCATCATAATACCTATCATAATCATAATTTTCTGCTAATCTTACAAACTATTTCAAGGTGTAGCGAGCCACCTTAAAGCAAAGAATCAAGCTTTATTTCAGATTATGGTTGTACTAACCATTGCTAGCTCCAATCCTACCACATATGCATTTACAAGTCAGGATTTATGCATATCTATGATCGACCCTTATCTTAATTATGTGATGGATAGAATACAAAGGGTCTTTATGCCTCTGAGCTTGAATACACTGAATAACAATTGTTATGAGATTGGGCAAACTTGTACATATAACCCAATTATTTACATTCAATAATGTTCTAGCTGACTTGCTATGCCATGTCTTCTTAATATCACATCCATTTATCCTTTATGGCTTCATGGATTCAAAAGTTTGACCAAATTTTATAAGTATATATTATTCAATTTTAAACATGTTTAGCTTACAATGAGTTAATATCCCAACAGATAATTTCTGTTTTTCACATCCAATGCAGGTTGATCTAACGTTCATTGGTTTTCTGATATAGTAAAGACCTATTCCTGGTCCATGCTCCCAGTTGCCCCTTTATCCCCCCATTCACATTTCTGGTCATGGCTTACCCTTAAACTTGCCCTCATTCCTGTGCTCGCCCCTTCAAAGGGTTGGGTTGCAAATCGTCTGGCGAACAAACACCTTAGCTAATCTGTTTGCATGGCGGAATTTGCAACATGGCAGGGTTTCTCAGGTCTTTGATGTAGGTAACTGTTCCCAGGGCCTGCTCAAAGCTTGGGAATAGGTGGTCAACTGCTCCCAGGGTTTACCTAACCTAGCCATTAACCCGCTTTAAGCAAAGCGCTATTTATCAACTATTTGATCCATTGATTATTTATTGACTCAATTCATCAATTGACAATGATGATCGATATTGATTGATAGATTGATTGATTACGGATTGATTGATTCAATAATCCTATTGCAAATGTTATTGATTTATATTGATTGATCAAACAATTTGATTGATTGATTATTTATGGATTGATTGATTGAACAATCCTATTGCTGATTTGATTGATTTATATTTATTGATTGAGCATTTGATTGTTGATGTGATGATTGATTTATTTATTGTACAGCCATATACCTGCTCACCAATTGGGTGGCAGGCCGGTTGTTAAAATGCATGTTCAATTTCAAAAAATAAGCCATGACCAAAAACGCCAGTTGGTGTTCAGCTGTTGTCTTTAATAACATAGGATTTATCTGTACTTTCTTGGAAAGTGTAAAAAGTAGCGTATTGTATCGTGCAATAAGCGTGCAACTTCCATGTAAATATTAATTGACCATTGTGGCTCGATGAAGAAGGAAACATAATTTCTGACTAATCTTAGACTAACAATTTATGATTTATTTATTTATCTTATTTTATTTTATTTTATTTATTTTTTTTTTTTTTTTTTGGGGGGGGGGTTATATATTTTCGTGTATATGTTGAAATATATTAGAAAATGTTTACGTACTTAATATGTTATGAGTGTAATTTATGCAATTATTTACATGTAATATAATTATTTTAAGTGATTATAAATTTAGATGAAAAAACATTCACGCGAAAATTATTTTACCAGCCTTTATCGACCTTGATTGATCGTGCTTTGAATTAAAACTCTGCATAAGCTTGGCCGTTGAACACACCTTTGTACACACCGTTACGGGCGGATAGTGATTTGTTGATTGCTAGTGTTGTAGCGCGGGTTTTAAGAATATGCACACGATTTCTGCACTCTAAATTAGAAAAGCAAACAGAATCAAATTATAAACAATATAATCATATTCCATACATAAAAACTACGTCGTCATCATATCTAAGAATTTACTCGATTACCCATGCTGTTTTCCCTGAGTAATTGTGTAAATAATAAATTAAAATAAAAGTTAAGCACATATGCCAGGAAGTGTTTTTTTTTTTTTTCAAATACACTGTGCATGACGTTTAATTATGGTAATTAATGGTAAAAATTCAGAAATTAAGACTTAATAATAGGAAACCATGAGTGTGTTTTGATAAATACTAGTTATATAAAAAAAATAATAAATACTGTATCAATGATAACTTACAGATGTTTGGTTTGCAGAAAGAACGAAAGCTAAAACAAGCTTTAAAAGGAAACTCATCGCTTCCATTCTGTACATTTATGACTTTCTGAAATAAGAACAGCTTTACAGCGTATAAAATGTCGCATATATAAAACACTGAGAAATGTACCTTTACAATATAAATTCCTACAGAAAAATACTTCTTCCTACAGGAAAAACAATTTTTCTGTAGGATTTTTGCTATTTCCTACCAGAATGAATGAACTTCCTGTAGGAATTTAAATTCCGATAGGATCCGAACAAATCCTATAGGATTTGTTTCCTTAATTTCTTATAGGGAAACTACCTGTCTGAATCAAATTCTCACAGGAAAACCTTTTTCGTTTAGTAAATATAATTTCTATAGAAATTTTTAGAAATTCCTATAGGATTGTCAATATTTCCTGTAGGGAAATTGTATTCCATATGAGAAATATGATTTACCTATTGGATATCAATTTTCAAAGGTAAATATCTCACCTGTCAGGAGAGACACACTAAAAACAAAAGTGGTTGTATGCCCTCTTGACAATGGTCTATCATTTGGTATATATCGATTTATTTTCGAAACTGCATCTTAAGCGGGTGTAAAAATGTCACCTTGGCACTGGCATAAATATCCGACACGGTGTTATAAGCTGTTGTTTGATTGAGACAGGTTAATTGCCCAGATAGAATTCACTGAACATATTCAAACAGCAATGATACTGAAAATTGTATAAAAAACAGGAAATTCCATGATTTCGAAACACAAAATAGACGATAATTGTCTCTAACACATGTAACGTTGTTTAGTGCAATTGTCAACTATAACTAATTAACCTGAATTAGTCAAGTTCATCTGCAACGTTGCCCATGTGCACCCATAATGTTATGAATTCCTCCAGTAATATGTTGCGATGAAGTGTCTTTAAAAAATATGCTAAATAGAGCTCGTTTCAAAATACCGTCGATTTTCCCACTTGGTGAGAGTCAATGTTTACGTCAGCAGCTCAGTCGGCCGGTCGCTTCGCCAGCATCAAAGACATGCCGCCGCCACAACAACGCATGCGGTTGAAAGAGTGCAACTGGATTAAAAATAGAGTACTGCAGGTCGAAAAACAAATATTTTACTTATGTATGCTACCATTAGAAAGTTTTCTAACGTTCGGAATGACTTTATTCAAATATATGTCGAGAGAGAGAGAGACAGAGAGAGAGAGAGAGAGAGCAGCTGCCTAAACGAATTACATCTTCACAATGTCAATGTTTTGTGGTTACGGAACTCCACGCAGCAGTTTGTATGGAGTTCCATAATCACAAAAAAATTGACACGAAGAAGTCCGAAATAAATGATATTTCCCTGGCTTTTTTAACGATTTTGATATTTTACATGCCCGGAAAGGTAGACAGACATCTCGGCCCAACGACAGCTCGGCGTCTCCAGCTGAAAGCGGCGATTTCAAATAGATTTATATTTAAACTCAAAAATACAGCTTAGAATATAATTTTACTGCACATTTTGATAATCACTGATAAATAATAATATTGTTGACCTATTTTCTCGCGAGATTTAAAAAATACACAAAATCAAAACCAATCTCAGCAGTTCGATAGAATGTTTTTAACAGCCTGTTTATGGGATGTAAGGACCCGTAAAAGCGATATAAGAGAGCAGTAAAATTATTGTTTTATTAATGGTTGTGAGTGAAACATTTGATTCAACTCGTAAATATTTAAAATTGAGCCGAGAATGCCCCTTCCAATTGGATGGGGGCGAATTTCCAATTTTCGTAATGGCGCCTGTTCTGATGTTTTCCTTCATGGCATGTAGATATCAAAATCGTTAATATTTCGGACTGGCATGTAAAATAACAAAATCGTTACAAATGCCAGGAAAACGTAGGATATTTCTACACATGAAGATGAGCGAATCAGGGTTTCATCAGATTTAAAAAGAGATTCCTGGGGTTTTTTTTTTTTAATATCTAGCACACTGAATAATTGATGTCGTTATAGTTGCGCCGATTATGCTAAATAAAGTGCACTTATTTAGTATCGACATGTTTCTGGGTTGACCCATGTCAGTGTACAAGCTGTAACATCTACGCTGATGAAAAATTTTAACTGACTCTTGTCCAATCAGATTGTATATAGCACAGGACATCTTATCCGCTCTGCTCTCTATGTACATACTTAAAGAATAAGGAATCATTCCTTGAGTATTATGAGGTGATAATTTCGGTCGGGACATGATCAAATCCAATAAAGCCCGAAGGGCTTTATGATAGATTTGATCACGCCCCGACCGAAATTATCACCTCATAATATTCAAAGAATGATTCCTTATTACTTATATTTATATGATTTTCAGCAGTTGTATGATTAAATATTAATATATTGATTATGCAAACCCGCTTGCGCCCCCGAACAATACGTCATTTGAAGTTATTGGGCTGTATAGTACAAAACCGATTCGTAGTGTTAACACAGACAAAGACACTGGAAATGTAAATATTTATAAATCATACATATAATGCATTATGTATGTCATAGAGAGCCGAGCGGATAGGATGCCCCTGTGATTGTATTAGTCGAATGAGAGACATTCATCGCTCGTGACTTGGGAGAGAGCTGAGGAAGTAAATGCATCGATACGATTTAAACATGTAAATACAGTCTTCAGGAAAACAATATATATACATAATTTGTCAGTAAACGCATGTATATATGCATGCATGTATGTACGTATGTGTATAAATACTAAACAATTTAACCTGCAGAATAATTGCACAGATGGCGGCAATTCTTTGATGCTGGCAAAGCGACCCGGCCAGCTCTAATGAAGTCATACTGCGTCGGTGTTTCGGCGGCATGTCTTTGATGCCGGCGAAGCGACGGGCGTCTTGGCTTTCGCGAGCTGCTGACGAAAACAAGACTGTCACCAACTGGGAAAATCGACGGTATTTTGAAACTAGCTCTATTTTTCCTTGGATAAGGGCGATAAAATTTTTTTAATAAAATAATACATTCAGATATCGATATCAGGTTAGAATATTCTTTAAACATCAAGCTTGCTCAGCAATTCGTTGAACGGCATTATAAACTAGTTTACATGGTCGTTATTTATATGGAACAGAAATCGATATTAACGCGGATAAAAGAACATTATAATAAAAAAAAAACTTTCACCCACCTTCTGCCATCAGTTTGTATTATAAATAATTTACTTACGTTGCAGTTTTAACATATGTTTTTTACAGTTACAGTATTTTGATTTTTGTTCTATTTGAATTATTGGTATGTACTAGATATGATGCACATCAATGTTTACATGTTTTGATCAGGATATAATCATATTCTGATCAATACAATTTTCACCACATTTGTGAGTTTGTTTGGTGTGTAAGTAGGAGAATGAGGAGGCATAAAAGAACATTATAATCAAAAAACTTTCACCAGTTTAGAATCTTAAAATTTTACAATATTTGATCAAAAAATGTTTTAAAATTTTTTGGTGAGGTAAAAATCATTAAACCCCTAGCGGTTTTCGAACTTATGACTAACATATTAGAAGTCTTTACCCAGAATTTTTCAGTTAGAAAACATTTATAAAATTATACTTGATTTTATTGTTTATTTCGATAGGAAGCAGGTCACGATATGGTGGTGTCTCATACCACATTAAGCAAAGAGCTACAGTCAATGCTTGCACTCAAACCCTGGGTAGCATTAGTTGCATCATTACATGGAATTATGTTTAAAATATTTCAAACAGGAAGTAATATTTTGAAATGGGGGTTTTGTGAAATATGATACTTGTATTTACAACTTATTTTTTAATATATAGTGTATAGTAAACATAACCAAACAAATAATGAATACATATATGCAAAACATTTGCTAGCTATAAATAAAACGATTATCTCATTTATATATAGAGAGAGAAATCATATAAGAAAAGAAAACATGCAAGCTTCCCACAAACGCATTTGCCCCAACATATAAAAGCCTTTCTTGATTTTTGCCTGGCAGTAACTATAACCGGGAATTTCTTTCTTAGAAATAACACATTTACATCGATTGTTTAATGCTATAAAAGTTTTAAAAAGTAAAAATATCATCAACGTTTTTTTTTTCTGATTTAGTTTCAATTTTGACTAGTAATATTTAGGACTTGTTTTAAGTTTGGAGGAAGGAGATTGACCTGGTTATTATAACAATAAAATGCAGGTATGAAGATAGCTAACATTGCAGAAATATAACACGGGGTATGTGATTTTTTTTTCTGCAACGATAGCTATCTCCATACTCGTATGAAACACCTTAAAAGGCATGCTACTGTTTATACATGTATTTACACCTATCTTCGAATAATGTACATGTGATACACAAGCAATCAACAAAAGGTTGAATTAAAGTTGACACTCAAAAAGGTAACCAATGCAGTCAAATGCAATTTAAAAAGAAAAGAATTTCAACTTTCCCAAAAAATGTTGTTTTTTTTCATATGCGCGATGTGTGTTATATCGCAGTTATTTTCGTCAATTAGTCTATTAAATTAGATTAAATTAGACCACAGAGTCCGTTTCATATTTGGATATGTTACTGGAAATGGACATTGATGGTAATCTAACAACAAAACTTTATGATAAACGTGATGACTTCATTTTTTTTATCGTCAACTTTCCTTACTTATGTAGCAATACACCTTCATCACCTGCATATGGTGTTTTTGTCTCTCAGTTAATTCGATACGTCATGGCATGCTCTTCTTATCAACAGTTTCTAAGGCGAGGCAAGCTACTGACAAACAAGTTGATAAAACAGGACTATCAACAGGCTAGTTTGAAGTCATCTTTTCGTAAGTTCTATTGTCGATACAACGACCTTAAGCTTGTCAGCTAATACAATCTTCCACTGGGTGGTAGGCTGACTGACGTTTTTCACACTAATTGTTACAACATAATTAATCACCTAATTGACTACGGACTTCTTCATTTTTCCCGATTACGACAAAGAGCACACGGCGGATGTGACCGGTCTGCAACGAACATTGGTCCCCAACAAACAATGATGATTTCACATTATATCTAATGAAAAAAAAAACATTAAAACTATTAAAACAAACAAAGAACAAATTTCTTTCATCTCTTAAAAAAAATACAAGCATATGATTAAAACATACACAAAAAACATTATCTGACTATAAAGACAAAGATAACCATAACAACATAATAATTAAAAATAAGGTCAGGCTTCTCAGAGACGTTTGTACCAAAAGTTTGCCAGTGCGCGATAATTATATACTTAGAAGAAATTTAAAAAAAATACCTGAAAGCTTTGGACTCAGAAAGCTGAAAGGGAAATCAATGTTGTTTTTAAGAAGAACAAAACAATTGTATGCTGAATTGTATGATTTTAGCCTGGGACACCGTTTAATCAATCAGTGGAAGCCTTGTTTCTAAAAGGTAAGTACATGTTATCATGTAATTTTATTTCTAATTCAACTCTTTATTGTCTATCTATCTACTAGTACATGTATTTGTCATTGATATGTGATTTAATTATTCTTAAGTTTTATTATTAACATTAAGCAAATGTATTGTATAGCATACAAATCTCATATGCTATGAGATTTGTATGCTATGGTATGAGAAATTGTAATGAAGGGCTTAATGATATGGTATGCTATGCTATTGTATGGTATGCTACGAGATTTAAACAAAAAAACCTCTATACAGAAGAATTCCAGAGATTTCGAAGTAAAATGATACGAAATCAAAGTTTACCACTAATCTGCAATGTGAACATTCAATTTTCAAAATAAAATCATTTAAAACCGAGTTAAATCATGTTGTATGCTATGGTATGGTATGCTATGATATGATATGATAAATGAGATTCTATGAGATTATATGCTATGGTATGAAATTCATATGATATGCTATGAGATTCCAAGGCTATGCTATGCTATAGTGTATGTTGTAAACGATATGCTTGAACTGACTGCAATATTTAAGAGAAAGCTTAACGTATCTGAGTATTAAAAGCTATATAAATGTATTTATATTGAAGATAAAAATTCCTATAAAAAGGAAAGAAAATGCACTGTGACTCGTTTTTTTAAGAAAAAAAAATGTTACGTTTTAAAATATATATATATATATATATATATATATATATATTTAAAAATCAACGTTTTAAATTACAAATGCATTGCCTTTGTTGCTCACTTATTCACCTGGATGTTCGCTTTTGAATTGTGTAATGCCTAATTACCAATACCTATTTTTGAAAATAAGAATACATTATACAAAATAGTTTATCTATGAAAAACCAACGGTTTACCCGTCTTAAATCACATTTCTGAAGTGTCAAAGACTGTTGATGAGTTGTATTTGAATATAATACTGTTAACATATTTCATGTAGCACAACTACTATTTGGTGGGAATCTTTTTTCAAATAGGTATAAAATTAAATGAGAGAAATATAGACTGTACATGTAAATGTATACATTAGGTTGAAGGATCATACTACTTGGAATATAAAGGATTTCTTTAAATGCATTAATTGTAAATATTTGATATGTCTCGTAGACATGTTTTGTCGCCCATGTGTTACCTAATTTACTAACAAAAAGAGCCACGTACTTCAACATTGATCAAAATATAACAATGAAGGTAAACAATTTCCAACGCCAAGCAAAATTAGCCATAAATAATTTATTGGGTCTGAACACAAATCGATTGCAACACAATAGCTTAGTTTTGAAATCATATATTTTTTTATAGTTTATCAATCATAGGCGACATCAGTGTATTGTTAAGATTTTTAACATTTAGTTATTGATATAAAAGAGCATTCTTGTAAAACGTGATAGAAAGCAGGAAAAGTAAACAATCTTGCTTCAACAAACCATCAACTAAACCGGAGAATCAAATGATTTGTTACCTGAAATGATTATATACTTTGTATAAAATGTACCAAATATCGGAAATCTTCAAAACATATTGTGTTTTGTGGTTTTTTTTTTAATTTACCTGAATCTTTCTTATTGCATTGATGGTCTTTTCTTGTCATTACGTATAATATTTAGAAGTCTGTTAATGATTCTTTCCTTTTTAAACTAATCCAATCAATATCAATAGATGTTTTCAAAGCGTTATTTGAAATAATCAATTATTCATCAAACTGACTTCCTCCGAGATTTTTAATGACAATAGGCAAGGTATATCAACCCAGTAAACTTTTTTTCTCGAAATGTATCTAACCTTCTGAAAACAATCAATATTTATCATTTTCCTTTTTATATTACTAGTATCTAAGTACTATTTTATTTATACTGATAAATTTTCATTAATGCTAGAATATTACATCAACAAAACTTCATTTCAGATGTTTGTGGTCGACTTTCTCATCTACGTTGTCCTTGCAACACAAGGTTTGTCAATAACTCGCATTTGTAAAAAACTAGCAACACTATTTTTAACATTCCTGCGTCTTAGCATTTTTGTACATAAGTAAGATATATCATGTTGCTTCAGTTAGGACTTTTTATTTCCTTTTCAAAGGCATAAATGTATGATTACGTACAGCGAACATTTAGTCACAACTAAAATAATAAAATTAGTTGATATATTCAAATCATTCTTCTACAGTTACTATTTCTCCCCGAATCTTTTTACTTTAGTTTGACGTAGACTGACGGAAACCATCGATTGTTGCATTCATCGTTAGTTAAACAACTATGGAATAGAAAAAGTGTTTTGTTTAGTTGGTTTTTTTTTAATTTAGGACCTCATTTTAATGAAGCGTCACCCACTGCATTTAATTTCTCGAAGGGTTTTAAGAAGAGTTAACAAAATATGATGTAAAATAGTTCATCATTCTTTAATTGGGTAATTGTTAAATATGATGGGTGTTACATCTTAATGTTTCGTTACGCGTTTGCATTGTAATTCGACAGTAACAATATTCTGGTGAATTGATGGAAAATTATTTAAATGATAATAATGTCCTTAGACAATAACCAATAAGTCAAGTATCGTTTTAACTACAGGTGACATATATACGACGCCCTGCTTTATTGTATCGTTCCACGATCATGGGCCACGGACAGAGGGCATACACATTTACAGGAGGTTTGATTCGGACAAAATAGTGTGTCATCACAAGTGCGAAAACGATGAAGCATGCTTAGGGTATACCTATAATTATGGTTCAGAAAAATGCACTCTCAGCAACGACACACTCATGGAATTATCAACTTGTGTTTTATGTCGTTTCTACGAAAAGACATCCCAGTCATGTAAGTACATGTATAAGTTTCTTCATATTAGACAAAGGATAACGTTCATATATCATCATTGTGTGGATTTTTTTACGCGTCCATGAAAGAATCGGTGTAAATTCAGGATATTAAAATCACATATAAAAAATGAAGAGTTACTATAAATATACTACATGTAACTATCCGTAAATAGCACAGAGAAAAAAAGGAATGATAATTTAATATCATAAAATAATAAATCAAATAAAGATAATGTAAAAAAATGAAACGTAGATTAAATAAATTAAGCCGACAAATTTATATAGATACATCTTATCAGTTACAAACCAAATTTAACGGTTGTTTTTTTTCTTCTTCAAAAAGTGGGTTTTTTTCTTAGATAGAAAGTTCACGTTTGTTCTATATATTTAAATATCTATTAATTACTTGTTATATATTCTATTTAATCTTTTAGAGATATTAACAAACACCTTGTTCGGAGACGAGAAATGAATAACATATGTTTTACAGACGTAGGGACATCATGACAGTTTTGATACAACCCTATAACTATACACTATATCACAATATCACAAACACATTATTCAGTATTTACCCCCAATGTACCAAAGTTAAAAATTTATACTTTTATGATGATGTCACAACGACTTGCGCTCAAATCCGTGCCAATCCACTTGACGGTACTTTTTTGTACAATTTATTGTTATTTATAAAGCATGTTTATCTCAAATGTTTTTTCCAGGTAATGGAAAATTTAATTGTATTGAATAAATTTAATAGCTACACAACTTATATTTATATTCGTATTAACTTTGTTGAATCAGTTAAAAACTTTTTTTTTATAAACCGTCTCGCGGTTAATAAAGTGTAAACTGTCCAACCAAGTTATACTCGTATAGTTTCTGTATCTTTTGAATTTATACATATAGTAAATGCAAACAAATAAAAAAAACCTAAAAAGTTTTATTTCTAAAGTATATTTTTATATTTTCTTTGCTTTGTGGAATCCGCTTCATAAAGTTATTTTTTTTTCAGCGTCAACAGCAATGACAACATTGATTATTCCTAACCGAACAGCAATCAACAACAATACGATTTTAACGCAAGTAAATACATCAGCGTTGTTAACACCAACTGTTTTCGTACCTCCTTCCTCATCATCTCCAAATTCCACTTCTGAAACACCACAATCTTCAACAACGAAGGTTTTAACTTTTTCTTTGTACTTATTATCGTCAACCAATTTGTCATTAGAATCAACTTTTCCTGTATCACAGTCTCTTTCAGACACGATCTCAACCTCTTCGAACCTACAACCAACAACACTGCCGTCATTACCAACGTTTTCACCAATACTACAACTATTATCCTCACCATCATTACCCTCGTCATTGTCTTTGCCCTCCTCCACCTCCTCCTCCTTCTCATCCTCCTCCTCCTCCTCCTCCTCAGCACCACCATCCTTTACCTCACCATTATCATCGTCGTTTTCCTTCTCCCCCTCCTCATCGTTATCATCATCATCACCACCACCACCACCACCACTTTCTTCCTCCTCCGCTTCCTCGTTGACCTCGTCCTCCTCCTCACCACTACCATCCCCCTCATCGTCGTTGACCTCGTCCTTGTCGTCCTTTTCGTGGTCGTCACAACCACTAACATCATCTTCTTTTTCGTCTTTTTATTCGTTTTCTCCTTCTTCCTCCGGAGTGTCTTCATCTTCATTGTCAACATTTTATCAGCTATCAACTAGCCCTGGAATGGAAACAGAGACGATGACAGTCCAGATCACAAAGGGAACCGTAGAGTGTGTTTGTATTTGCCGCCCTCAAAACAACACAATTCAGGAAACCATGGATTTAAGGAAGAAAGAATTATCTGTTGAAAAAGAAATGCTTTCGTCTGTTCTTCGGAAACAAATTAGCGCCAGTGACAGTAGGCAGTCATCAACGGTTATTGGGTTCATTGGTGTTGGCATGATAAGTTTGGTGGTTGGAATAATTATATTTCCTGACGCGATCTCTCTAATTTATTTTATTTACGAAGTATTGAAAAAATAGCGTTTATAAAGAAAGAAATACTTTTAACAGTGAAATGAACTGTATAATGATGTCGTCAAATGAAATGTCAGTTTAATAGTAAGAAAATATTACTGATGGAGCCAAAGTATGTGTTTTGATTATGCTTTGTGTTTTTGGTTGCTGTGCTGCTTTTTTTAGGATAACTTTTTAATTTTCCTTTTAATCATAGGTACCATGATAGAAGAATGTGTCAATGACTTATCAAATATTTTTCTGTGTTAAACGCATCAAGCCTTACTTTTAAATTCATTAAAAAAAGTCCGCGTGCACGAATAGTAATGTTGAATCCAACCAATCGAATAATTAGTATTTTGTCTGTAATGTGTTTTGGTTATGATTTCCTACTCAAAAATAATACACGATTGTGTAGCTTGAAGACCCCTTTTGTTTGATATCTAAGTGACTTTCTCCCAATAAACTTCACTTTAGCATCAAAATGTCAAATATGTCCTAAATGTTTGTGTGTTTTCCAAACATCTCTTTAAAATTTAAGATGCCGTTTCTCAGATTGATTGTGCACCCTTTGCTACATCTCTAAATTAAAATGTGTTTAAATATGAGTGTGGTTTGTCATTCATATTTATCATTAAACAAATGAAAGGTTTGACTTTAATTACAAAGTGCTTTAATGTTCCAAAACTAGAAAGCATTACATTCTGTAAATCTAATCTAAAATTCTCGAGATGATTATTAATTTCAGTAAATTTTTATTATGCAAAAATCTGGTCAAATAATCAACTGAATTGATATTTAACAATAATGAAACACCAAATTGGGCTTCCGTATTTGGTTCTAATAATGAAAGTTATCAAATATATTAGTAGTTTTATGTGTTTTTGCTTAATTAATAGCAGTGCTACTAGCACCAGAGAACCAGTTGTATATTTATGTGTGTACTTATAATAAGGCTTTATGCTAAAAACGTTTAACTAATCATACGTCTAAGAGAGTTTCAATTAAGCATGTATGTGTTATTGTTGACTATTGTAAACTTACATCCGTTGAACCAGAAAAAAAAACCTTGCGTAGCTAACTTTCTTCTTATGGATTCTGCTTAGCTTTAATCAAATGTTTACAAATTTCGATATTTCTAACAAGCATTGCGTTGGCCGATGTAGTCAATATGAGTTGTCTATAAACCAATTTGAGTCATAAATGATCACCAATTAGGACGGAAGTACAACCCATTCTTTTGTTTCCGATGCCAATCAACAATAACACAGTATTTGATTTAAGCCTGTTGAAAATCTGCTGAAGAATTAAATTACTATGTTTAAACATTTTGGTATGAATTTTAGTGACAAAAGAAGTTTAATTATTCTCATGAATGCATATATTTTAAAATATAACAAAATCAATCAATTGACAAAGCATAACTTTTCTACTTCCCAATAAATGATTAATACACGCTTAAAGGATTTCCTGAGAAACAGCTTGAAAGTTTCATCTCAGACATAAAAAAACAATTTTTAATTAAAGAAAAAAAAAATAATTAGATTACAATTGTTTTTTCCCTCCTCCGAAAGTTGGTCGATGTTTGTTCTTTAAGGAAAGGTATTTATTTAATGAAATCTCTTTTAGGTCACATACAAGCAAATAATTTTTTGACATAATTTATTTAAGATAGCACACAAGACTAGAACCAAATGTTCCTATACCTAATTATACCGACCAATGTGCGCGTATATTTCGTTAAATCGAATGATGTGTCTAAGTACATGTATGTAAAATACCTAAAATACTTTTTAAGAATCTAACCTTACAATTTTTATCATTATCTCCTACATTCCCAATGGACTGTAATATGTACATTTAATTATGTAATTCATTGAAGGATCATATGCCACAATTTTATTTTTAGGATCTTACAAATGATCGTGGTTCTAATTATACAGGCGACTTTGTCATTGAAATTTATTTTAACTAGTAGCTTCAAGTAAAATTCTGATGCTGCATTATGTAATAATAACGCTATGAATAAATGTCATAATCATTCATAACTGCCATGAATAAATAAAAATTATACTCTATATATATTTATTTTTCGTAGAAAACATGATAGAAATCAACCATTGACAAAAAATGTAATCACTTTGTGTTTTAAAAGTGTTTTTTTAAAGTATCGTTTAAAACAAATTTATTCTTATTATAACCAAAATTTGATTTTTTATACTAGTAATGATATTTGTCATATATTAACTCGGTTACTGTTAGTAAAATCAATGTCATGGCAGTGACATTTTTTATGAATTGACAGTTGGTAGCTTCATCTGCTATGGGGCAAAATTATGTCATAGAAGTTTATCGTTACAAAAAAAATGACAGGGCGAAAAACCCATCTTTAAGCAGGTCCTTAAGGGTGGCTGAAAGGTAACTTATAAAAGCTTAAAAAACATAAGTTCTTAATGCCACCCTTTTGCCACCATTAGGTATAGTTAACTTATTTTTCAAGTGTCATTTACTCCCTTTTAAGTTGTCTGGAACAGTCATGTAAGTCAACGTTGATCAAACTAAACAGTTCCAAGTTAAATACTTGTAATGAAATGCAGTATTGTTGGGAGGTACAGAGGGACCGAAGGATTATTTTGTATGCCGGGAGGATTGCTGTGCATTGTTTTTTTGTTTGAATTTACCACAGAGCGGTGGAAATTGGGGGGGGGGGGGGGGGGGGCATGTAGCCTTAATAGTCAACACACACCACGCTACATTTAATTTGTTCATTTTTGCACAATTATTTGGACGGCGATTGTCGCCCTTGTTCCGATATCCTTGGTTGTCCCTACCCCTCTCTCTAGATTCGCGCGTGATATATTATATTAAATATATGTGCGTGGTTTCTATAATAAACTTTTTTTCTGAAAGTTGATTTCTCTCTCTCTCTCTCTCTCTCTCTCTCTCTCTCTCTCTCTCTCTCTCTCTCTCTCTGTAAAAAACTTAGAACGAATAAAGAAATTGCACTCGATATTTGAATAAATAATACTAAGTGGAAAACAATCAATAGTTTGAATGTTTGCACATGGTATTTCAATAATAATTTTAATTGAGCCGGACTCAAATACGAAGTTTGAATTAAATCTGGTTTTATACAGAATCGTTTTCGTGATAGAACACCGTGGAACATTTACATAAACTTAACCATGTTAATGTTATGGAGTCTTACATTTAGTTTGTGTATGTGTTTAAAATTCAAGACCGGGTCTTATCAATTCTATCCTTTTTTCAGGAAATCAGCAATTATTTGACATCCATATACAATGTCTTTTTATTTAGTTTATTTATTCTCTCCAAACCATATAAATGGATTGATACAAGAGTTACAAGTTATACTATTTATATATTTACATGTTTAATAAGATTGAATAACACATTTTGATCACTATGTTTGTAGAGAACAATTCTTACAAAGTTTAGTTCGGAATAGATAATTGTCTAAATTTCTCTTTAGTAATACAAATTTGGTTGAACATTATGTTTCCTTGCTCAGAATATTTTCGAACATAAGGAATTACATTGCACTCTAGCAAGTAGTGTAACTCGTCCCCAATGTAATCATAAACACATAAATTACCAATTATTTCAAGGCGATGTAAACTGTTCCAACGACCGACTACTAGTAGAAAATGGTGTTTGCTTTTTCGAAATTTCATAAAAAATGTCTTAATTTTCTAGTTTAGACATTTGAATATTGTCCACATACAAACTTTCTCTAATTAATTATATAAGTGATACTTTTAAGAAAGTTGTTTAAACTAGAAGAGGTTACAGCCCCCCACCCCCCCCCCCCCCCCCACCCGTTCGTGCGAAGGAGCGAAATATCTTATCACAACATATGGCTTGTGTCTTGATCAGTTCAGATATTTTAAAGCATATGGGAATGAAAAAAATATGATCACAGATTTAAAATAAAAACAACCACCAACGAAAGAAATCGATACGAAACGAAATCAAAACGAAACGAAACGAAAACTACCGAAATAAAAAATGAAATAAAATCAAGCACAAAGAATTACCTATAACCACTTTGATTTAAAATATATGTATATCAAATGAAAGATAAAAAAATATTTTTCGCTTTTCTAAGCCTGGGCATTTGTAAGTATGGACTACATAGTCTACACTATTGATTAGATATTGCTTATTTATTACAAATCAAACACATTAGAATGTGTCTATCGCACTTTAGGGTTCTTGTAAAATTAATGTTAATACAATTCATGTGCATGTCTACTTGTATACGCAAAATTACACTGAAATAGCTGGCGATTCTTGATCTGCTTTTGTCCAACAATAAACTACATCAGATCACGCACTTTTATAAACAAAAAATTAATAGCGAAGGATAAGCAATTAATGAAGAAATAATACGTTTAAATTGCAACAATAAAAATTCAAAGCATATATTTTTCGAAATTAAAATTCATTTTTTTATCCAATCAGTTGAACAGTAAAATACTAATAGAAAGGCTCAATAGAAAGGCTCAATAGTAAGACTTTTAGATGATCGAGCTATTGAATAATATCACAAATCTCTCTCTCTCTCTCTCTCTCTCTCTCTCTCTCTCTCTCTCTCTCTCTCTCTCTCTCTCTCTCTCTCTCTCTCCTACTAAATATAATAATTTCCACGAGTTGTACCACGATCCTTCCTAGATAATTCTGGCACGCTTATTAAAAAAAAGAAGAAAAAAAACCATGATATCTTTCCAGAGTATGTCAGAAAGACGAGAAAGATTGATACAGTGCAGTACCACACTGATTATTATAATTCTTTAATTTTTTCAATTTACCCTTTTTGACAGAAACCCGATTGTTATAAACAAAGGAACGACCTTCAAGCGGGGGAATTTTTTCTCGAAGCACAAAGAAAAATAATTTCTCATTGGTAATTTTGGATTGCATCTATCGTACGAAAAACACCGAGCATTTACGCGGGAAAATTTCAGCAAAATAATTCGGTTGATCACGAACCTTTCTCTGTGTGAATAAAAATGGCTACAGCGCTAGCTCATCTATCTTTTTTTTAATATAAGCTTGTAGAAACATTAGATTGACAAAGAAGCAAAATAGAAAAAATAAAAACAATCAAACAAAATTAACAAATATGTCATATTACCGGACATAATTGATGCAAAGTTTATGGTTGATATTCTTTATATTAATGCCTGTCAACGTCTTTTACATTGCATTAAGCGTAAAAAATTCATTTGCTTTTAAATGTCTTTTTAACCTTGTGACAAGTTTATATTTTCACAAGATCGCTGACTTAAAAAGAGCGAGCTCATGTAGGTTATGTTTCTAAATCGCTGACAAACATATAGGAACATCAACTTGTTCAAGATGTCGACCTTAATATTCATGATCCCGTGTTTATTCTACGTTCTTTTGGCCTCTTTTGTCCAGCAAATATGAGTTTGGTTGATGGTAAATGATAAATGGGTTTTTTTTTAAACTGGTTGAAATAATATGTTAAATTTAAATTCTTTTGCAAACACCTTTATATGGATTCAATAATTATAAGAAAATCTATGTTTCACCTTATTACATTTCCGTAACGCACAACTCCGTAGGAAACCTTTTACTTGTATAAAACTTTCTGGTGACGTCAACAAGTTTAGTACCAGAGATACATGTAGTATCAATCCTACGAAAGCCGAGATGGCTCATTCGAGATTTGAAATTCAAAATACGGGATTCAAAATTCGAGATTCGAATTTTGAGACTAAATATCTAAATTATCCAATCAAACCATGGATCAAAAAACCTGTATCTTAGCGACGCCAAACTGTTGTAAATAAATATCATCCGTATATATCTTACCTACAAATAAATGATAAAATATCCCATATTAGGGTTATATATTGGTAAAATTAACTTGGATAAATTACCCCACACAATATTAACAATTACATTGAGATTAATCACATCGAGACTCTCTCTCTCTCTCTCTCTCTCTCTCTCTCTCTCTCTCTCTCTCTCTCAAATAATTATTGTAAAATCAAAATAACGCAGACGAAAAATAGGCTGCCATTTTTTCTACCTATTTTTAGATAATAAACACAACACGTAAACAAAAAAATAGCTTAGAAATTGAAAACTTTTTTATAATTCTTGTTTTAATGTTATGAAATTGACACTGAAAATGTGTTTAGTCTACCTTTAATTTGCTGCCAACATCTATGCATTATGCACATCACATACAGTTTCTGTATATGGTGTTGTATAAGTATATGGTGACAAAGTGGTCATTTTGCATCCCCCCCCTTATATCTTCCACCCTGATTGGATTTTGTTCGGCTATGTGTTATGTATAGTATAAGTGCACAAATCGTTGCAGTGGGAATATTTACATATTTAGAGAGTTAGTTACATACAAATTACATGCATGATTTCGATGTAATTATCAATTCTGGCCGAGGGAAGATAGAACTACAGGGAAATTCAACTAAGGTACTAGTATCTGTCTATACAATATATTATTTCTTATGGATATAAGAAATAATAACACAATTAAACAAACTTTTTTGCAAAGCAAACGGTGAGTAATGCTTATATTCACTGTTGAACCGGACTGATAATTTTTATTCAGACTAAAATTATGATAAATAATACAGGATAACACAGGATATTATCAGCACAATCACTTAGATCCACTAAAGACACTACATACTTACTAGCTAATTATATATTCTGTGTAAAAATGAATACAAATAATCATTTAGCTAGGGCTAAAATAACATTTATTTGTATATCAAAACATGTATGGATGATCATTATTTAGAACAGGTTTTTATATCTTTGATTTGATTGGTTAATTTAGATATTAAATCTCGAATTTCGAAACTCAAATCTCGTATTTCGAAACTCGAATGAGCCTTTTGGGCTTTCGTACAGTCCTTATGACATAACACCCTTTTTATTGACTATTATAAACGAGGATAAAATGTTCTTATTCCCGTGCACATCCCGTTATATATATTTTAGCTATAAAACTAATTTTGTATCTACATATACAGGACTGAACTTCCTAAATGTATTTAATGGGCTTTTACAGTTTACATTCTTCTTAAACTGATTGACGGTTAGCAAAGCGTTAACTGCCAAATCTAGTTTTACGGGAATAACTAGCTTTTGAAATCTTCACAATTATGTTTAAACATTTCTTACAGTGATCAGTGGTTTTTGTGCATCATGTTATTCTAAAAATTTCGAAATATTTGTTCTTAAAATAATCCGATTCTTGAACCTTGGAATGGGTTTTTGGCATTACGTCCTTTATTCTGTATTATCGTCAGTCAATTTTAGTTTGGAGCAAATATAGTAAAATTTAATTTTCGGTTGACTTTAAATGGTCAAAAATAAATTGATTTTAATACATATGCAAACAGCGTCGAAGGAAGACGTATTTTGGATAGCGATACATGTAATGTATGAATATCTATTGGGGTTTTTTTCGGAATACTTTGGAACATTTCTTTAAATCAAAAGAGATTACTAATGGCATGCGGTGATAACGAACAATGTTCAAATTCAAAAGTCCAAAGGTAAATTACAAAACAGGAGCAAAGCAAACACGGACCTTTTAAAAAAAAATAGAGGCACGATCAGGTGCAATGGAGGACTAAGCAACCTCTGCCGACCGGTCACACCCGCCGTGCGCCCTATGCTATATCGGCAAAAATGTCATCATAAGGGTTTTCCGAAAATATATGCATCAGTTTATCAAACTGACGCATCTTTTTGTAAAGAATCAGCCTGTTTACGATACTTTTCAATAAATCAGCAAAATCTTTGGATTAACTCGTATATAAAAAAAACGTAGAGTTATGATAAATGGTATTAACTATCAAATATTCAAACTGAAAATATAATAAAACAATAAATATAATAAAATAAATCCACTGAATATGAGATTATTAAGGTAACCCACTCCTCAATCAAAGGATGAATCTCTGCCATTCAGTCAACTGAAATATGACAGAAAGGTAACTGAAAAATGACTGAATGGCATAGCTGTACCATTCAGTCACCTTTCCAGACCTTTCAGTCAATATTCAGTTGACTGAATGGCACAGTTTCATCCTGTGAATGTTGTTATTTCAAGAATTTATTGAGAAGAATATCATTGAAAATTGTTGTCAGTATCTTTAATGAAGCAAACGTATTTCATCAAATATTTTTTTTTAATTATGTACAATGGTCAGACTGAATAGAGGAGTTCTGAAAAAGCTGTATGAAGCTGCATAATTTTTTTCGTGACCTCTTTGCACTTAAATTAAACATTTTCTATAACAATCACAATTTGATTAAAAATAAAAAAAAAACAAACTTGAATATTAAGATTATACGGTTTCGAAGAACACGTTTACAGCAGCTATAAAAGGATTCCTTGGAAGTCTATGTTCTGTCATAGAGGAAGTTCTCTTGAAGGTTCCAATAGTATCGAAATAAAGACCAAAAGTTCAAATGTCTTCAGTATTAGAGACCTGTGATTTGACTGTACAACTTGGAGTGATTGTAAAGAACACATAATGCACTTATTGTACATTATTTTTTAATATCAATCTATAGCAAAACCTTTAGCAATATACATAAATTACTGTGCTTTTATTTCTCAACAATTGTTTATAGGTTCGATCTTTGTAAAATATATTTCGGTATACATTTCAGTTGGTAAATACGTTTTTTCTGATTTTTGAATATTTGTCAACAAAATGTATGAACTGCAAACTGAGGATCTTTTAGAGATCTGCACTTCTCCTATATTAAATGACTTGAAATCATCCTGTTACTGTTAAACTTGAGAATATCTAAAGATTTTTTTTTTTATATATTACCTATTTTACAACACATTGTTTAGATATTTTGTATATTATTCTATAAAGCTGATTTCTCAATGGCTATTGCTTTTCGGGTAAGCAATGTGACTCAAAGGCTACTGATTTAGTAAAATTCTGTAATCAAATGATGTACAATAGCAACTTCTTCATTTTGGTGAATCATTATTGTAAAGAATAAAATAATGCAGTTTCAGAAGCTCAGTTTACTAAATTCTATAATATTTATGCATTATTGTAATGTAGTCAAAATAAAGATTTTGAATAAGTCTGCATAATAAATGAGAATATATACCAGTATTTTCATCTTGCATATCAGTATCAACTGGTTATACAAATGTACTTTACAAAAAAAATTATTTAGATGTTAAAATTGCTTTTCTCATTATATCTTTGTTTAAGAATTGTGTTCTTCATTATTTTATTAACTATTTCATCACATTCTTTATTTTAACTGTAATGCCTTTATAAAATATCAAAGTATAAAAGTTATGTACCATATTTTTTTCCACCATAAAAAATCATAGAACCTATATCCATCCGTTTAACTATATCTTAAGGCAAAAAATAAGGAGACCATTTTTCATTATTAATCAAAATGTTACCATAACTACCTTTTATCACACTAATTATAAAGGAGAAAATGGTTATAATAACATTATGACATTGACAACTTGCAATCATGCTTCCGTCTATCAGTACTTTCAGTACTTTGATTTAAACCTGAATTTCAAACGAAACTAGAAGATTATATTTACAATGAATGTAGTGTTCAGCCGACATTTTCCCAGTGCAATGTTTTAAACAAGATTAACAGCATAAATGAATTTTGAATTCCTATACAGTGAACATTTCTTTGTTACAATAATTCAACGTTGGTCCAGAATGTCTCAACAAAACACATTATTAAACATAAACCTTTTACTTTTTTACGCACATTTTATTATTTTCTAACATAAATTTTCAAAAATGCCTTTTCAATTTAAGTAGTTATTAAGTGTTAATCGTTCGTAAATGAAATATCATCTTTAGTTCAAAATAGATGTTACTTATTGATTACCAACATACATATTTATCCTTCCTCTAATATATTTTTAAAACGATCCAGATGCATCCACATGAATTGTCTATCAATGTATTCAGTGGTATTGTGCCTTCCATATTCAGCACACAATTATTGTTTTGTGCATCGGGCAAGGTTAGCTTTACAAAGTATTGTGTTTTATAACATAAGCGTGTATATTTCCATCAAACAGCAAATGCCAATATAAACAACCTGCTTAATTTAGCATAAATCATGTCTCTGCTAGTTAATCGTGTTCACCATTTGTTTAATCTCATAAAAAATAATTAGATATAGAAAGGAGAATCTCTGAACAGATGTTATTTAACCACAAAACAAATTCAGATTTAAATACGTGTTGCTTATTTTAAAATACAATTTAGGTTTGAATGACACCTGGTCTGGATTAAGATACTTCCAGATTTAGTTGTATAACAGATATTTCATTCTGTAGACCATTCACTTCCGACTAAATACTGTCCCGAACATTTGAGGTAAGCAATTGCATGTCTTACAAAAGACGATGCGTCTTTAATTGAATGTTTCATAAATGTTTAAACATGGAATCTTAATGATCAGTTTGTTTCTGGCGTCCTTTTCTATATTTATCCGTATATGTTTTAATCATTTATTAAAGCACAGTTCTTTCGAGGATATGTCATTTGTTTTCCCATCATTGTTATATTCATAACTCTACTATGACATTTTCTAGAACCAACAAGCTATTTTCCATCTTAATATCGATTTTATCAGCATAAATGTTTATTTTATATATTGAGTTACAGTCATTTCATGCATATCTTTTACAATCCGATGCTATGCTATGGTATGCAATCTAAATGATATGCTATTAGATTTTTATGCAATGCTATGAGATTTGTATGCTATGCTATGAGAAATTGAAATGAAGGGCTTAATGATATGGTATACTATGCTATGGTATGGTATGCTATGAGATTTTAACAAAAAAAAACATCTGTATACAGAAGAATGCCAGTCATTTCGAAATAAAATGATAAGAAATCAAAGTTTACCACTAATCTGCAATGTGAACATTTAATTTAAAAAAAAATCATTTAAAACCGAGTTAAGTTCATGCTGTATGTTATGCTATGGTATGCTATGACGAATAAGATTGTATGCTATGGTATGAAATTCCAACGCTATGCTATGAGATTCTAATGCTATGCTATGAGATTTAACGCTATGCTATGCTATAGTGTATGTTGTAAAATATACGCTTGAGCTGACTGTAATTACATTGCAAGTAAAAAAATAAGATTAATATTGTTTTTGTTGAAGATGAAGTTCACCATTCTGCTTCTTATTTCTTTTGTCATTTTCAACGATATTGTTGCCTACCCAATTGAGTATAATTATGTAAGTATATTAAAACCAGTTATTTAAGTTTCAATGAGGAATGCAAGGACACACTTTCATCCGGAGTAAATCTTTTAACTTTGGTCAGACGAACATGACAGGGATTTAGAATTCTATTTTGAAGGAAATGTATAAAAGGACAATACCATCAAATATTTGAAAATATTGTACCATCCTATTTCACTGCTAATTTGTACTTTTTTGGGAATATATATTATCTAGTAATACTTTTCACCCGGTCGTAGAAATATCTATGGTCAACATTTTAAATAATTGAAGTTCAAAGATCAATAAGTGAAATATGACCAACAATTAAAATGATTTGTCAAAAATTCGAAAATTATTTATCAGTTTTAAACATTTTTTATTTTTTTTCAAATTTTATATAAGTTTAATATTTAAACAATAAAATGCTTCATTTGGTCATTTATGCGTGATATGAAGGTGGTGACATAGCAGAAAAAAATACACAACCCGCATTAGTGGATTATATATTTTTTTTCTGCAATAATCGCTACCTTCATAACCCGAACGAATCATCAAAGAAAGCATGTTATTTTTTATACATTTATCTTTCAGAAAAATAGTAAATTGATTCTAAAAAGTAAGTAAAATTAACTTAATTACTGTTAATATACATCAGCACGTTAGTTAAAAGAAACAGCCTGATCGTCTCCCTCGGGAATTTGAGTCTGACATCACCATGATTATTTCGTGCAGTCCGTGATTTGTTTTTAGATCGATTAATGTTTCGATTAATCGATAAACAGGGCGTGTATATTTCACTTCTGCCAGTTTCTACAGAGCTATAAATTGCAATCGATTTCCTTAAGAAATAGAGGGAATCATAGTTGGTGGATGTATATATATTGATATGAAACAAAAATATTTACCTATAATGGCAGTTTGCCAATTTTTTCTTCAGATAATTATATTTTTTGAAATTTGAAATGTAATTTTATATGAATATTTAAAAATAATGTCACACAAATTGAAAATATATACCATAAAAAAGAACAATTGAGTTAAATAATTTAGCATGAATATATAGTAAGTAATAATTGTCACTTCAAATCAATTGAGATTTTTAAAACATGATCCAGATGCATATGAATAATTCATCTGGCACAAATGATGACAGGAAATATATTTTTTTTTCATCCGGTCGTCTCTTTGTACGACCTCGCTGGAAGAAAATGACCTCAAATGTCAGTAGAATGATATTTTTTTTTTCACTTTTAAATGATTGGACACAGATCAAATCTTTGAACAAGCAGGATATTTCATAGCAAATAAATAACTTTTACAGTATTGAAATAAGAAATATAATCATCTTAAGGCATTTTTTCATCTTTATCAATTTAAAAATCACGAATTATATTTGTATTCACATATAAATCTGTAAAAAATGAATGTTTATAAGTAAAAGTAAAATTTTCAATTTTGTGTACAATTTTGAAATATTATCGACATATTATCCTACGTAATGAGTCCCAAACTGTAATTTAATCGCATGTTTGCTATATACACGGGTTAATTATAACAAAATCTAAGTTGTTTTTTTTTTCAAAACTGAAACACACGAGATTTATAAAGAACAACTTGTGCAACTGAGATTTCTTTCCTCGCATTCGTTAGTCATCAATTAAATAGAACAATTAGCTTAGTACAGTATCCACAGCCACATATCAAACTAGGAGATATTCAAATATTCTTAATGTTTAAGAAAACCTCTTTAATAATGTAACAATTCAGAACCATTGTATCAAACTGATTATAACACTGTCAACAAACCTAGAGTACAGTGTTATTCGCTCTTTTCTTTCGTTTGTGATAAGAAATATCAGACACACCGATTTCAAGAATCATATACAAGTAAATACAGTTCATTTTCATAGAAAAAAATATTTACTAATAATCTAAATTATTAATTAAAAAATTGTCATATAAAACAGATATGATTAGATATCTCTAAAACAAATAAAGCTGTTCGATAAGCCCTATCACCAAGCATGTCGATTTATGAAACCTACAACTTAAATTATTTTATATTGTTTCATCATCATTTCACAATATATATTGTCTAAACATATGAATTATTAGTGTAGTTGCCTCAGTATCTGTAGATGCGACCGTTTAATGTAGCAAGGCATGTAAAACAATCACATGAATAATACATACTCCAAGAGTTCAGTTTGCTAATTAATAAGATGTAAGAGCAGTTTGAGAAAGTAAAACGTGACAGACGGACGGACGGACGGACGGACAGGCAGACGGAACAGGGTAACAACAATATACGCGAAATTTCATGAGAAAGTGCGGGTATAACAAAACAAGAACGTACAAAGAAACAAAAAAAAATTCCCGGTATTAAAATGTGAACCTAAAGCAGAACATGTTGAATTATGTTTGTCGGTATGTTTTGCTTGGTCAGCTCTGTATTTTACTTAATAAAATAACGAACATCTATGAAGTAACTCTTTAGAAATCGTATTACGTATTTTATTTGCAATACATTTCAGGGTTATTTGTACGAACGTTGTTCACTACCGAGAGAAAACATGGAAACACGTGGCGTAAGTATGATTTTTTTTTTTATTATCTTAAAAAAATGTAAATTGATTCGTATTTGATCGCATTTTCGGATGCAACACAATTCGGGACCTGGACGTTTCGTGACCGGGTGTAAAAAACGTTTCGAGACCCAGACGTGTTGGGTCCTGGATATTTCGGGACTTGCATTACGGCATATCAGGACTTGATTAAAAATGTTCATGACCTAATGAATAAATTCATAATAAATTCATTATTAACATCATTTTCTCTTTAATGAGCAGTTGTTAACAGTTGATAAATTACCTTAGCCGTAGTTTGATAGAGTTATAATTACATGTAGAAAAATCCAAGGAGGCTCCGAGGAAGGCTACCGATTATTGTTATTAAAACAATCAAATCACACCTTGTAACCTGACCTGTGCAGAGGTGTACCCAGTTGTTAATTATGAGGAGACTAATAAAGAGATACCCCTGTCAACACAAACGCGTTAACATCTACCATTTCTTCTGTGTACACAGTCAAAAGAAGACCAACTATGACAAAGAATATGTTACTTAAGTTATAAGATACAAATGAATGTACGATGTTTTTTTTTTTTAAAGAGTATATATGATATAAATGAATTAATGGCAAAAAATGAAAATTATACAAACACCTGATTGATTGTTTTTCTTTAAAATTTTACTTAAGGAAACTGATACTTATAAAACAGCGTTGTGAATTTTTATTTATTTTCCAATTTTTATATTTATCTATAACCCTTATTGAGTGTACTCGATAATTAAAATCTGCGTCATTCCTTGGTAACAATACATTGTAGAACATGATTGACAAACATGGAATAAAAAGACAAAGATCATCCTGGAGGGTCGACCGAGGCAGAAATAAAGACAACCGCAGCGTATGCATTATAATTTAATCTTAATACATGTATAAACAAGGCAATCATGTCTGTCTGTTTGTTTGGGGTTTTTTTTTGTTTGGTGTTTTTTCCCATTTTATAACGCTTTCAATGTACTGATGCATTTTTCCTAAGACATCGCATAAATTTATTTGAGTTAGCGTTAAGGTTAGCAGCGGGTTTTATTTGCTGTATATAAAAACGAGACAATCACAACTTCAATTTATTTTTGATAATGATAACGCTCGATAGAGTGAAACAACATTGAAGAGTAAATAATTGGCAAATATTTTTGATAAGGTTTGTTTAAAAACATAAATGGTAAAGTCTACCAATGCTGTTAGGAATCGAATGATACTTGAAATGTATACATTTTTGATAAGAAAAAAATATGATATGAGCGGTTCTTGTATTCCTTCATGAGATTTCTGCTTTGGGTCAGAAATGAGATTCAATTTTGCTTAACATTTAATATTTTCTTTTTTTTTAAATTAAAAAAAGAAGAAAAATTCATCTTAAAGTACATATTTATGTAGTAAATGAACATTTTAAAAGAAAAATGCGGCCATCTAATTGTCACTTGTTTATTAAAATCGATTTCAAAACATCTTATTAATGAAACAATTAAAAATCAGAATATTAATTTGTCAAGACTCTGTTAGCTCTGTTAAGGTCCATTATATATTTTACCTTCAAAATATATTTAAATTATATTTAAGGTTATCAGATCCTCAGTCTCAAAGTAGTTTTTTATCATTAAAACATCATCTATCACTCAAACTTTACAAATGAAAAATTTGAACACTGTTCGTTATCACCACATATTAATTTTAACCACCGAACATGTATCTCTGCTAGTGGACAGTCTGTCCCCGAGGATACTTGTCGTTCGGTACTTATTCATTCATGAGTAGTAAGGAGTATAACAAAACAATACTGGCAGACGAGTCGCCTAGTATAAAAAGGCATCACTCTTTAGATTCTAAAAGGGAAACAGATTCTAAGAGCTCAGTTAGTATCCCTCGGATTATCCTTATTGATATTAAACATATGTCATATGTTCAGTCTTCAGATTCCCAGTTTTGGTATAAAAATAGCAGTTCATTCAGAAAATTGCAGGAATGTAAAATTTCTATAACAGATATATTTGACGATTCCTTTGGTGATCCCATGTGTTCTAACACCCAAATACAAACTCGGTTTGGTGTTTAAGGATTTTGCTAACCATATGCTTTTTAAACCGCCACGTGCAGAAGAAACTGCTCAACAACCACGTCTGTTGTTTAAACTTCAATATGCCAATAAAGGCATTGACGCTGTACATATTAACAATATCCTTAATCACAAAAAGGTCCAGTCTAGTATTACACCATATTTTAAGTTGGTCTACTCCTTGCATTTCTTACAATTATACATGGAGCATTGCTTCCAAACATTTAATTAGAAAAAAAAATATAGAATTCCTCGACATCGAGCATCTGAAAGGTAGTCCTCCAACATGTTCTTGTTCTTCTTCACCCTTCACCCTTCAACTATAGTCCTGCTGGACATGTCATTACTGGTGAATAATGATTACCTTAGATTACTTATTCTTAAAGGGCCAAATTTTAGAAAACCCCGGTCTTTCAACTGTCGATTAAAGCACAGTATGTAAACCATATATCCTTCTATATTTGATAATTTAGAAGTAAAAAAGAAAGAACTAGATATATTACACGATTAGTTTGTACTAGTCCCTGCTAACAAAGCAGGAAACAACATATTCGTTGTTTGTAAGGCTCATATATAAATTGTATATTAGAAGAACTTAAATTTAATTCTGCAAATGGAAATCCAACGCATAGTCATAGCTCTATTTCCAAGGAGGCAATTCTTCAAAATCATATGTCAGTTTTGAATGTTTTCAATACTACCAACAGCCAAAATCAATTTGAATTACCTTACCTTTATTGGATACCCAAACTTCATAAAAATCCTTACAAAAAAGATATATAACGTGTTCCAGTAAATGTTCTACCAAGCCTCTTTCTTTATTCTTCACCAAAATATAAACAGCAGTAAAGGAGAAACTTCAAGAGTACTGTGAGTACTGTGCAACAGTATATTCAAGAAGCGATGTAAATCAGATGTGGATACTTTAGAATTCCAAGGAACTTAAAATCACGATATTTTACCAAAATCAATAGCATCAAAACTAACGACTTTTCTACACTTTATGCAACCATCCCCCACTATAAATTAAAGTCCCGTCTTTTTGATATCATTGATAACTGCGTTTTTAATAAAAATGGATCACGTAAATTTACTTACCTTGCTATCGGTCATTTGCAAAACTATTTTGTTAAAAGCCATTCGGATTAGCACACAAGTACTCTGAAGTGGATATTAAAAAGATGCTTGAGTTTCTGATAGACAACATTTATGTAGTTTTTGGAAATCAGATCTTCAAACAATCTGTTGGAATTCCCATGGGTACCAATTGCGCCCCATTTTTAGCAGACCTATATTTGTATTCATATGAAACAGAATTTATTCAAAAACTTGTACGTGGAAAAAAAAAATCACTCGCTATGGCCCTCAACTCAACATTCAGGTATATCGACGACGTATTATCAATTAACAATTGTTTCTTCCATACTTTTGTCGAACTCTATATATCACAGTGAACTTGAAATAAAAGATACCACAGAGTCTGCGTCATGTTTCAGATTTAGATATATTATTGGAAATGGATATTGATGGTAACCTAACAACAAAACATTTTGATAAACGTGATGACTTTAATTTTTCTACAGTCAAGTTTCCTTACTTATGTAACAATAACCTTCATCACCTGCATATGCAGTTCTTGTCTCTCAGTTAGTTCAATACGCAAGGGCATGCTCTTCGTATGAACAGTTTCTAAGGCGAGAAACAAGTTGATAAAACAGGACTATCAACAGTCTCGTTTGAAGTCACCTTTTGGTAAGTTCTATGGTCGATACATCGACCTTGTCAGGTCTTCCACTGGGTTGCATGCTGACTGACTTTTTTCATACTACATGTAATTGTTAGACTATAATTAATCACCTAATTGTCTACGGACGTTTCCGTTTTTCCTGATTTCGACAAAGAGTACACGGCGGGTTTAACCGGTCAGCAGAGGATGCTCACTCCTCTATGGCACCTGATCCTACCTGAATTTTTTTTAGAGGTCCGTGTTTGCTCTGCATCTGTTTTTTTAATTTCCCTTGAGACTTTTGAATTTGAACACTGTTCGTTATCACCACACGTCATTTGTGACACATCTATTTTGATAAATATTGTTGCACCTGCTTTAACAGTTTACTGGTGGGAGAGTGAAAACCTAGACATTTAAGACAGTAAACTTATCCCAGATTTCAAAATAATGAACAAAAATGTATGGGTATATTCATTTTCAAACATATTCAACTCAAAATATATCAATACATTTAACAGATTATGAAGTTTTAAATCATATTTCTTTCTTTTTATTTTACACAGATTTTTTTTTAAAAAGATGTTTATTTCTATTTTTTGTTTGTTTGTTTTATTTATTTATTTATTTATTTATTTATTACTTTTGTGTTATGATGTTTATTTATCTAATATATTTATCTATCTATCTATCTATCTATCTATCTATCTATCTATCTATCTATCTATCTATCTATCTATTTTTTTATTTGTTGTTTACTTTTGTGTTATGATGTTTATTTATTTAATCTATCTATCTATCTATCTATCTATCTATCTATCTATCTATCTATCTATCTATTTATTTATTTTTTTATTTTTTGTTTACTTTTGTGTTATGATGTTTATACTTGCCATGTTCTTTACAAAATTATGACACATGCTTGGATTCTCACGTGAGGACATGCGTTGTTTATTAAATGTTTTAGCGACATAGCATCAGTAAAAATAGTCATCTCTTAATCTGCTTAGATGTGGTGTAACGGTTAAGGTCGGAATGAAGACTTAATTTGCTTAGTGCTAGCAGTTGTTTGTTGGACGATTATGTATGTTTTGGTGTTATAATTGGGTCATTATTCTATTAAAGGTCTTCCGTTCCGAACGGAAGACTTTACCATTATTCTGCAATATTTTCAGATTTCTTATTACATGTATTTTTTTTCTTCTAGACGCCAACATTGATCTTTATTATCTTGCTCGTTTGTTCACCGATTTTTTGAAAATTTTGGTCTGATAACATGGCATGCGGTGTTTACAATACATATTATACTTGATGAAAATCCCAATCCGGTTATTAATGATTCATCTTTTTGTAAAATTTAACGACCCCTTTTGTTGGTCGGGTTTAGCTTTAAGGACATCTGGCAAAGTCTTAAAGATTGTTTTGAAAGCAGATACATTGAAAAGGTATACATTTGTTATTTTTTATGCAATTAAAAGTAGTGGTATAGGTTTGACAAAAAAATGCAAAAATATCACGTATTTTCCATTTTTGTTCTCCACCTAATAATTATTTGTTATAAGATGTATTTTAAAAGGTGTGGATTTTACCACGACCTTTTATTCGATATGAAGAAAAAGGGACTGGGCCCTATAACTAGGAAGTTAGAGGCTTCAAAATTTTTTGTCAATAACTTGTAAATGAATAAAAATTTCTAATGCATTATTGAAGCAATGTTGTTAAGAAATTAATTCTGAATCCATCCCTAGTATTGAATTTGATTAATATAAAGTCAGTTTTTGCGTCTCGAAACAGGTCGCTGTGAGTTTAAATCTATTTTATGGTCCAAGCGTACGCGACAGCCTTATTGTATATGTCCAACTTTTCCACATATTTAGCACACAACTTCTATCTCATCTCTTCTCTCTTGTGTGTAATCTGTTCTTCAGTTTCTATAATTTCCTTGGTACTGCTGATCTTAAAGATGTCATTTTGATCTTGAAATTTTGAATTATATGGTGTCTCAGTTTGATATTTCTGACGTACAGCATCAATACATGTAACCTCTTTCATCTGATTCACCTTAGTGTCTATCTTTTGGATCATTGCTTTCAATTCATTCATCTTTAAATCACTGGTTACAGTATGATGAATCGTGGCTTTCTTGTTCTACCTTCCTGATTGCCTTTCTTAGGTTATCAAAGTCAGTGCAGTCTTTAAATATATGACCAGTTATGTCCTTTAGGTTTTCTGTAAGTCCATTCCAGAACATGTTTTGCAACATCTGATCTGTATTTGTCATTCTGTATCACTTTATTCAACAGATCTTCTAGTCGAGAGCTCCATTCTGAAACATCTTCATTTTCTTTCTGAGATGCACTGTTAAATTGAGACAGTAGATTCTCATTGCAATCAATAGTACCATAGACGCTGTCAAATCTTTGCAAAATATCATCTATGGATTCCTCCGTTCCGTGTCGCATAAGCATTCTTGCAGCATTTCCACGAGGTGACCTTCGGTTGCTCTGTAGAATTGTAGAAGTCTTCACATTGTCTTTTTATCAGACATTCTACTTCATACTGCCACAAATCGTATGATGTATCATTTTCCTCTCTCCCGAAAAGAATAGTGATTTTGGGATGTAAGTTGTTACTCATGGTTGCTGCTCTATGAGATGACTTGATGCACCAGACTGTGGTGTTTCACTTTGTGACGTTATTAGTGCTGTAAAATTAGCATAGCCGATCATCTAAGTTATAAGTTATTTCGTAGATTTTAAGTTTGGTTTAACTCCAAGTTCTTTTAATGATTCTGCTAACTGCACCAGTTCTTCTGGTGAAAATTCCTCTCCCATTGTGATTTAATTAAATACTTTCTATATTGATCTACTTAATTTTCTAATCTTATTAAATTATCTAACCTAAGATTATATACTGTAGATAAACCTGAAATAAATTGATTTATTAAACTGGAATTGAAGAAAGTCAAACTAAATTTCTTAAATAGAGTCTAATTAAATTATTCCTTAAGTAAATTTCTAATCAACTTAATCAATATTAAACTACTTAATATTAATTAACACTCTGAAGTCTAAAGAAATATATCAAATTGTTTCAATAATGCTTAAGTCTAAACTGAATTAGTAAGTTCTAAATAAATACCAAATTAACTAATAAGTACTGTTAATTCTAAATACTTGATATGTTTTTAACAACATTACTACAATTTCAAAATAAAGAAATTGACAAGAAATATACAAAAATTAAACGAAACGAATAATTATTTGTTCGATGTAAAGAAACCGACGCGCTTATTTATTACAGTCAGAGCCTGAAAATCAAATTTCAAAATGCACACACACACACACACACACACACACACACACACACACACACACACTTAGTGTAATATGCACTCTTCTCCATGTTTGAGAATAAGTAAACTTCAATGACTAACAGACCAATGATTTGAAAAAAAAATAACTGTCAAACACTTTAAGAACTATATAAATTTTTAATAACATTAACTGTGAAACTTTTGATAATTATGAATTACAATTTTAGTAAACACGGTAGTGACGGTGCATAGTTCTTTCGCAATATTATTTTAACTCGGTTTTGAACTCTTTTATTTTAAAGAATAAATGTTTGAATAAATGTTTACAGATGTTCACAGATTAGTGGTAAAATCTGGCTTTTAAATTTACTTTGAAATGTTTTGAACGCTTCTGTATACGGATGTGCTTTTGTTCAACTTTCATACATGTAGCATAACAAAGCATAGCATAACATACCATATCATTAAACTCTTCCTTTCAATTTATCATAGCAATGCAACGGAAGGTCCAAAAAGGTCCAGTCTAGTATTACACCATATTTTAAGTTTGTCTACTCCTTGCATTTCTTACAATTATACATGGAGCATTGCTTCCAAACATTTAATTAGAAAAAAAAATATAGAATTCCTCGACATCGAGCATCTGAAAGGTAGTCCTCCAACATGTTCTTGTTCTTCTTCACCCTTCACCCTTCAACTATAGTCCTGCTGGACATGTCATTACTGGTGACGAAAATATAGTAAATAATGATTACCTTAGATTACTTATTCTTAAAGGGCCAAATTTTAGAAAACCCCGGTCTTTCAAATGTCGATTAAAGCACAGTATGTAAACCATATATCCTTCTATATTTGATAATTTAGAAGTAAAAAAGAAAGAACTAGATATATTACACGATTAGTTTGTACTGGTCCCTGCTAACAAAGCAGGAAACAACATATTCGTTGTTTGTAAGGCTCATTATATAAATTGTATATTAGAAGAACTTAAATTTAATTCTGCAAATGGAAATCCAACTCATAGTCATAGCTCTATTTCCAAGGAGGCAATTCTTCAAAATCATATGTCAGTTTTGAATGTTTTCAATACTACCAACAGCCAAAATCAATTTGAATTACCTTACCTTTTTTGGATACCCAAACTTCATAAAAATCCTAACAAAAAAGATATATAACGTGTTCCAGTAAATGTTCTACCAAGCCTCTTTCTTTATTCTTCACCAAAATATAAACAGCAGTAAAGGAGAAACTTCAAGAGTACTGTGAGTACTGTGCAACAGTATATTCAAGAAGCGATGTAAATCAGATGTGGATACTTTAGAATTCCAAGGAACTTAAAATCACGATATTTTACCAAAATCAATAGCATCAAAATTAACGACTTTTCTACACTTTATGCAACCATCCCCCACTATAAATTAAAGTCCTGTCTTTTTGATATCATTGATAACTGCGGTTTTAATAAAAATGGATCACGTAAATTCACTTACCTTGCTATCGGTCATTTGCAAAACTATTTTGTTAAAAGCCATTCGGATTAGCACACAAGTACTCTGAAGTGGATATTAAAAAGATGCTTAAAAAGATGCTTGAGTTTCTGATAGACAACATTTATGTAGTTTTTGGAAATCAGATCTTCAAACAATCTGTTGGAATTCCCATGGGTACCAATTGCGCCCCATTTTTAGCAGACCTATATTTGTATTCATATGAAACAGAATTTATTCAAAAACTTGTACGTGAAAAAAAATCACTCGCTATGGCCCTCAACTCAACATTCAGGTATATCGACGACGTATTATCAATTAACAATTGTTTCTTCCATACTTTTGTCGAACTGTATATATCACAGTGAACTTGAAATAAAAGATACCACAGAGTCTGCGTCATGTTTCATATTTAGATATATTATTGGAAATGGATATTGATGGTAACCTAACAACAAAACTTTTTGATAAACGTGATGACTTTAATTTTTCTACAGTCAATTTTCCTTACTTATGTAACAATAACCTTCATCACCTGCATATGCAGTTCTTGTCTCTCAGTTAGTTCAATACGCAAGGGCATGCTCTTCGTATGAACAGTTTCTAAGGCGAGAAACAAGTTGATAAAACAGGACTATCAACAGCCTCGTTTGAAGTCACCTTTTGGTAAGTTCTATGGTCGATACATCGACCTTGTCAGGTCTTCCACTGGGTTGCATGCTGACTGACTTTTTTCATACTACATGTAATTGTTAGACTATAATTAATCACCTAATTGTCTACGGACGTTTCCGTTTTTCCTGATTTCGACAAAGAGTACACGGCGGGTTTGACCGGTCAGCAGATGATGCTCACTCCTCTATGGCACCTGATCCTACCTGAATTTTTTTTAGAGGTCCGTGTTTGCTCTGCATCTGTTTTTTTTAATTTCACTTGAGACTTTTGAATTTGAACACTGTTCGTTATCACCACACGTCATTTGTGACACATCTATTTTGATAAATATTGTTCCACCTGCTTTAACAGTTTACTGGTGGGAGAGTGAAAACCTAGACATTTAAGACAGTAAACTTATCCCAGATTTCAAAATAATGAACAAAAATGTATGAGTATATTCATTTTCAAACATATTCAACTCAAAATATATCAATACATTTAACAGATTATGAAGTTTTAAATCATATTTCTTTCTTTTTATTTTACACAGATTTTTTTTTAAAAAGTTGTTTATTTTTATTTTTTGTTTTATTTATTTATTTATTTATTTATTTATTTATTTATTTATTTATTACTTTTGTGTTATGATGTTTATTTATTTAATATATCTATCTATCTATCTATCTATCTATCTATCTATCTATCTATCTATCTATCTATCTATCTATTTTTTTATTTGTTGTTTACTTTTGTGTTATGATGTTTATTTATTTAATCTATCTATCTATCTATCTATCTATCTATCTATCTATCTATCTATCTATCTATCTATCTATCTATCTATCTATTTATCTATCTATCTATCTATCTATTTATTTATTTTTTTTTATTTTTTGTTTACTTTTGTGTTATGATGTTTATACTTGCCATGTTCTTTACAAAATTATGACACATGCTTGGATTCTCACGTGAGGACATGCGTTGTTTATTAAATGTTTTAACGACATAGCATCAGTAAAAATAGTCATCTCTTAATCTGCTTAGATGTAGTGTAACGGTTAACGTCGGAATGAAGACTTAATTTGCTTAGTGCTAGCAGTTGTTTGTTGGACGATTATGTATGTTTTGGTGTTATAATTGGGTCATTATTCTATTAAAGGTCTTCCGTTCCGAACGGAAGACTTTACCATTATTCTGCAATATTTTCAGATTTCTTATTACATGTATTTTTTTTCTTCTAGACGCCAACATTGATCTTTATTATCTTGCTCGTTTGTTCACCGATTTTTTTAAAATTTTGGTCTGATAACATGGCATGCGGTGTTTACAATACATATTATACTTGATGAAAATCCCAATCCGGTTATTAATGATTCATCTTTTTGTAAAATTTAACGACCCCTTTTGTTGGTCGGGTTTAGCTTTAAGGACATCTGGCAAAGTCTTAAAGATTGTTTTGAAAGCAGATACATTGAAAAGGTATCCATTTGTTATTTTTTATGCAATTAAAAGTAGTGGTATAGGTTTGAAAAAAAAATGCAAAAATGTCACGTATTTTCCATTTTTGTTCTCCACCTAATAATTATTTGTTATAAGATGTATTTTAAAAGGTGTGGATTTTACCACGACCTTTTATTCGATATGAAGAAAAAGGGACTGGGCCCTATAACTAGGAAGTTAGAGGCTTCAAATTTTTTTGTCAATAACTTGTAAATGAATAAAAATTTCTAATGCATTATTGAAACAATGTTGTTAAGAAATTAATTCTGAATCCATCCCTAGTATTGAATTTGATTAATATAAAGTCAGTTTTTGCGTCTCGAAACAGGTCGCTGTGAGTTTAAATCTCTTTTATGGTCCAAGCGTACGCGACAGCCTTATTGTAAATGTCCAACTTTTCCACATCTTTAGCACACAACTTCTATCTCATCTCTTCTCTCTTGTGTGTAATCTGTTCTTCTGTTTCTATAATTTCCTTGGTACTGCTGATCTTAAAAATGTCATTTTGATCTTGAAATTTTGAATTATATGGTGTCTCAGTTTGATATTTCTGACGTACAGCATCAATACATGTAACCTCTTTCATCTGATTCACCTTAGTGTCCATCTTTTGGATCATTGCTTTCAATTCATTCATCTTTAAATCACTGGTTACAGTATGATGAATCGTGGCTTTCTTGTTCTACCTTCCTGATTGCCTTTCTTAGGTTATCAAAGTCAGTGCAGTCTTTAAATATATGACCAGTTATGTCCTTTAGGTTTTCTGTAAGTCCATTCCAGAACATGTTTTGCAACATCTGATCTGTATTTGTCATTCTGTATCACTTTATTCAACAGATCTTCTAGTCGAGAGCTCCATTCTGAAACATCTTCATTTTCTTTCTGAGATGCACTGTTAAATTGAGACAGTAGATTCTCATTGCCATCAATAGTACCATAGACGCTGTCAAATCTTTGCAAAATATCATCTATGGATTCCTCCGTTCCGTGTCGCATAAGCATTCTTGCAGCATTTCCACGAGGTGACCTTCGGTTGCTCTGTAGAATTGTAGAAGTCTTCACATTGTCTTTTTATCAGACATTCTACTTCATACTGCCACAAATCGTATGATGTATCATTTTCCTCTCTCCCGAAAAGAATAGTGATTTTGGGATGTAAGTTGTTACCCATGGTTGCTGCTCTATGAGATGACTTGATGCACCAGACTGTGGTGTTTCACTTTGTGACGTTATTAGTGCTGTAAAATTAGCATAGCCGATCATCTAAGTTATAAGTTATTTCGTAGATTTTAAGTTTGGTTTAACTCCAAGTTCTTTTAATGATTCTGCTAACTGCACCAGTTCTTCTGGTGAAAATTCCTCTCCCATTGTGATTTAATTAAATACTTTCTATATTGATCTACTTAATTTTCTAATCTTATTAAATTATCTAACCTAAGATTATATACTGTAGATAAACCTGAAATAAATTGATTTATTAAACTGGAATTGAAGAAAGTCAAACTAAATTTCTTAAATAGAGTCTAATTAAATTATTCCTTAAGTAAATTTCTAATCAACTTAATCAATATTAAACTACTTAATATTAATTAACACTCTGAAGTCTAAAGAAATATATCAAATTGTTTCAATAATGCTTAAGTCTAAACTGAATTAGTAAGTTCTAAATAAATACCAAATTAACTAATAAGTACTGTTAATTCTAAATACTTGATATGTTTTTAACAACATTACTACAATTTCAAAATAAAGAAATTGACAAGAAATATACAAAAATTAAACGAAACGAATAATTATTTGTTCGATGTAAAGAAACCGACGCGCTTATTTATTACAGTCAGAGCCTGAAAATCAAATTTCAAAATGCACACACACACACACACACACACACACACACACACACACACTTAGTGTAATATGCACTCTTCTCCATGTTTGAGAATAAGTAAACTTCAATGACTAACAGACCAATGATTTGAAAAAAAAATAACTGTCAAACACTTTAAGAACTATATAAATTTTTAATAACATTAACTGTGGAACTTTTGATAATTATGAATTACAATTTTAGTAAACACAGTAGTGACGGTGCATAGTTCTTTCGCAATATTATTTTAACTCGGTTTTGAACTCTTTTATTTTAAAGAATAAATGTTTGAATAAATGTTTACAGATGTTCACAGATTAGTGGTAAAATCTGGCTTTTAAATTTACTTTGAAATGTTTTGAACGCTTCTGTATACGGATGTGCTTTTGTTCAACTTTCATACATGTAGCATAACAAAGCATAGCATAACATACCATATCATTAAACTCTTCCTTTCAATTTATCATAGCAATGCAGTGATTACATTAATTAACATCCACTGTGATTGTAAATCGTATTTTTTTTGCAATTAAACCCCCGGGATAATAAATAGATCAGAAATACAGATTGCTTAATCTAACTTCCCGCTGTTATGAGAGCTTCCATTGAACTATAGACCATGACGTCACACAATGCATTTCGATTTGTTTTATCAAGTACAAGTTTCATCAGTATTAGCTGATTATGATATTCGCTCAAAAATAACAAGGTGTGGAAAATATTGACCGATATCGACTTGAGCATTTACCTTTGACTTTCCGTTAAATCGCAAACCAATGATAAACAGAGCATGTTCGATGACTTGACGAATAAATTTAAAAATATAAATAAAAATGGCCATAGTATTACAGAGAAATACCTGCGTATCCTAGGAATTGTAGACCTAAGAAATTGTCTGCTGTCGTTATTTCGACATGGTACATGCACATCCGATTTTAGGAAATTGGGAATGTATTTTAAAATATGCCAATTACAGTTATAACATATTTAGTCAGTTGGACTTAAGTTGAACAAAATTAACAGATAAAAAAACGGCTGCTATTTATATGCAATAAAAAAGTAAAGTTTATACATGTACCTATCTTATATTTTAAGAATTTTCATGTGATAATATTTTTTTTTGCTCACCTGAGCTGAAAGCTCAAGTGACCGATCTTTATTCAAAGCGAAGAAAACCTCGAAACTGTAGAAAAAGGGGGTGCATTTTTAGAAATCTTCCTCGCAAGAACTATAAGTCACATTCCACGTAATTAAGCACAAATAATCCTTATGGAAAGGAAAAAATAAATTACAAAAACTATGGGTTAATTCTGTTTCAAATTTTAGTAATTTACGACAATATTAATAAAGAAAGAATGGAGGTCAATCAGTTTATAACCTCGGGTTCGGTATTTCATTTATCGAAAACCAGGTTCTTTGTTTGATGCAGCCATGTTGGACGCATGATAAACTGGTCAAACCGACAAAGATGAATTTGCTTGTTGTGCAATAGTTTACGTGCAAAGGGAATATTTGAAACATGCAAAATATATGTGTGCCGATTTCGTGGAGTAAATTGAGGTTTAATGTTTCAATGCGTTGACATTTTCACTTGTGCCGATGGTTTTAGCTTGTTTTGATTTTCGTTTGATTTTCGTTAATGATGCCTTTTGACTTGAGAGGAATTATCGCCTGTTTTGGGGAATTTTTACGTATCAAATCAAACATAAACGGTAAATCAGACAGCTGATTGTTTACCTGCGCAAAATGAGCAAAATCTGATGCACATATTATACTATTGGTAATTCGGAATGATCTCTATGTAATGGTTGATTAATGCAACGTGTTTTGTTAAGATGTTCAGAATTTCCAGTCTAAACTGAGATTATTTTCGCTGCTAGAAATATATAGGTATATATATGATGAAAAATAAGTTATGCTCTTTCTTTGTTTTAGGACATTTTTCCTTTGTTTTAATTGTTTACAATTTTCTGTTTACTAACCGTATCTGAGAGTCAAGCTTCGAGGTTTAAGCAAGATACAGAGCTTTGCGCACAATGCTATGTTGTACACAGAGCTGAGGTCATGCTTTACTTTGTTTACATTTTAAATGCTGAATAGGAATTACCAAGTTTACAAATCATTAGTTGAATGTAATAAACTCATGTGAACAAAAACATGACTCATACCGAACTCTGTATCCTGCTTATACAGTCCTTGAAACCTTCTACTTTCCCATTTTTTCGTGCGTTCACGCTTCGCTCACAGTGCATTCACCTTGCGCTCACCGTGCCTTCACTTGCGCTCTCACTCCGCTCCGTTCCCGCTCATCATTCACAAAGCGCACACAGTGCGTTCACAAGGCGTCAACCTTGCGCTCACCGTTCGTTAAACGTTCACTGATCGTTCAGTCTGTTTTCATTTATTTTCATTCGGAACTCCAAAGTGAAAGGATCAGTCTTTGCGAGTCACATCAAAACGAGGAAAGAACGCGTGCGTAACGGTGGAAGGAAACTTATATTGCACATGACTACAAATTGTATTTATTGCTTCATCTAAAAACTTTGGCCGTTTAAAAACAGGGGAATTCAATCGACGACCGATTCGAAAAATATATAAATAGACAAAATTATAAATAAGAAACGGATGTTGTTTTTGTGTACTTTTCACGATTCATGTAAATACTTCGATGTCCGATCACAAATGTATCCATGATTTATCAATAAATACGATATTTTTTAAATGATTTATAAAGTAATTAAAATTTCCCGAATCGTGTTTGCATGTATCGCAAACCTAATCAGTCGATTACCGATAATTTACATGTAATTATCATATGATAAGGTAAAATGATGTACATTTGTAAATGTTTATTTCCTAAATATAAATGGTATGGTATAGGATATGATATGATAGTATAGCGATTATTTGCAGGATAGGATGATATATGATTTAGGATAGGATAGGATTGTTTTGTCAACTTTCACGATAGCAGCACTGTAAATGTAGTTTATTTGTTTTTTCCCTTATTACCGACGAAATACTATGTAAAGATAACTCCAAAGGCACTCCGAATAAATAGTTCATCATGCGTTCATCATGCGTTCACATATGGTTCGCCGTGCGTTGACAATTCACTTTGCGTCCGTTTGCGCTCTGCATTCGCTCATCGTTCACCGTTCATAAGCGCTCAACAAGTTCCGTTCAGTTAAGTTAATTCATCAGTCAAGTGAGTAAGGTTACGGAACATCATACGAAATGAACTCACGTCAGGTAAACGACAATCGTTTATAATGGAAGAGACCAATGAAATGTATAAATGTTTTTAATTTGAGAATTGAGCGCATTGAGGCACAATTTTCTTCTTTCGCATATAGGGATTTTTTTTAATAAAATAGAATAACTAGTAAGTAGTTGAGGGAGAAAATGTACCTCTCACGTATTTTGATCGCTTTATAAAGTGGTGGTGGGGGACTAAAATAAAGGGAACTGGAAGTTAATCGTGAACCCCTACCGAAAAGTTAGTTATACATATTGCATATGATCTTATTTTCGGTAAAAATGGTATTCCATTAAGGTAAATATGTCAAAGATTAAGTATACGCAAAAATACCTAAGTGTAAAATTTGGATATTTATTTGTTGTTAATCTACCAAGGGGCAATATGACAGAATCCTTTGAACGCCAATGTAAAGCAAGTGTTGCTCAGGTGAGCGATGTGGCCCCATGGGCCTCTTGTTATTAAATTGATTATTTGAGAAACAGAGAGACATAATCCACCGTGTATTCCATTGCACCGAGTACATTAGGTAAACCGGAATAGATGTTGTGACGTTAAAATAATTGATTTGTTCGGTTTCAATACAAAAAAGTTCTACATCATGTCAACCTCGAGCAAATAACCATTTCTCTAAATTCAAACGAGCATTAAAAGTCAGTTATATATTTTATTTTAAAAACAGTATGACCAACTGTATCATTTAAACTACTTAATTAATTCCAATATAAACGTTTAATAACTTTCCTTCCCATTTAAAAAGCAAAGCATATCAGAACATATAATTGCAAAACATATGCATGAAATGACTGTAAATCGTTTACTAAAAATTTATTCTGAAAATACAGCAAAACATATAATCATTCAGCGCATATATGTGTTTTAATTTTTAAAATCTGATATCTAATTTCCACTTGAATATCTAAAAACCTATAAAGGATTTTATTTTTGTTAAATAAAATATAAAAATTAAATCAATATAAAAAAAATGAATGAAATGTTCATAGTATTTTTAAATCACGGTTATCAGTTTTGTATTGTCACTAATTATTTGTGATTACTCAATAAATGATTCTGTCATTGACAATATTACGACACGCATTTATCTCATATATATTTATTGGTTGCAGTAAATATGTTCGCCTGTTCGCGATTCTATAAATCTGGACAAGGCTTCATGGATTAGTTCGTACTCCTCCTAAAGAAAAGATCAGCATAAAATGGTGAAACTATGCATCAAGTATATAAAATTTGCAAAATATTGTTGTTTTTTTTATTTTTTTTTTTGTTATAATAATATCATTAACCAATTCCATGTATCATTATGCCTATCGAGTTTGATCGTTGTAAATTTTTTTTTCTCAATTACCACAGTTAAGTGAATGCCTTTGTTATTTCACGAGCTAGGAAAATATATTTACTCATTAATTGTATTTGTTTTAAAAGGTCGATATTTCATTGTTAAAACGAAAATTAAAAAAAAAAAGTTTATTCTTATTATTTTATTCTTCAAAGATTCTCTCAACTATCAATCAAAAAAAAATGATTTACCAGAGACGGACAGAGTTCTGGACGTCGTGTTTGTAGGAGTCTGACCACAGAGAACACGTCTATCTCCTCGTCCATTGTCAGTTGTTGTATCAGGTTGTATACAGCACAGAACACACCACACAGGGTCGCCCCATCCCTTTAAATAAAATTAGAAATGACATATATGCTAGTGTATGTAAAATTGAATCTAGAGTACAATATTGTGGCATTTTGGCTTTTTAGGGTCTTCCGTTTCAACGGAAGACCCTATTGTTTTCGTAAGGTTTCTTTTTCTCTATTTTTCACTATTATTATTATTATTTTTTTTCTTAACATTTTTCTTTAAACTCAAATATCTCAGACATGGTACAACGGATTTTTATGAAATTTTGATAGGTAATTAAGAATATCAAGATCTTTTAACAAGTACATTTTGGTTGATGAAGTCACTTCCGGTCGGCCGATATATTTGTTTATCTTTTTTTAAAAAGTGATTTTGTCCTACCTTTTTCTCAAAAACGATTAAGGATAGAAAATTGAAAATTTCAGGAATGATAGATTTTTGAATTCTTAGATGCCATCAGGTACAAACATGATCGTCCGTCACTTCCGGTCCACGCAAACGGCATTTTTCGAAAAATTGCGTTTTAAAACTTTTTCAAATTTAAAGATTTGGATTTTTTTTTCATTAAAATATATTCTTAACGTATCCAATTTTAATATGAACAGGTCGTCCGTCACTTCCGGTCGTCACCGGAAGTGATTCCAAAATTTCGATTTTTGGAATTTTGAAACACATTCATTCTGTAGACATTTATGTGCTTAATACAAAACTGAAAACCGTTTTAAAATCGGACTTTGCATTGCAGAGATTTTGCAGTTTAAAAATGACCTTTTCCGGAAATCTTAATTTTGCAATGCAGGTCTTAAAATCAGCCTAAAAGAAAATTAATATACCAATTCGTACTAAATCTGATTCGGAAAATTGTTAATTCGTACCTTATAATTAGGTCGTCCTTTACATTTCCGGGTTTTGTTAAGTCGTACATAAAATCATTCGGGCTTTTAGTTAAGGCGTTTCATTAGATTTTTGGATTATTATAAAATCATTGTATTTGAAATGGTTTTACCTAATTAGATGAATTTGAATTTAAGATTTAAAATAATGTCAACATATTAATTTAACTCTGTCATTAATTCATAATCAAACGGAAGACCCACTCGTTGCTCGCAACGAGATCCTGTCTAGTTTCATATTATCATTTATACAATCATATTTCATACATTTATTGGCATTATCAGATATCAGGTTGTACAGAACACATCAAACCACACTTAAAACAAGGCAAGGTACATTGTAACCTATAACATCGTGTTTGCCATATGTTTCTTTATATCTTTTAACATATGAATAAAAGGAACAAATGTATTCTTTGATAAAAGAATGCCTCGTTTTTACTAACCACATTTTCAATAGATAGAAGGAACATTCCATATTGAAATTGTGTAAAAATGATAACCTAATTTATTTCAAAGTATATTTATTTACAAAATCAAAGAAGTATTTTGAATCAAAGGCCAAACCTGCTGACGACGGTGATTGGGTTGTATGTTTCAATTTTCTGTACCAATGACACCAAACCAAGAATTTGAGAAGCCGTCTCGGATTCCTTAAGATTAAGGTTATACAATGGTTCCACAAGTTCAACCAAACATCCTTTATCTTCTATCTAAGAAACAAACAAAATTAAGACTGCAATGGCACAAAATGTTAATGTACATGTCTAACCGTTTTACATATCTCTTTCAGCATAAATTTTCTCACTCCTTTAGAAATCCTTATTTTACGATATTTGATTTCTTCGCAATGCTCTTCCTGAAGTTGAATTTTGAAAGGAGTCAGAGTTTTCGTCTTGGTTATAGTTGGCACCCATTGTTCTGCCTGTAATACGTCATAAAATTTAGGTACTTAAAACACAATATTCGATAACATGTAAATCAGAAATATATGTTTTCCATTGGAAAAGAAAAAACTTTGGGTAGATTTATCCTTTGATTTGACTCGTACAGATTCAACACTGCTGAGAGGCTCCATACAGATAACAATTTCCGATTCGTGATCAGTTATGAGTCGCAGGAAATCTACAGCGTCCACTGGATTCTGATAGTGAGTGACGATAAATGTATCCCGGTTGATGAAAGACTATATCATAAACATAAAGTACATAAATGATATCTTTGTTAATACTGATCGTGCATTATTAATGGTTATCATTGAATATTTTAGTTATATTGTTACATCTGAAAAATTTGGATGAAAACAATATCTGGCAAAATATTGCAAGTAATTTTCAAGACTCACGGGCACAGATATTGCATCGATGTAAATCCCACGATTGGAAACGCTTGAAGTTAGAAACAACACGTACTTATCCACTAAAACATAGATATAAAAACAGAAAATGTAGTCAATAAATTCCTAAAATGTTTCGATCTAATGGTGCATTGTATTTTTACACTTACAAGGGAGGATTGAGGTTGACACATCCCTGTAATCTGACGCAATTTTGTAGTCCGTTCTTGTGTACTTTGGCCGCACTGTCAGAAGCCGCTACAACATGTTAATATACATGTCAGAAAATGAGTAATGCAAGTTGTATTCATAATAACAAACATTTTGATTTAAGATACACAGGATGAACCTCTGCCATTCAGTCAACTGAATGTTAACTGAAAGGTCTGAAAGGTCTGAATGGCACAGATACAGTCATTTCATGCATATATCTTTTACAATTTCATGCTATGCTATGGTATGCGAATTGAATGATATGCTATGAGATTTTAATGCAATGCTATGAGATTTGTATGCTATGCTATGAGAAATTGAAATGAAGGGTCTAATGATATGGTATACTATGCTATGCTATGCTATGCTATGCTATGATATTTGAACAAAAACGCCTCCATACACAGAAGAGTTCCACATATTCCGAAGTAAAATGATAAGAAACCAAAGTTTACTACTAATCTGCAATGTGAACATTTGTTCTTTCAAATAAAAACATTAACAACCGACTTAAAATCATGTTGTATGCTATGCTATGGTATGATATTCCAATGCTATGCTATGAGATTTCAATGCTATGCTATGCTATGGTGTATGTTGTAACAGATATGCTTGAACTGACTGTATGCCATTCAGTCACCTTTCAGTTACCGATCAGTCACATTTCAGTTAACTGAATGGCATAGATTCATCCTGTGATAAATCTCGTCAATTCGTGTCATTAGCTTCAATACCAATTTCTTGAAGTTGATCGAATGTAGAATCCATCTTAACTATCTTCAAATTGTCGTTATTCTTCTAAAATATGATATGAAAAAAAAGTGGAGAAGATATCTTACAACTATATACCTTAAACTCTTTTCTTATTAAATAATTATTTGCCGGTAGATCTCTTTTTGCATCTTGCATTTTCTGTAGAAACTCCGTTGTATTCTGAATGGAAGTTGTAGCTTTAAACATTTCATGGAGAGTCAGATATATTGTCTTGTATTGTTCCTGCAAGCAGAGTGTATAGTTTGTAACTTATAAATATAAATTAAACAAAATGTATGCATGTATATCAAAGATACTTACACTTGATGATAATGGAAACACATGTAATAATTAATTGGTTTTTAATTTAATAAACGTGATAGCTTGTTTATTTGTATCATTGAATTTAAATGTTTCAATTTTCTTTTTGTAGAACGTTTAGGTAAAATATTTAAACCAAAAAAACGAGTTTTCAATTATTTACATAAGTTTGGACCATATTCATCCTTTTGTCCCTCATTTTTTTCACGAATTCTGCAATGTTGATTTTGTTTTTCCTTTGACTTTCTTTGTACAAAGCATCAACTGCTATGTATGTCCCTGTTCTTCCAATTCCAGCACTTTACAGATGAAATAATGCGTCAAAAACTTACAGCGTTATAGAACAAAAACAATAACTTTGTTATGTATCACATCATTCGTCACAAATATATTTTTGTATATGTTGGGTAGAACATTCATAGATTACGGTCTTTTTCATAACAAATCATGAAGAAATAAAAATATATAATTCCTAAATGAACTTTGTGGAATTGCAACATATCAAGACATCGAATGTACACTCATTTGTTTTTTTGCATCAGACATTATGTTGTTTGATATTTTGATTTTCTTTTTTCATTTCAAGTGGAAATCAAGATGTGACCTTGATTAAATAACACAATGAAAATACCTGCAATGTACAATAGTTGGACCTTCGTAGCTGGAATGTTTTATTCTTGTCACATGATTGTGGAATAGTAAAAGACAAAGTGGATCCGGGACACTATGATCCGGCCAGGCAGTGTAATGATACTGGGTGATCGTTCTATTCTCACTTTTCTAAAATTTGCAAATGTTAATGCTGATAGCTGATGGAATCAATCTTACAGATAATAAACGAAATTATTTTGTCAATGCAGATTTAAGAATGTTTTGAACAGCATTACTTTTGAAGTTGTTTTAAAACTAATGAAAACAACACACGACTGGATTTGCAGTTTAGATAATCAATGTTATTATTTTCAGTAATATATTCTCCCTATATAACTCTATATAGACGAATAGTCAATAATTGCAATATTAACTCATCCGAAAAATATTGTCCAGTCAATATTTTTGTTTAATATTGACCGGGTAGGAATTATATCTAGAGAATATCCCCCCCCCCCCTATTTCAATTAATCGTTTCTGATTTGTTGATTCGAAAACGGTGACGTAATTTATCTTCGCGACTCCAAAACAATGTGACGTTATAATAGGCAATCAGTCAAGGCAAAAAGACAATGGACGCGCAATGCTAAGAGGGTTTGCTATCATAACGTGTATAAGGGATTGCGAATAATTGTAAGGAAAAATCAGTTAAAGCAGCGGTAGCTTAATTTCTATTGGCGGCGGATGATCAACAGGACCATTTGTTAGCAACGATAATTTGGAAATAGAGTTTGCACAAAATTGAGTTCGCGAATTTTTAAATTGAACTGAGAAAAATACGACGATCTGTTTTCAAATCAATTCTTCGCTTCGCGTCGGGCAATATTTCGTCCCTCAGGGGCTATTATAATCAATGTTGCCCTCAACCCCAGTCAATATTTGTATACTTTAATGTCCCCTTCAGTCTAGTTGTTATGATTTGTTGGTTTTTTTTAGGTCTTCAGAAAATAAATATTACATAACGGGTTTGAACAGCAAAAGACAAACCTACATTGTAAAGTCCCTGAAACTTTCTACTTTCCAACATCAACGGTGAGCGAACCTTAACGAATGGTGAGCAAACGGTGTCTGAACGCTCAACGGAATAGGGCGAGCGGATGTAATATGTGAACGATGTGCGCACGCAGAACGCAAACTGAGTGCAAACGCGAACGCAAAGTGAATAGTGAACGAATGTAAGATGAACGATTTTTCGGAACAAGACGGGGTTTATCCTCTGACTGTATTGCAACAAGAATACAGATGGATATCTTTATTATTGTTTTGTTACAGATTTTGCGAGAACATTTGCTTTAAATTTAACGCATTAGAATTCGGTCAAGATTTGAAAATAAAATTTAAAATTATTTTTTTATGAAATAAACTGTAAAAGTAATCTATACTCATTTTATCAATGATTGATAATTGAAAAAATTCAGAAAGAAGTAATTAATAGCGAGAAAGGAAACCGTTTTAAACTTGCGTAAAAAAAAAAGAATAAAATGATATAGCAATGAAATCATACTTGTTCAATTATGTTTTTACACAAATGCAGGGATATGCTATAATAGTTTAAATAATTACCATATAATCGGGGATTTTTTTTTTTGTAGAATATATGCCTAAACTAAACTGAGTTTATGGAAGTGCACGCGTTTCTGTTTCACATTTAAAATAAATGCCTAACTATAATTTTTCACAAAGTCTTGTCTTTTAATATTTCCCCTTAAAATCCTTTTGTTGTAATTACAGAAGGCGAAACTTTCTCACGTTTTCGCCCTCAGGGCACCGGAGAGCGAAGCTCTCCATACAGATAGCATGTGTATGTGAGAATAACGAGAGTATAGAGATGAAAAAAAAAATGTACCCTATGAACTTAAAAATCATCGATCAAGATTGCAGTCCGTACTCTTCGCCATTTTGAATCTCGCGCTGAAATCTTGTTAAGACGTTTATGTTATTCATTTTTGAGAAACACAGCACAAACCTCTGAATGATACAAAGTAAAATCTCCTCGAAGAATCTGAAACTATTCATTTGAATCTATTCTTTTTGCAAATTCTTTTTTTTTGCAAGTTTCCAGTGAATTGATAGTGAGAAATGTAAATGTGCAAATGGATTTGCCATCAAAACAGTTGCAACGTAAAACATATTAAATCAATTTGCTCAATGTGTGTATATTTAAATTTCATCATATCGTTTGCGTTAGAGATTCTTTCCATGTGCATGTAATTTATTTGGAAGTCACAAGTCGTCCAGTACCGTGTAAACGAATAGCTATTCAACAAATACAATTTAATTCTATCTTGCATTCCATCAAACCTATATTAGTGTGTATCTTATTTGATTAAGAATCAAATAAAAAAAAATAATCTATTAAAGGTATATATGCCGTTTTAACGACTTTTTTACGATGTTGAAAACCATACCTAAATTTTGTCAGCATGACTAGATGTATGAACAAGAAATTTCTAGAAAGTTTTGCAATCTTTTGATAAATATAAACGAGGTACTAGCCATAATTTAAAAATGAATAACTGCGAGTTACCTATGCATATTCATGAACGATTAACGTTTGCTATGGATTTGGGCATGTTCGCGGGAATAGTAATTTAGAAAAGCAGCTTGCAGAACGAGGTAATACAACAGGTTTGTTTACAGTTGTTTGAAATCATATAAACAGGTTTTTGTGCTTTTAACTGAAAAAAATATCAAATATTGTCGTATGCATTTCATGAGATGGTTGCGTATCAGCGATGAGAGCTCATTTGTAATTGATCATTATTTTTATACATATAATTATATTAATAAGAGAACGTCAAAATTATCCCTTCCGGGGCCCCTCGACTCAAAACATATACAATTTATAGATTTTAAGTAATCGAGTGAAAGCTATACAAGTTTCATCATATTCAGACAATGAATATCGTACCATAGACAAAAAATGAGCTTCTTATCCTTTATGAGGAAATATCTTATTAAACAAAGAAAACACACCGCGGTCTGACCCACCTGTCTATAGCAAGAAGCCGGGAAGCTCATAGTTAAACATTAATTTTCTAATACGTGTCCACCGCTCAAAGTGGTATCCAATATAGATTCTCATTTTACAACGTTCTTTGTCAAACTGCTTTTTTTTTTCTTAACTCTCCGAACGCGGTATTCTACTGCCGACGGACCGAGCACGTTTTTGCGTTGACATCTTGTGTACGTTCTAAAGTTAGCTTGTCACATGGCATGTTTATAGATATTTCAAAGTTGCGCGTTTACTGAGAGACCCAGTCGGTAGAATATTATTAATTATAATTTATATTTAATACTTTTAAAATGTGTTTGACTTTGAACTGTATAATTTGCAGAAAGTTTTGTAAGTGAACTTAATTGAAAAACGCGATCATTTCTTTTTTTTAAATTTTCATTTCAAACGGCACATTTACCTTTAATATTAGAGCTTGAAATTTATTTTAAAAAAAAACTTGAAATGAACTATAGATGGATAAAATCGAAATTCTGATGAACAAAACAATATACTTACCTGTGTGTTGGAAGTATTAAATCGTACGCGATGGATTTAGAATTGCGTAAACATCAAGTTGTACATGACTGTGTATGTAATTTAATTTCTAAATTTTATGTCTTACATATTTTTTTTACAAACTATAAACCTAATATTAACTTATGATGAAAAAATATCGTTTTTTACACTGTTTTACGAGTAATATTAAGAATGTATGGCTGATCTTCGGTTATCGACCGTACTCTTTGGAAATGAAAACAAATGGAGAAGATATTTACGTTTAGTTCCTGATTTAATTTCGGCCCATTATTTTAGATATTCGAAACATTTTGATTTAAACTGGTTATTTCCGTTTCTTTTATTTATTCCACGGAGAAGTTTGATTTTGTCAGACAGATTGAATGGAAGGTGACGATATTTCATAAATAATTTAAATAATTCTAAATTATCAATTCATAATGAATTTATTTGCTAACTGCCGATAATCCTGATGATATTGTAAACAAAACGATAACACACTGTATTAAATGAATTCCCTGTCGTTATTAACATATGCTAATGTTTGTTTTCATGTTTTATGTATGTAAGATGATTTTTCCTCTTCGGAGTTCCGGATGGCAATGGAAATGAAAGGTGAGAAAACACTGAACTATTGTTAGGCGCATACTAAACGCATTGTGACCGCACGGTGACGCTTGTTAACGATGTTCGCGAACGGAGCGAAGTGGAAAGCGCAAAACTGTAAACGATGAACGCACGGTGAACGAAAGATGAACGCAAGGTGAGCGAACAGTTAAAGTACAAATGCACGCTGAGCGCACAGTAAACAAATGATCGTTTCAAGGACCGCACTTCATCTATTAATGGTGTTGTTTCAACCATTATTGAAATACTATATACTTAGAGAAATGTTCCTCATATAAATACGAAGTTTCTGTTGACATTATTGAATTATCAGGCAATTATGGACCGTGTGTAGTAAAGCTATTTTAGCACCATTAAAATTTTATTCATTTCTGTATGCTTTAATTGGCTTTCTTGCACGAATTTCCCGTATTACCTGTTTGTGTGTCATTTTCATTCTACGAACAACGTAATGAGCATAACGCCTTTCATCAGTTGTACTTAATGTCAATAGGTCACAATCCATGTTTGCTTCTAAGTCTGGCCAATACTGAACACACTTTATCTTCGAAAATATAAAAGAATTTTAACATGAGTTTTCGGTTGAAAAAAGAAATGTCTATTACGTTTTTGATTATTTTTTTTTCTTTTTAAACAACAGACTTGAACGGAAATATTTTCTACCCTATACGGCTTAACAGTGTTTACCTTGGTTCCTTCCATAAGATTTGTTAACATGACGATTTGTGCTACCTTTTCTTGCCAAACCATAAACCAAAAGTCGTTGACAGTGTTTTCTTTTGGTCCTGTTGAATAAAAATAAAAACAATAAGCTATTAATGTATGACAAAATATTTCGGTTGTGTTTTATAGGATGAGCATCACAGGGATTGCTACTTTAAATGTAATTTAATATGTATTACCTTGTGTTGCAATGTAAACATTTTCTTGTCCAATTCCCTTAAAACAAAGAAAATAAATAACAAATCTTTTGGGTTGAACACCTTGTCATAAACCGCATGTTCACTTTTTGGTATATCTGTCTATTGAAATTGTACTCACATCAATATAATTAGCGTTGATGTAGTCAGAAGATTGTGTTGCTAGGGTTATTCTAGAATGGTCATCTGCAAGTATTTAGATAAATTACTACAAGATACATTTTACTGAAAGATTAATATATTCTTCTTTTTTATTTTTAACTTTATCTTTTTGTTCTAATTGAAGTATTTGATAGATATACATACATGGAAATATTGTTCTGAATCTATTCTTTGGTATATTTTCAGGAAGCTTTCCTTTTTCACATGAGTATTCCTCTCCATAAGACATTTTCTGTAAAACAATTAAATCATTTTGCTTTACTGCGACGACAGGAATTATATATATATATATATATATATATATATATATATATATATATATATATATATATATATATATATATATATGATAACCTTTAAAATTACCTACATATTTAAATAACAAACATATATTGTTATACCTACTGCATATTCTTCCTTAAAACTGCTGTCATCATTTTTCTTGTATTCTTCAATTACTTCTTCTAATTTAGTAATATCAATATCTAAAATAAGTTGTTCTTCTATTGGATCATCTGTATGTAGTTCTTCATTCAATTCAATGTTTTCGTATTTAGTTACATCGCTACCGCTTGCCTTAACAAACGATTTAACCTGTGTACATGGTATAATATATGGACCTGGTAAATTCCTGATTTCCTCCAAGTCACTAGTCTGGTAAAAAGTTGATATACTCTGAATATGGTTTCGGACGCCTATAAAAGATAGTTCAGAAAAGTAAAGTTTAAATTATCCTTTAAAAAAAGCATATTTCATCACCGTTCATAAAACAAAAACACAATCAGCAATACTAACGATATTGATTTAAACTGTCTGTTGTACATGTATGTTCGTCTCTGTTTGAGGTTGTACGTATTTCCCATGCCTTAAATCGAGACCTGTCATGTACACACATACATTTACATATTATTTGTAAAATAAATACAAAAACATATTAAATTGAAGGTTATAATACAAATATGATTTCATTTGATAAATCATTCTTAAATGAAAATGCATAAAACAATTATTACCTCCTGTACAGAATTGTGCTAAGGAGAACAATGGCTAACACGATACTTCCAACGAGGACTGGAATAGTCGACATTCTCTATAAACATATAAAAAGTAAATGATTCGCAAGCATATTAAAATGTAAATTTAATATAAAGTTCGCGAAATTTGAAAAAAAGGAGAGAGAGAGAGAGAGAGAGAGAGAGAGAGAGAGAGAGAGCATACTATTGTAAAATATAGTATTCAATAAAATTTGAAATGAATTGGATTTTTTTTACGATCTTTACATTTGTAAGCTATTCGGTATAGCAAAAAACGAACAGTATTGTAAGAAATTAAACTATACAGTATATTCTGCGCATACTTAACGTTCCCAATTGCATGTAATTTTGTCTTTAAAACAAAAATATTAACCTTACGATAATTATTTTTATCCTTGCTTAAATCATTCCCAAGAGAAAATACCAATGAATTTGATAAATCCTAACTCTCTTAATGACAAATTGGTTTGGATTTTGTTTGGTCGTGTTTGTTTTGTGTTTTACTTTTTCATTTGTTAATTTTTTACACAATGCACAATTGGGCAAAGTTTAGGCATTTAATTTACTGTTCATTTCATAATGTTTATACATGTAATTAATGTATTGTACATATGCTTAATGATATAAAAAAAATACTTAAAACTATGTAACAAACCTGTTCGTCGTCAATGCATTTCCCAGTTTTGTGATGACAATTTTCATTTAAACATATTTTACTACATTTCTGTGTGCAATTTTTTCCATAGAAAGTATTCTGGCAATCTGTCATAAAAAGAAAAGGGATCAGCTGAATAAGCTTTTGTTTCAAAATTATCTTTTCTCAAGAAAGTTCAAAATCGACATATTTTCCAAAAAACTCAATAATATATTAGTATTGTCTGCAACAAGAGTCACATATTAACCAATAATTGGCAATATATCTGCATCATTATATCATTCGCATGACGTACATTGTTTTGGTGTTTTGTTGTTTGGATGAATTAGGACTGCATGATGATTTGCTTTGCTACACTTATGGACTTGAATTAGTTTTAACTGTACTATTTACAAATTTACACACTTACGTGTTTTACACAGGTTTCCCTGATAACCCGCCACACATCCAGATAAACATGCTCCATTTATATGGTGGCAGTCGTTGTCACGGCAGTGACCGCAATGTTCACTGCAGTCCATTCCATATGAACCATTGTTGCAAGCTTTATTATATTCAAATTTTAATCATTCTTCGAAGCATTTTTTTCTTTAATTTGTTTTGATAAGCTTGTTATGTTTTTTATCATTTTGTTTTCACATATACATACCTCTAATCATCGGTCTTATTACATGCAGATGAAAAACTTCAGAATATCTCATTGTTAATTAAAATAAATGATTTTTTTTATGATAGTGATGGATTTGACAAAATGCAAAATTTAATATGTATCGAAATAAAGTTTGTTCAAATGATTGCACGGGTATGATAAGGCAACTCTCAGCGATCGATTGAGTAAAAATTCCTCTGATCGATATGACGTCACAATAAGCAGCATGCTGTCATATTTTACTCAAGAAACCTGTCAATTTTAACTTGATCTCTGGTCCAAATTATAAAAACTACAGGCGTAAAATGTCACTAGAAACTCTTCTAACTGAATATATCTTCGATTTCTGTGTATAACGTATTATCAACATTGATGACGTCACAAGCATGTTTAATAGATAAGATCAGTGTCGGGAGACAAATCATCGGAATGCAGTGTAAACAATGCCGAAATAAGACATATTTAATACAGATACCCAAGATTTAGATGATTGTCAGCTAGGATGTAATCAGGATAATACAGGCATGGCTATTTTGTTTTATCAGCGAGTGTTATAAGGTAAGCAGATAAACATTATGGCTTGACCGGCCTTTCCTCTGTCAGTGTGTACAAAAAAGGCAAAAGTGTAACACTACCCCGAATATTATGAAAGATGAATTTGGCAAATATCAAAAGCATATGACCTAAAATATTCAAAAAGTGCTGCTAGATTCCTTTGCTTCGTTGTTGAAATTGAAGTAGTTGAGGGGGTTTCCGATAAATAATGACAAAATTTATTTTATGCGATTAACAATAGGATTCTAGCAGTAATACTAATAATCATGAACTAATTGACGAATGAATTATTGTATAATACATACAAATGAACTTCGGGGTAGTGTTACAATTTTTGATTTTTATGTTAAGGTAAAAAAGTGATCTATTTTTAACTGTCACGTGATACCATGGCACGACAGCTTCAAAGATCGACTCGATTCCGAAGTAGAAATATAATATCTTGTTGAACACATTCACTTGATATTAATATTTAGCAATGTTTTCATAAAAATAAACAATTTTTAAAATGACCATAATTTCGACCATCATTAAACTCAAAGTTGCCTTAACCTACCTGAGTGTATAATCATTTTTTTTAAGTAAAAAGAAAAAAAAACAATTGTTTCCTATTACTTAACAAACACTTCCTCGGTAGAATTATACGTACTTCTTTTACACAATGTCCCCTGATATCCTGCATTGCAGCCAGTGAGGCATGTTCCATTAATATGTAAACACTGGCTTACGTCACGACACTGTCCACATGTGTCTCCACAATCGATGCCATAAGACCCTCTTTTACAATCTAAGAAATATATAACTGAAAGCTTTATTGTCATATATTTTTTTAAACTTACAATGATTTACATGTAATTCAAGTACTTGGAAATCCGCATGACGAACGAAAGAAGCCGAATATACGGTAATAGGGTTGCAGAAGTGTCTAGATTCATATAATTTTCGTTTGTAATTTGGTCACTGATTATATTCATGTCAATAAAAATATTCTCCTATAAAAATGTTTGTTTTTTTTTTATTACATTTACACCGTTAATTATTTAAAAAAAAACTGTTGCTATGCTGTTTTCATAACCAGTAACAATATACTCTCTATATCGGACAAACTCCACAAATATAAATCGACCCTGCGGATTGCCATATTGATCGATTTGTTTCGATAATTACAAACATTAGGTCATTGTATCAAGTTTATTTTCACATATCAGGACAATGCTAAACTGATTCGATTTTCGATTTTTTATATTTATGTTGATTTTTTATTTTTTTTGGGGGGGGGGGTATTAACTATTTTTGTATCATCGATTTAAAATCGTATTATATACGTCCCTAGTTAGGGATATGAATAATTGAAGGAATAGTGATAAGGCTTTCGCGGCTTAAAATATTGTGCCAGAAACTTTGCCTGGAATATCATTTTTTTTTTTAGATCAGATTTATAAGATTCAAAAGTACATACCAAAATGATTTTGTAAGTTTCATATAATCGTACAGTAATCAATTTATTCAAAACGCCTGATGGCGTTCACTTGTGTGTGTTATTCAACATTGAGCGTCACATAAGGGATAATATACACCGAATATTAATATCAGTGCACTATTAAAAAAAAAAAACTAAACTAGTATTTCTCAGCATATGAAGAGTATTCATCTACCTTTATATAAAAAAAAAGTTTACCTAAACTAATTAAAATATGGTTGATATTTAAGTAAACACTTTTTTGAGTCATGAAAACAAAATAGATTTAATAATAAAAATCGTATATGTATTCTTGAAATATTTTATCACGATAGAACCAGTAAACAAAAAAATCACATATTTCTCAAAAATAATGTTTGACAACATTGTCCAAAGAATAAATTATTTGATCTGGGGAAAAAAAACATAAAATATTATCTTTTAGAATTAAACTTTTTGTTTGATGGAATAAGCTGAATGATACGCCAATCAGGATAATCTTTTTCATTTTGGATGATGCATTTTGTTTAGACACATTAATTGTTATATAGCGTTTCCTCCCAAGAAAAATATAACAAAATATTATTAACTGAAATCAAAATATTCAATTAAATTACTGTTTGCATATTTTAAGCAATTGATGAAATGTACTTAAGATATTAACAGCAATTTAAAAAGTTCACCGGATATGAAGTTAGTTGGTCACTTGATCAAATCCTGAGAAGCCCAGAGGGCTTCTCAGTATATTTGATCACGTACCAATCAACTTCATATCTCGGTAAACGTTTTAACATTGCTCTTTATTATTTATATTTACGCTTGAGAGAGACAAATCATTCAGAACTGTTAAAATTACCGAGATTTTATGTTTACAATAATCCAAGCGACAAGCGATAAGCGCGTGCAGTTATCATTGTGACGTCATGGAAACGTTCACACATAATTGAACGTTTTCTTTATTCTATAGGTTCATATAAGGAAGCATATTTGCAAATGTAAATATAATGCATTTAATGGTAATGTTACATTTATCTGCAAGTCGTAATACATCAAATGGTGACCCAAATGTCTGCACAAATGATCAATTTTCAAATAAATATAATTATAAAAAAAAAACAATACAAAGTTTGCTAAAAGTAAAATTGCCATTTTATCTTAAACCAGTTAAATACCATAAATTATTCAAATATATGGAGAGTATGTATGATTATATTAACAATTAATCCATTGTTAATATTTTTTTTCAAAATGTATCTTACATATTTGTAGGTTAATTAAATAATATCCGCTTATATATATAAACAAAAATGCTTACAAATTGCAATAGGCTTAAAATGGATACGACGTGGTAAATAACTTTTATCAAAATGATATCCGATATGAGATCATCGAAATCTGCAATCAACCCTCATACGTACGCATTTTACAAACTTCTCCCGTAAAACCGGCATCACATCCAGTCACACATGTTCCATTGTTTTGTAAACAAACGCTAGTGTTCCGACAGTGTCCACAGGTTTCATTGCAATTATAACCATATGATCCTTCTTTGCAATCTCTAAGTATTTTTTTCTTATTCTAATCAAGCATGTATTTTAGTAAAATGTTAAATTTATAATGTAAAGAATTATTGTGTGATTTTTTTTTTATTATTTATTGGTATATAAACGTTTTAACTAATAAAATACCTACGAGTTTTACACAATGTTCCTTGAAAACCGGCATCGCAACCAGTTATACACATCCCGTCTACATGAAAACATTGTTTTATGTCCCGACAATGCCCACACTTTTCACTGCAGTTAAGACCGTAGAATCCTTCGTCACATGCTATTCAAAACAAATTTATGATATCTTTGAAAGGCTACCGTTGAAAGTGTTAACAATATCAGCATATGCTTTAACGACTGCATATCACAAAGTTTTTCGCTTATCCTAAATCAACTTAATACAACATTTTTATAAATTATAGCATTTATTTAATTTGTGATATGATTTGTAATTTAGGTATTTTGAATTTTGAAAAATTTCAACCATACATTTTGGATTTTAGCATTACCTTTTGTTACTTATATACCGGTATATATATCAACCAATCAGAACGTGCTTATATGTCACGTGATGTATATTAAACGCCACTTCGAAAACTTTTTCGTGTGTATTTTTAATGTTTACATGCAGAGTTTTTTTTTATCAACATTTTGAATTATATATTTTATTTGTGTGTAGAAGAGGTCACATTTCACATTACTTTATCTGATCTTACATCCAATGTCGGAAGATCTCACCATTGTTGAGACCTCCCCTTTAGTCTGTTTTTCCTTATTGTCAAAATAAATTTACAATCTTCACTAAAACATGTGTTATGTTCTTGATAGTCCCGGCAAGATCACCAATATTACATAAAGGGAATTTTTCCAAAAACCAATTACATGTATATTTGTTTTCGATGGCTTTCTTAGTTCATTATACTATTGCATATCAATCTTCATAATTTTATATTGTCTGCACAAACGTATTTATACAGTTATCCTGCTATACACTATGTGCTTATTACTATAATTTAAAACGACACATATTAGTATCTGGTTCTTTAAACTATCAGAACTCTTAATTTTTGTTTTGTATGCATAAAATTTATATGTTTTTGTTTTAATGATTACTACGTAAACGTATCAGTGCCACATTGTAATTTTTTTTCTTTAAAATTCTAACTTTAAAGTTGGAATTACCAACTTCAGTCTTGGAATTTCCAACTTTAAAGTTGATTTTTCCAACTTTAATGTTGTAATTTCCAACTTTAATCTTGGAATTTCCAACTTTAATCTTGGAATTTCCAACTTAAAAGTTGATTTTTCCTACTTTAATCTTGGAATTTCCAAATTTAAAGTTGATTTTCCAACTTTAATGTTGGAATTTCCAACTTTAATTTTGGAATTTCCAACTTTATAGTTGATTTTTCCAACTTAAATCTTGGAATTTCCAACTTTAATCTTGGAATTTCCAACTTTAAAGTTGATTTTTCTAACTTTAATCTTGGAATTCCTAACTTTAAAGTTTGAATTTCCAACTTTAATCTTGGAATTTCCAACTTTTTTGTTTGAATTTATTTCTTGTAGATATAAACTGGGCATAAACTTATTGTTGTTTATGTCTGAACTAGAAGTTTTCATATTAATATATAAGATTGAAAAGTATACAGTATCAGATATCAAATTACGAAATAATTTTTAATTAAAATAAATGTTAACATAATATGTTAAACAATAGGATGTCGTTAATTAAATGCAGGATTAGAAAGAAGCACACTAAAAGACAATTAAGATCAAAACAAAGCCTTGAAATTTGTATCTACATGGCGTTAATAAAGATTGCTTATTAAAAGAAATTCGTCTGAAATTGAAAAACTTATCGTAATATTATTAACAGATGATTAAAGTTGGAAATTCCAAGATTAAAGTTGGAAAATCCAACTTTAAAGTTGGAAAAATCAACTTTAAAGTTTGAAATTCCAAGATTAAAGTTGGAAAAATCAAATTTAAAGTTGGAAATTCCAAGATTAAAGTTGGATTTTCCAAGATTAAAGTTGGAAATTCCAAAATTAAAGTTGAAAAAATCAAGATTTAAGTTGGAAATTCAAAGATTAAAGTTGGATTTTCCAAGATTGAAGTTGGAAATTCCAACTTTAAAGTTGCAAAAATCAACTTTAAATTTGGAAATTCCAAGATTAAAGTTGGAAATTTCAACTTTAAAGTTGGAAATTCCAAGTTTAAAGTTGGATTTTCCAAGATTGAAGTTGGAAATTCTTGGAAAAATCAACTTTAATGTTGGAAATTCCAAGATTTAAGTTGGAAATTCCAAGATTAAAGTTAGAAAAATCAACTTTAAATTTGGAAATTCCAAGATTAAAGTTGGAAATTCCAACTTTAAAGTTGGAATTTTAAAGAATATTTTTTTATTACAATGTGGCACTAATACGCTTCCGTAGATTACATTTGTTTTGTTTGAGACCACAGGATGAAGCTCTGCCATTCAGTCAACTGAATGATAACTGAATGGTCTAGAAAAGTGACTGAATGGCACAAATATGCCATTCAGTCACTTTTCAATTACTGAATGGCAGAGATTCATCTGGTGGACCTCCCAAATGTTTTGTGATAAGCGTTCATGTATTGTGAACAGTTACCAATTGGAACCTGAACGTTTAAAAATATGATATATAAAAGAAGTTAGGAGCATAAGCACGTTTTGGTGAAAACAAAAATATTAGCAGATATAAAAAGACTAAAAGAAACTTATTATTGAAAAGATAAGAAGTATCAAATTTCAAATATAATTTATTTCAAGAAAACATTTGACTCGCTGAGCAACGACCATATAAATAAATTAACCTTCATGGCAGTACTCTCCCCTCCATCCTGGCTGGCATCCAGAATCACATAAACCATTTATGTTGTTACATCCATAGCAATTTTTGGAACATTTACCAGCACATCCCTCTCCAAAATATCTACGAGGACAATCTAATGGTAGAAAAAATACTAAAACATATACCTTTTGTGACTTATCAGCATTATTTTCAAAAACTGAAATTATAGAATCTATTGATGGGTATAATCATAACAAATATGGAATAAGTTCAGTTTGTCAAAACCCAACTTTTCTTCATTTGTTTATTGTCTTTAATATTTGTAACGTTCTTAACAATAATTAAGATGATTATATGATTTTATAATTATTTAATCCTAGCTCTCTGATTGGCTGATATCCAAAAATTAAAAAAATGTTTTTTCCACCTGTGCGTGACCTAGAAGGTCAATATAACATTTGATTGTTTCAGCATTGGAAAAAAAACTAGATCGGGGATTTCAAAAATTCTACCATTGGTTATCTTATTCATATCGTACAATGAGATGTCGCGTTTCTCAATGTGTTCGGCTGTGGTTTCAAACCAATCGGTGATGGAGTCTTCTTTGCTTGAAAACACTCAATTTGATATGTCTGAATCAACTCGCCTGAACCATATGATAAAACAGTTATTTCTATTTTTTGATCAATGCGATGATTTAACTTCCTTCGAAGTACAATATTCACTTCGCTTTCGGCTCGGTGAATGTTGTACTTCTCAGGAATCTAAATCCTTATTTGATAAATATTTTATTAAAAAAATCCCACAAGTATAGCGTTGATACGGATTAAAAAAGGAATACGAAATTTAAAAAAAACCAAAGAGCACTAAATATATGTGAGACAGTACTATGTTTTAACAAACCAAGGTGTACAATATAACTGTACGTATAAAAAAAAGTGAAATAACTATTCTTGATAATCGATTATAACGTGTACTTGTGGATGTTTTGAATGAAATCTTTAAATTATTTCATACAAATTGTTTTAAATGCACTGTTTATTTTTGACCAATGTGCAATTAACCATGTATTTATATTCTTACAAATTATTAAAAAAAATAGTTATTTACATGAAATTATCTAATAAATTTTGTTTTAACCCGTACAACACATTTTTTTCCAATGAAAACGTATGCTTCGTTATACAGTATTGGCATTTAATATTACTTTTAGCCCCCTCACCCCCCCCCCCCCCCCCCCCAATTTAAAAAAAATAAATTACCAGCTAGATAATTTGAACTTAAGTTCAAGCTTACGGATAGTTGGCAATTAAAACGTGTGTATAGCGTTAAAGTATGTAAAGACATTTGCTTAAACCAAAACTAGTGGCGTATACATACGGTTACCCGTTGGTTTGCTGAAATTTTCTTTGATTAAACAAAAAAAATGCGTTTCATACCATGAAGCTTGGATCATCTAGAGGTTGATAATTCTTGAATAATTAATTGTAAAACAAATTATCACTAGCAATGTTATGCACAAACAAAATACAATATTACTTAATTCGCATCGATGACCTTCGTAACCAGGCATACAACCCTGGCAGGTGCCCGTCTCTATGTGACAGTAACGACAGTTGACATCAGGACAGGGAATTGAACAGTTAGATCCGTAAAATCCACTGATAGGGCATCCTGAAAACAGTCATATTTCTTAATCAATGTGTTGTATGAAACCTTACCATAAGTATTATTTGGTATGAATAAGTTGAATATGCATGAACGTGTGCCAAATATTATATTTTAGGAAATTGCAATAAGAGTGTTATCAATCTTAATGGTAAACAATTTCAACGTCCTTAATAAACAAAAATACACATGACTTTAAACACCTGTCAATAAATTCAGTAACAATGTAATAGTTATGTCTATTTTCGAAGGTGTACATTTCACAATAGTATGCTATTAAAAAAACAGAGCAAATATTTCTTGTTATTTTTTATTGGCTGCATTCATTGTGTATATAATAAAATCATAATGTAACATTAATGTATTTTATATGTTGATAAAGATTTTTTTTAATACAATTTTAGCATTTTATTAGTAATATTAAAGGATCCTTACCATAAACCTCCACCTCACAGAGATCGCTTTCAGCAAATTCAGAGTAATCTGCTGGGTATGTAACATTATTTAGTCTCTCGTTGTAGTAGATAACATATTGCCCATGCAGGGTGCATGTTATATTAAACACAGCAGGTATGATGCTTGCTGAAAAGTTTGTGTCCTTAAAACACAGTGTTCCTTGTAATCTATTTGTTGTATTGGAGACATACATAGAGAATCCCAAGAAGGACGTCGCTAGATAATTTGAAGAACCTAAATCAGAACATGATTTAGTTCACAATAAATACGCAGACAACCCATCTACTAATATTGTCTACACAAACAGAAAATTCATTTAAACGAAAGATCATTTTAAAAGAAAATAATTTAAAATATGTTTACCACATAATTAAATGAATGTCATCAAACGATTTCAAAATTAAAAGAGTTAAAACACTGTTTTCAAATTGATTGGAATTTTTATGTGTTGCTTATGATAAATATGACTTATTTATGTCCAACACATATTTTTCTACAAAAACACACATAGTTTAACTTCGAACATGACCAATAAAAAAGTTAAGAATAAAAGACCACCAAAAGCCCTTATACATGTATGTGTTTTACGTAGGGCATAGAGGTCATTACTACATTAAGGGGGGATGTGCAACCATCTTGTACATTTAAGAATAAAAATGTAAACATTTCTTGAACAGGCTTGTTTCTGCCAAAACCTGACTAAACCTGTTGTCAAAAGTTAAAAAAGCAATACATATGGGATTCTCTATGATGGTTTGCATGTAAATTAAGCTTACAAGAGCAGAACAATGCATTTGTTAATCACTTTGAACTGTGCAATTACAGACTTCATCAAGATTTAATAAACTGAAAAAAAATATGAAAGGATGTCATAAGTGTCCACTCTACGACCATTTCTTGGGAAAAAGGTCAAAGCTTGCTTATCTAAATTGTAACTTTAACTCAAAAGAGGGTACCATATTCTTAAAATGTGTCTCAAAAACCATAAATTCGCACGAGATATTTTTGACTGTGTCTATCGAAGAACATTAAAGTTATATTTTCATTGAAAAATTTGTGTATACTTTTTTTACCTCTACCCTTCTTAAAAAAAGAAATAAATTTAATCTATACTTATAGAGCTAAAAAAAACCCATTGGAACTGGTATAGAGATGTCTGTCACATAATGTTTTGAATTGACTTTTTTTTTTTTTTTCGATGAAAATATAACGTCAATGTGCCTCAATAGACCAGGAGATATAAGTATAGATTGGAATTTTCTTGTTCTGAAGATAGTTCCCATGACGACTGATAAAAAGGGGTATCCTATTTTGAGGCAAAGTAACTACATTAATGTGCAAGATTCAACCTTTTTCTCAACAAATGGTTGTAGGGAGGACACCAATGAACCCCTCTCTTATTTTTTAGACATTGAAATCTTGAATTTAAGTCTGTAGCTGCGCAGTTCTACAGCTGTTCTAAGTGATTAAAAAGGCATTGCTCTGTTCTTGAAAGCGTAATTTGCATACAAAACATGAGAACCTCACATTTATTGCTTTTTCATCTTTTGACAACAGTTTTTGACAGATTTGGACAGAAACATGCCAGTTCAAGAAATGTTTACATTGTTTTATTTTCAAACGTATAAGATGGCTGCACATCCCCTTTAAATCGAATTCGTCTACTGTGCATAAGAAATGATTTTAATCTTATTAATAATATCGGACATCAAGGAAAATAGTTTAATGATAACGTTAGAAATAAATAGGGTTTACTTAAGACCTAGATCGTCTCTCAACAGGACCGGAGAAATGATCAGTGGAAATACAAAACTCTTAGTATAATAGAAATAAATTTCCTGTTATCGTGAATGTTGCAGAATAACCTCCTCGATCTTGAAATGTTGTAGAGTCACCGAGTTGGTAAGTGACTTTTACCAAGATATATAATATAATATAATATCTAACTTCCGGCACTTCAATTAACATTTTCATTTGTAGCATATTTTATTCTAAATTTCTATTTATTATTTTTTTTTCTTATTTACTAAGACATATTTTGATTACCATAGCACCTAATAATTTAATGTAATATTAGGTTGGAATATCGCAATTACAGGCCAGACAGAATGTGGTCCGAATAACACACTTGAGCCTTCAGCTCAGGTGAGCTAAAAAAAAAAATCAAAGATGTATTTCTTATTTCATTTAATAGAAATACTAAATACTAAAGTATTTGGTTGAAAGCATTATTTCTACAACATTTTTTACGATGAATATTAAGGTACGAAATTTTTTCGGAAAAATTATTTAAATGAATATACCCCAAAACAAATTATTCGTCATGTAATAGATGGTGACGTAATGGATGCTAAGGATGCTTGTCAGGTTCACCCACCAGGTGGCGGTTTGACCACTAGCTGATACAGCACATTGGCCTTCACTCCATCTCAGGTTCGTTTTGCGTCCATCTACAGCATTACTTGCTGCAAATGTGTCGTTATCTTGGAAGAATGGGGTTTGTTGGTATGCTGGTTTTTTAATGGCAATGTTTTCTAATAAAACAAAAACAGGAACTAAAAGCTTTAATCCTACGACAGTGTTCAACCCTTGGCTCATAAATCATGGTATAAAATGTAAAATATAACTAAACTAGAAACGAGCTCGTTGCAAGCAACGATTAGGTCTTCCGTCGCAGCTGCGTCATACTTGTGACGTAATACAAAATTGATTACCTGGCCTTGATACGTCTTAGGATACGTCTTAGTCTTAAGTCTGTTTATCGAAGCTCTCCTAAATTTAGGAACCGCCATAACTTTGTCCTAACTTTAGGACAACACTTACCTTGTCCTAAGACCATCCTAAGGTTGTAAAATCACGTTTTTGGGGATATTGGGACTGTTGTGGAGCTTTTTCCAAAGACCGGTAGAATAAGGCAATCTTTTGTACAGTTCCAGCATTTCCGACAAGCATCAAATTCCTAATCCGGGGGGGGGGGGGGGGGGGAGAGAGAGATTGTCATTTATTCTATCATGTACGTTTTTAACAGAATTATGTAGAGAGTAACCCCCCCCCCTTTCCGTCGCTACATGCTCGCCGGAGAGCAGACAAATTATTTTTGTTTGGGCAAATACTCTCTTTGTTTGGCGACAGAAAATCATTCACTTTTTTTAATATTTACACTAAGTAAGTTACATTCATTGTTTTGATTAATAGTATTGACCAAAAACCAAAAAAATAAATATCCAAATGTCCTTGGCCAAAGAGTAAATATACGTCGGTTTATATAAGACGTGCGTTATCATTCTTATTTTTATCACTTCATTCTGAAAAATAATCCTTAAAAAAATCGTAATGATGAATAAACTGTATTTATGTATTTTCGACATTGATTACAACTTATTTCTTATTTAACCTGTACGTGTTTTTCTATATGTTGCAGATTAAAGGAAAATTGTCTTTGTACATGTAACGTTGAATTCTAAGTAAAGCGCGTGTTTATGTATTACTTGAATAACAAGAGTATCAAAAGTTAATTTACACTCCAAAAATGCACATGTGTTGTTTAAATAATTATTTGCTTGTGAGCCAAAAGCTGTCCTAATACATATTTTCTTTACACAAAATAGCATTAGATTTCTGGGGGTTTTTTTTTTTGTTTTCTGTTTTTTTTTTTTTTTTTTTTTTTTTTTTTTTTTGTTTCCACTAAATTTGATATTGGTCACTGATATAAATTTAAGTAAATGTATTTTTTTTAAAAAAAATGTATATCAATTCAAATTAATGGTTTTAGGCTTTGTTATCGACACGTATAATTTTCTCTGGCGGAAAATTTAATGATTTATTTCAGCACAAGTCTCTCAAATTCTATCGGTATGAATTGGTGTGAAAATAAGAATGATTTTAGTAGCTTAGGATATCCTTACTTAAGATGTTCCTAAAGTACCTTCGAGCTACATCTTAAGACGTGTCCTAAGTTGATCTTAGAATGTTCCTAACTTTTTTCCTAAGTCATATCTTAGGAACACACTTAGGTCATATCTTAGGAAAGTTTCGTGAACATGCCTGCTGTTTTCTAACTACTGGAACCCCCCACCCCCACCCCCACCCTCAGTTTTCTTCGAACAACATAGTACTAATATTTGTGTATCTTTGTCAAGTCGATTGATGAGAATAACGAGTCTACTATAAGTACTATACGATATAAGCAAACAGAGATCTTTAAAAGTTATCTATAGTTTGATTCTCCGCATGTTGTTTTTTTGCATGTGCAGTTTATTTTGAGAAACTTTGTTAATCATCATAATTGTCTAAATATATTAGACATAATCGCATGGACGACGACTTTATTTACACAGTGGATATACCCGATATGAAGTTCAAAAGACATGACATTTTACGCGCATTTTTAAAAAAATACAGTTATATGCGTAGATCCTGAAAATATTTAATTCTGAGGAATTATTTTGTTTTCCGGGGAGTGGGGGGGGGGGGGGGCCGGGGGGACGAAACCTTTTTTCCAATAACTTTAAGCATTTTTTTAATTAAACATTTTCAAAATTATCGGAATGCCAATATTACCTTTCAATGCAGCGCTATAAAATAAAATACTAACAGTTAGTCTCAGTGAAAATTCGGCCAACCTGCGTACGCGTAAGAAAGAAATGGCAATATTCAAGATTTTGTTTTCAGACCGAGAGCTACAGATCTGCAGCTAGAGAGATCGTCTGCCTCTTATTGATCATGTGAATTTATTATTGTTTCAAGGAGGCAGTTTTATTTTACATCAATGATTTTTTTTCTTTAAAAAGCAAGAAATCGGTCACATTTTTCAGTGTCATCATTTTAAAATTCATTTAAGGCACTAATAAAATTTTGTATGAAGCTTCAAGATACAACTCTTCATTGTTTTATCCGAAACGTTGCATGGAAAAAAAAAGATTTACATTGCATTCTTTTAAAATACAAAAATACATGCACAATGAGCTTAGACTTACAGCTTACAAAAACCATAAAGAGAGATTGAGAACTACTTAATTTTTTTTTCTTCTTATTTTTAAATCAAAAGAAATTCAAGAAAAAATCAGAAGAGTTTTTCTTGATATGCATGAATGAAAACATTGATCAGATAGGGATTCTATATCGTGCCAGCACCTACAGCCTGATACACGGTAACATGGGTCTTAGGACTTTGGATTTAAAGCTTGCTTCCTGGGGGGTAATAATGTATTCGATTTTGTATACAAACGGAGTTATTGATACTATAATATCAATGTAAAAAGGACAGAGAATCTCTCTCTCTCTCTCTCTCTCTCTCTCTCTCTCTCTCTCTCTCTCTCTCTCGTGAATTCAAAATGCTCAAACATAAGTCTTGGTACGCCGCTATAAAACTGTAAGAATTCTCAAAAAAGAAACTCAACTCAATTCTTGAGAAAAATTTACAGTTTTATGGTACATGTACAATTTTCATATTTACATTTGATAAAACAGAATTTGAGAATTTTTATTTTGCTCAACTTTCACAAGATGAACCTCTGCCATTCAGTCAACTGAATGTTAACTGAATGGTCTGGAAAGGTGACTGAATGGCAGAGTTGTGCCATTCAGTCACCTTTAAGTTACCTTTCAGTCACATTTCAGTTAACTGAATGGCAGAGTTTCATCCTGTGTTTTTTATGGCAGTGGCCGAGTCTGAGAATTGGGGAGTTGAGAAAATTCTCAGACTTGAGACCATTCTGAGATTCAAGAATGTTTTATGGCGGCGGACCCTGGCGTATACATGCATGCATTGAAGTTGCAGCATTAATTGAGAAAATTCACCACATACCGTTAAGATATATACTAATATATACTATTTCATGCTTCCAATTAAATAATTTTGTTTAGTCATGAGACATTTTTCTTCCTTTACAAGTTATTGAGAAAAAAACTTCTGAAGCATCTAACTCCCTAAAAATAGGGGCCCGCCCCTTTTTCCTAATACCAACGAAAGGTCTCAGTAAGACCCACAACCTTTGAAATACATCTTATAACAAAATATTATCAGGTGGAAAACTCTAAAGGAAAATACATGAACATTTTTGCAATTTTTTATAAATTCTATTTCAACACCTATATCACTCCTTTTGTTTGCATTTAAATAACAAATGAAATATGTCTTGCACCATTTCTATGTATCTGCTTCCAAACCAGCCAATCTTTGAGATTCTGCCAGTCTTCGTTAAAGCTAAACCCATTCGACAAAAGGGGCCGTTAAAATTTACTTAAAGGGGAATAACTCAAAAATGGGTAGGAATTTTCATCAAGTAAAATAAGTATCGTTAACATTGTGCGGCATGTTATCAGACCTGAAAATTCCAAAAGAATCGGTGAATAAACGATTGAAATATTAAGGATCAAAGTTGGCGTCTAGAAGAAAAAAAAATAAGAAATCTGAAATTTTTTCAGAATAAAAGTAAGGTCATCCGTTCGGAAACGGAAGACCTTAAATATTCAATAAATCATTAAGAAATGTGCTTAACGCATGGTTAAGTAGAAAAAAATGTATTTTAGATAAATGAATGACAATTACAATGATTAACATTGAATTTTACAGGATTATTTTTATCGAGATATAATCCGTCATAGAATATGTTTAGTCGATTTCAGAGATAAAATCAAAAGATTGCAGGCATTTATTAAGGCCTTCCGTTTCCAACGGAAGACCTTATACTGATTCTGATGGAAATTCTTCAGTATGTTATTCTTCTTCTAGACGTTTTTTTTTTCAAATTGTAATATCTCGCTTAATTTCTATTCAATTGCACTCAAATTTTCAGGATATATTGTAAATAATAATAAGTTTTCTATGACTTAAAAATATAGGAAATTGCTACTTCCTGTTGCGAGTTATTCCCTTTTTAGCTCACCTGAGCTGAAAGCTCAAGTGAGCTATTTTGATCACATTTTGTCTGTCTGTCTGTCCGTCTGTCTGTCCGTCTGTCTGTCCGTCTGTAAACTTTTCACATTTTAACATCTTCTCCAGCATCACTGGGCCAATTTCAACCAAACTTGGCACAAAGCATCCTTAGGCAAAAGGGATTCAAATTTATGAAAATTAAGGACCACGCCCTTTTACAAGGGGAGATAATTAGGAATTATTGAAAATATTTGAGAAACTTTCAAAAATCTTCTTCTCAAGAACCATTAGGCCATGAAAGCTGAAACTCATGTGAAAGCATCCTCAGGTAGTGTAGATTCAAAGCTGTGAAAATCATGACCCATGGGGGTAGGATGGAGTCACAATTGGGGGTCGAATTTTTACATAGGAATATATAGAGGGAATCTTTAAAAATCTTCTCCCCAGAGACCAATCAGCCAGGAAAGCTGAAACTTGTATGAAAGAATCCTCAGGTAGTGTAGATTCAAAGTTGTGAAAATCATGACCCTCGGAGGTAGGGTGGGGCCACAATGGGGGTCGAATTTTTACATAGGAATATATAGTTAATATTTAAAAATCTTCTTCTCAGAAACTATTTGCCCAGGAAAGCTGAAACTTATGTGGAAGCATCCGTATGTAGTGTAGATTCAAAGTTGTGAAAATCATGACCCACGGGGGTAGAGTGGGTCCACAATGGGGGTCAAATTTTTACATAGGTTTATATAGAGTAAATCTTTTAAAAAACCTTTTTCTCAAGAACCATTTGCCCAGGAAAGCTGAAACTTATGTGGAAGCATCTTTACACTACTGGCTCTAAAAACCCCTGTCCGTATGAAAATATCCTGTCTTTCCCTGTCACCCCCTGTGTTTTCCCTGTCATCCCCTGTGCACCCCCTGTCAGCTCCTGTACACCCTGTTATCCCCTGTCAGCCACTGTACACATCCCCCTTAGTGCCACCGTAAGCCTATGTCAACCCTTGTACGCCACTGTCATCCCCTGAAAGCCACTGTATTCCCCTGTACATGCCCCTAACACCCCCTATACGGTTTTTGACAGTTTATAACAGCCTTTTCTGTTCTTTATTTTCAATATTTTTTTTCTTAGTTCAATTATTTAACTTTCATGTGTTATAGATTGAGCTATAAATCAATTTTTGCACTCGAGCGCCGACTCACAAGACAAACTGTTATTGTAATTTTAGAAATTATAATATGTTTTTATTAATAATTTATTGATACAGTACTTTAATAATCATGCTTACAACTAAAGACTCGAAATTCACCGGATGGTAAATTTCAGGCGAGGGCGGGGATTATTTTCAGTAGGGATGAAAGCCTTCGTGGCATTTAGTCCTTTAGCGGGCGGGAACATCACTACTCCGTAATGTTTGAAAAAAAGATATAAGAAATACTGTGAATTATGTCTACAAAGACCAAGCGCAGCAAGTGGTGTTAAGCATTTAATTTTGTGTATCTAAACAAATATTTGCAAACTGAAACATGTTAATTAGTCAGAATGCAGAATGTACATGTACAAGCAGCCATGTTACGATAGAGCACGTCTTTCTTTTTTTATAACAAGTTTCTGATTATGCCTTTATCAATTTCCCGTGGATAACAAAATAAAGCTTCAATAGCTTATAAGTTTGCCTAAGAAATAATTTTAGTATGTTTGTTAAATATGTTTCTAAGCGGCATATTGGACCCTTGAATTGAATTTTATATGATGATTAACTCTCATAAACAGTTTTATACTTCCTAAAATCTAAATGCCAGTGAACAGAAATCCGCGGCCTTTGTCAGAACATTCACAACATACATGTAAATGTAGCACTAGTGTTTACTATAACTGTAGCAGTTAATACAGATACGGAGAGAGAGAGAGAGAGAGAGAGAGAGAGAGAGAGAGAGAGAGAGAGAGTGTGTGTGTGTGTGTGTGTGTGTGTGTGTGTGTGTGTGTGTGTGTGTGTGTGTGTGTGTGTGTGTGTGTGTGTGTGTGCATTAATTTTGAATTAAGAATTACTAAAATTAGTTTACCCGGGAATTAATTTCCTAAAATGTTAACATGCAATCCTAATTTCATTCAATTCTTTATCATTATTTAGATTAACTTAATGCGATCATATTAATTTTAATCCACCAATGTTTTTTTTTTACACCGTATCAATTGATCAAAGAATTGATTGAAGTTACAGTTTTCAAAGAAGAGGATTTTGACATTATTTTTTCACTCGGTCTGTGGTTATATAATAGCTACTGTACACAGCCCTTCTTGACAATTTGCAGAACACTGTAGCGAAGTAGGGAAAATGAGATGACAGACACACGTGTACATGTATATACACACACTTCCTCAGATCTGAATGGTCGCTCACTGATTATATAATTATAACTACTGTATACACAGCCCTTATTGACAATTTGCAGTGCACGGTAGCGAGGATGGGAACAATGCGGTGACAGACACACGTGTACTTGTATATACAGGGTGGAGCTACAATGGGGCGGGGGGGGGGGCGGTCAAATATTTTACATAGGAATATATAGAGTAAATCTTTAAAAATCTTCTTCTCAAAAACCAATAAGCCAGGAAAGCTGAAACTTGTGTGGAAGCATCCCCAGGTAGTAAAAATTCAAGTTTTAGAAAGTCATGATCCCCGGGGGTAAGATGGGGTCACAACGACGGGGGGGGGGGGGGGGGGGCAAATTTTAACATAGGAATATATATAGAGAAAAGTCCTAAAATCTTTTTTCTAAAAAAAGCATTTGCCTAGAAAAGCCGTAACTTTTGTAAAAGCAACTTCAGATAGTGTAGATTCAAATTCGTTAAAATCAAAATCTTGAGGAGTAGTTTGGGGCCACATTGGGGATCCAGTTATACAAAGGAAAATATTTTAATAATTCACAAAAACTGAAATGTTATGATACGGTACATGGTTTTACTTATATGCAAGCATTTTTACATATTGCTGATTCTTTAGAATTGTTTAGACTTTGGCCCCTGGACGATTCTTGGGCCTCACAAGTGGTTTAGAGTTTGATTTAGGTTTATATCCCGTATATAAACAATTGTTTAGGATCTTTTTGAGAACTGCAATGCTCAACATGTGATATGACTAGGGGGGGTTGGGTTTTTATCTATACAGGATCTACATATATTATACCACTTTGTCCAGATATTTTGTATTATGACTCCATTAAGCTGATTTTAGCATGCCTATTGTTGCTCAGGTGAGCGATGTGGCCTATGGGCCTCTTGTTTAAATAGTTAACGGGTACTCCTTTCCGGACAAAGGATCCGAGACGGTCCGTAGCAGGTGATTTTAAGTTATAAATCTTTAATATAAATACCTTGAACGTTGTCCTCCCAGTTTTAATTTTTCGATTTTCCTTATTAAACCAATGAAAAAAAATAATCGAAATTAAGTTTAAAAACCTGTTAAATTTTGCTCATGTTTTCGCTCCGTAACTTTTTAAGTTGAAAACTTTTGTAATCACATATTGAACAAAAGTTGTGCAAAATATCAAGGGCTTTCGTTTGATACCCTACAAAAGGGGCCGGCCCCTACATTCAGGGATCTCGAGCCCTTGAAAGTATTTGCTTTATAACTCGAAAACAGTAAAAAATTCGATATGGCCGTCGCAAGAAAAGTTAATCTTTGTGATCGTGATAACTTCATGAAAGTATTATTTTGTTCGGGTTTTGCGTTATATGAGATTAAAAAGCTAAACATGAAGACAGGTACCTGCTTTCATTTAGCAAATAGAAGATGATCTTTCAATTATGCGTAAAAGTAAAATAAAGTAAAAAAAAACATTGTTCTTAACTACGTGGGATGCTCAAAATTATTTAGAAAGGGTTTTAATGTGTCCCGTGCTTTTTTCACCACTTTTTCTGAGATATTTATTTTTCTATTATTAGGTTCTTAATATTTAAAAAAAAACATGCCTTTAAAAGCAATATGTGAAAAATAGTTCTCTCTCTAACTTTCATCTTTTTTATTAAATAAGCACTTAATATAAATAAAACTATTAGGGATATGATAACTACAAATCAACCCTTTCCCGTAAGCCTTGTGTATATGTTTACGTAACTCATCCCTCGCATGTGGCCCAGGAGAGCCATCGAGCGTGGATCGACTAGAGATTTGCGGTTATCTAATACACAAGCTTCGCGTGCTTGTACCTTATATCTGATACTGACTCAAAGAATACTACTCCCTAAAATCTTTATATCTTTGATTTTGCATGAATTATAAGCTTAGTTAACATTTTAAGTACAATGCTTACATGTGCTATGTAAATGATGCAAAGCTTTTGTTGTGGATTATTTTTTTAAATTATGAATTCTGTGGTCATAAAAAAAAAATTGTTAAACTAAATAAAATGATGTCCGTAGCTTGTGTAAATGTCATACTACATGTATATATCGCACTAAATTCATAGGATCAAGCTTAGTGCGCGAATATGTTAGTTGCAGGTAGCCGTTCGGTTTGCATACATGTACGCATGGCATGTTTGAGATAATGTACATGGACGTTGTAGACTCAACGAAATGAAAATGATTCTCCAAAAGCAAATATTCCGCTTAAAGATCTCTGTATTATTGTGCAGCGTTCAATCAGCCACATACTCTTTGTACGTATTTATGCCAATCTCTCATTGAGGGCCCATGTAAAAAATTGCATGATGTCCAAATACCTGTTAAACGGAGTTTGTTATATTTCGTATTTGATGCCCGAAAGCTCACAAAAAACGGTCAGAAATGATCATTATCTGCAAATGTTAAACAGGTTGAAACTCAAGTGCCAAATATCGAAAAAAAAATCCTAAAATAATTTTTGAACATCTTCTGAAATAACGATCAATTATTAGATAATAAAACTGGATTAAATTGTGCTTGGTATCTTGTAGAGCATCAATGCATACTAAACTCACTAGTCGTGAGTTTTTAAATCAACAATATTGCGTATCAGTCTTCTTTTCATCGGCCACTCGCTGAATTCAATCGCTCATCGACGCTTTGTGAATCGTCGGGATCAAAGCCACCGATACACGCATGCGTGTGAATGCTTTAAAGTATGTTGCATCTTGTTATACACCCCCAAAAAGGACACTTAAATTCGAATTAATCTGAACGAATTCATAATATAATAGTTAAAGTGTGAAATCAAATGTTAATCTTTCATTGCTATAGCGTGTTATTAAACACTTAAACTCTCTCTCTCTCTCTCTCTCTCTCTCTCTCTCTCTCTCTCTCTCTCTCTCTCTCTCTCTCTTTTCGAACTTCACGAAAGACGGTTTGATTCCGTGCGATAAGAGAATGTGAAAAAGGAGATAATTAAAATATTGCTAAAACCATGCCGTTTCTACAACCATGGATTCGCTCTAAAACATTAAACTTTATTAGGCGAGGATCATGGAAGAGAGTCTCCCACCCCTGCGTCTGTTTTGTCAGCTTTTCGTCACAGTTTAAGACACAATTTTTACAACTAAAGTATGATCCAAAATTCATTGGTTTGAAAACGCCACAGCAACACTTTAATAAGTTTTTTTGAAAAAAGAACATGATGTGCAGAGATTGATTTCATTTTTTTTTAATTTTTAAAGGTACAATGTATAATACACTAACACTATTTGTTTCAAATAAAAATTTGTTCCATGTCAATATGTACAATTCTGTCTTACAACAACCCCCCGCGAATCCAAAGCTTATACGTGCGTTTATAGAAAAACCTAAATAAATATTTCTATTATGTACTCTATTAAAATTCTAAAATTTTATAATACTTTGATATACAGCAAGATCCTTTGTAGTACTTAATTGTTAACTTTAAAACCGTCAAATGTGGATCCGCTCCATTTACTAAAATCTATGTGACCCGGAAGCTCAGGTCTTTGCGATTGCCAAGTTCTTTATTTCAGTTCAAATTCCGAACTCTTAGGACTTATTTTTGCTTATTATTAATCAATAATAGCTAGCTAGTAGAAAAAATCCCCGATTGGCACAAGTATAATGTATATAATATCTACAGCAATTGAATGTTCTCGACAATCCCATTTACCGGACAGTGTATAAAAGCACAAAAAAATCACGTCAAAAATTCTAGTAGTATAGAAATCCTTTTTGGCCAAAATGCTTTAAAATTATCCTATTTTGCCGTTAGATCAGTGCACTTCTTCTGCAACATTGATGACGTTGAGATTGTTCGAAACATAGTATGACAGGTACATAGGTCATCATCATTTTAGACAGAATTGCAATCACGTGATACACAAAATCAAAGTCCAAAACAACATGGTTTGTTCCGGATGAGTTTTAACGACTTGTAAACTAATACATGTATGTTATGACTTAAAATGCGTGAAATAATCAACTTGGTTTATTCCAAATGAGTTTTAACGACTTGTAAACTAATACATGTAGGTGATGACTTAAAATCTGTGAAATGATCATATTTTGTATATTTCTTCTTATTTCCGTTTTCATAACCCAAAGGTAAAAAATCTTTTTTGAGTCACAGTGTCACTTTAGAAAAAAAATAATGTGTCAATCGTTCTTTTTCGCCTTGCAGCTGCGACGGAAGACCTATTTGTTGCTGTACAACGAACTTTGCTCTAGTTTATATAGTATTTTTGTGGTTTCTGATAGAGAAGAATAGCAAGTATTTAGTCAGTCTTAAAGCCCAATATGTCTCGTAAAAAGGATTGATCGCTACATTTATATTTATATGCTGCTATCCTTGTAATCTATTTTTTCGTCGCAAACGTTCAAACAGTTTAAAATAATTCAATGTAGAGGTTTTACCTGTGTGGACGTATGATTTCACTAACTTATTTCAAGCTAAGCTATTATTAACATCAATTATTATATATGTAAATGAATGTGCCTTTTAGAAGTCGTGTTTAGCTTAAAGTAATACATCAGGAGTAAAACCCTAAACGTTGCCTCATAATTTTGAATTGACCAAGTTTACATACCAAATTGCAGCAACAATCAAATAATTACACCCTTTCCTTGTTTGAACTACATAACAATAGTTATTTGATGAATGACTTGCTACTGCTATGTTTTTAAAACGCGAATGAAGTATTTTCATATTGCATGGTCAACACTCAAATTTCTTTATGTCACAGTTTTATTCAATGAATAGTTTCCGTAGACATTTTATATCTGTTCAAAGGCACAATTTTAGTTAAGTATTGAAAAAGATCATTGTTAAGTAATGATTTTTTTCGGATAATTTTGTTTGTTTCAAATTAAACGTTTGATCAAAAAGATATATTTCAAATGAAACAATTTAACTACTTTTTCAACACTGTGTCATGTACATGTAACAGAGATAGGGTAATATTAATTTGTAATGGTAATTGACTGTAAATTATTACCAATGTTGTTGTAATTGAGAGTAATGTGTAATTTGACAAATTTCTAATTACATGTATTAGCAATTCTAATTAATCATTTTCAATAAAATATTACTTCAATAACCTTTCCAATTACTTTCATTTACACATTTGAGCATGCGTGAAAAAAAGTTTCTCTTTCAAATGTATATCCACTATCCAAGTAGTCATTTCATACAAGGTATTATGATGATTTGCTTAATCACTTTCTCCTAAAATTTTTCGTACCTTCTGATTGAAGAAAAATATATTTCAAACTATCATTGTTTGTGAATAAAAAAGTTAATTTTTATATACAATGAAACGTACTTTTATACAATAATCAGTATAATATTAATTTATGTACAATTTTTATATTAATACACAGGCAGTTATGAATTTGTTTGTTTTAGAACTAAGTATTTAGAACTTGCGTTGATATTTTTGCTTTTATTTAATAGAATAAAATGCATTTCATTTCATCAGGTGTAATTTGTAACATAATTTTTTACATCTGTAAAGTGATTTTTATTTTATTAATTGCATTTAAAAATTCTTGCCATGGAAATGGTTATTTAATTGAAGGTTTTACTTATGCAATTGTAATTTAATTGATAAAGTTGAATAAAATCGACCCCTTCATGTTATTGACAAACATATATTACTTTTTAAAATCTAAGTTTTGTTGATTACATGTATAATTAAAAGTAGCATAGAAAATCAACATTTTCTGTAGTACTTGAGTACCTCAGTATCTGAAATATGTTCAGAGAAACTTTGCTGACTGTTTATGAATATGCAATATGTTGGGGGTAAAATTAACTACATTTGCTTCGATTCACGTTTGCCCCGTTTCGAAAATATTCTTGTAGATGTAAATAAACTTAAAATGAAGTATCATAAAACTAGATGCATTTTGCATTGTTATTGCAGGTGAAAGTGTTTAATACATCTCATGTGAAGAATAGTAGTTTCGTTTTAACTTCAAAATGAATGTTTCTATAAGCTAGCCCATTCGTATATCATAAACTAACCTCCCTCATCAGATTCGCATGAAAGAAGTTTTAACTGTTAAATTTGTCAATCAATTTTGTATGCTACAAAACAAATGTGTTTTGTGTGTATGTGTTTTATTCCTAAGTTTAGAAAGTTTTCAAATTCAGTCTGAAGTTATTACATAATATCAATTCCCATTTGAACTTTATTTTTTTTACTTTTTCAAAACACGATTATTTTTGTTTAATAAGCCTGGGCGATGTCCGAATGAATGCATATACATTTACACCAGAGTTCGTTTTCAACACACTTTGACTGTTACATTGTGCGTATATCATGGTAATCTTAAACATTACATGATTATGTTTTTAAATGTTTGCGATTTGTGTACTTGATAACGGAAATAACATATAAGTTTGTATATGAATTATCATCCGGGTTTGTTTTGACATCACTTACTTCAAAGAGGATCACTATAGGCAAATTGATAATGCTATCAGATTCCGTATTAGCATACTTTTATGTAAGTCGAATTATTCATACAAAACAGTCTTGATTTAAAAATGTTATATTGTACATAAAACAATTAACAACAAAACCTTAAAACAGTTCTTGCAAAACATACTTTGCACAGCCGACAAAAAATTAAGTTTCATCTCTCTCTCTCTCTCTCTCTCTCTCTCTCTCTCTCGATCGATCGATCGATCGATCGATCGATCTCTCGATCGATCGATCGATAATGAATAACACTATCCAATCTATTTACTACGTTTGTTTGAAGTGTTCATGCAAATATGAACCTACATGATATATTCCATTCTATTTCCTTATGCAACTCTGTCAGCAACACAAACATGCACAAAGACATATGTGGAGGAAAAGTGTGTGACCTTTAGTGACCTAACACGTTCGAAACATCAACTATCATATACGTATATTATTTACCATCGAATGTGCTGATGGGCCTTGGTATATGTCGATTCAATTTTTTTTTTGGAATAAAATTAACTTTAGCTAGCATTACTGTACAATGATGTGAATGAAACACTTTTTTCTTTCTTTGATACAGCTGTACCTGTTTTATGAAGTGTATAAAAAGAGATTAAATGCACTTCATTCAGATTAAATGCACTTCATTCAGATAATTATGACGTCATATTTTTCAATGACAATGCCTCTATATTTAGATAAAATATTCTGCTTTACTTAACAAATTTGTAATATTACACACATGTAGTATTTTTACAATCACTGTAAATGTAAAACACTTAATACGATGGTTTTACATATAGTGGGTTGAAAATGGTAGTACTTCGTATCAAGATACAATTCACCAGGGATGGGATAATTAAAAAAAAGATTTGTAAATAAGCGTAATTAATTACAGTAACTCGCGCAACTGCAACCCACGCATTTCTCGACTGTATCTTGATTAAATTTAGAGGCGAGCTAAGGGGTATAGCTTTCGTATATAAATAAATACATGCATTTACAATTTTCAATTACATTTCAATTACTTTTTTTCCAAGTTAAAAGTTTAAAATGGTGTCTTATAATGATGTATAGTTTGTATACCTAGTATTTATAGTTTGGCACGGGCTTGTGTTCATACAATGATTAAATGTTCCATGGTGCTTGATATGTCTATACAACATAAAACACTACCCACATCAATAGATAAAGTATGTATTGGTATGAACCCCTTTCATACCCAAGACAAAGATATTGAATGAAAATTAACTACACCAAACATGAACTCAATGATAGCGGATCTTTTTTTTTAATTTAAAGCGAAAGCAGGAAATGATGATTAAAATGAACCCAAACCTTCAAAGAAATAACAGTGCATTAAACAGTTTGTATCTCAATGCTGCTTATATGTATACTTATTCTTAAGATTTTTTTAAATAAAAAGATTTAAAAAAATGAAATTTATGTAATTACATTTTTCAAAGAAATTGAGAGTAATTAATTACATTAAAGAATGAATGTAATTGTATTTGCAAGTAATTACTAAATTATCAATGTATTCTAAAGTTTTAAATTGCAGTTTATAGTAAATAGCCGCAACCGTGCAATTGACGTTTTAATTCCAAATATTTTTATTTCAAATTTTAATAATACATTTTATCCCATTTATGCCTTTATAAAAGTGATTACATACCGTAGCAATGACAGACATCCAAGAGATATGTACACAAAAGAAACCAAGTTTGTCTTTTCATTTTGACAAATGTTCCTAAACTGTCATTCAGCCAATGCCGCCATATTATCGAATTGTAAAAGCATATATCAGGAAACAACTGGTGTTCAGATTAAATTAAAATATTTTTTAAATCTGATTTGTAGTATTTTTAGCATAATTATGTATAAGGAAGTTCGTGTCATTTAAAGAGGCCGATTTGGGTTGGTTTGTTTTTTGCGGAAAAACTACAATAGCAAAACTATTTTTTTACCAAATGTCATTTAAACCAATTAAAACTCAAATTAGATGTACATTTACTATAGGAATATATAGACAACTGTCATTTTCCGCATTTCGAAATACCTTTTTTCTCAAATTGTTATATATGATTAGTAATATCATTTCCCATCTTATATGTAAAAAACACCCAATTCTACCGTCTGGTTTTTAGTGGGGGCCATCTCAAAACATTAAAATGCACCAAATTATGCTATATATTTGGAGCATTACGAATGAAGATTGGTACAAGGGATTCATTAAAAAAAATAAGGAAAATATAAAATTTCAACAGTGTACAATTTTTACTTGTTCTTTCCTGTTATTCCTTATAACGTACTCCTAGGCCTACAAAGCTTCATTTTATCATAACGTCATAAAAGTGCAACGCTCCCCTACCGCAAAACAGAAAAATTGTTTAAAAAATGAAATTTCCTTAAAAAATCTGAAATTTATATTTATATTTTGTTTTTTGTGTTCAATTTTATAAATGATATCGAAAAAAATTCATAAGAAGTTTAAATCCACTGTATTATACTAAAATGCGCAAAATCATGCGCATTGAAAACTTAAGTCGGCCTCCTTAATCATATTTGTTTCCTATATTTCAGTGTAGTTTGATAATGTTTTAATGCAAAATTACATTTGTTTTTCGCTTTGACCTGGTTTCGAAGATCAAATAACACTTCAACGCCAGAAAGAACTCCAGTTTGTTATGGCATCTAAGTATATAACGACAACATGACGTAGGAAGATCATCATTAATGTTTCAATTTAAAAAAAAAAAGAAAAAAAAAGTTTAACACTTGTTGTTTATGAAATTGGTAAAAGTAACGCATAATCATATATAATGTGATTAGTACAAATGTACTCAACGAGTGACAACACCGAATATAGTCAAACTATAGACAAATTGGTAAAATGCCGCAGATCCGAAAATCGACAGGGATATGATAGGGAAGGATGCAGGATACAATGCACATATCAAGTAAAAATATTACGTAATTAGCTAAACTCCAACCTGTTTTATATATCATATCCTGCATTAACAGCCAACAAAATTGGAGTGTAAATTTCAGAATCAAAATTGAAGTCACTTAATGGTATATCAAATCATCATTAAGTAAACGATGTCAGTCATTTTGGGGTTCAATCACAATGATGAAAAAAACAATGACGTGTTCTACTCTATATATCTTTTTATAGTATAAGTTATGTGATATAAATTTTAGATCACACTATATATCTACTTACATGTTATTTATTAATGGTTAATAAACAGTAAAAAAAAACAACAACAACAACAAAAACAAGCAAACAAACAAAAACAAAAAAACCGAAAAACAGAATAACTTAAGTCATGTTTGCATTTGATATATTGCCTAGCATATTAGCCGTTTATAAATCAGCTCATTCTGTTGAACAGCTATTTTATCTATAACTTCAAAAGTAATATTCATTTGCGATTAAAAACAAAGTACGAGCTTCCGTATATGTTGTAGAATAACCTCCGAGGAAGAGGACTGTTGTTTTAAAATATAAAAGCCGCGACATTAGCCTTGTTGAGCTTTTGAAGTTTTGGAGTAATACACATCTGTTTAAGGGGAACTAAAACGTGAAATCGACACCATTTTGAAAAAAAAACGTTCTTGGGTTATATACCTATGATTAGTGTTATGTTGATATGTGCTAATCAACTGATGGAGTTCGTCGTATACTAAAGAAAAATGGCTGGTGCATCGCTTTAATTTCGGCAATCACTGTGGTAAAATCGGTGATATCATTTATAGATGTAAAATACCAATAATTATTTACCCGTCTGCCACGTAAGCTTGTGCATGTGTACCCCACGTACGAGTTAACATCACCATTTTGCAGGTTAAAATTTAACCTCGTCCGTTAGAATTTCGGTTTGATATATTTATCCAGCAAGAAGTAATTTTAAAATTTTCCAATCTTTTCTTTTTTAAATTTACTAATTCTAGAAGGTTTCAACGGTTTTCTTTCCAAAATAAAATGAAGTTTTGAAAATTGATTTAGATTATCCCTTATAATTTCATGTATATCAAATATAACCAAATGTTAACAATATCGTTGAAAAAAAATATCAGTTTCCAATTTTACCATCCCTCCAATATACAACCTATAAATAAGTGTTTTTATATTATAACAGTTTTTTTCCTTTTATTTTGTTATGTAACAAAGCGTCCATTAAATTCACATGTGAAATAAGTATATAAAGTTTCCTGGTTCCAGCCTAACATTATGATTTGCAACACGTTTTAACATTTTCTATCGTAACAATGAGAATAAATGAGTTCTTATAGGTCTACCTGCTGAAGATACTCCATCACGAATCATAAATGTAACTGATCATCGTGAATATAAAATACAATTTCTTTACGCTTAGCTGAGCTTTTTGGTAAACCTTGGCTGTCAATGATTCTAAAAACAACCCAACTTGTATCAATATGATTTTTCAATTTTAATGCATCCACAAACAACCCAAATACCACGTTAAACCGTTGTTTAAACCATATGTTTGTTCAATATATGTTTTTTTATTATCCAATTGTTATGTTTAATAAACAATGTACCTAGTACTTACAAATGCATTAATAGTTACATTTGGCATTAACGACATTTTAATATTAAGTAACCCTTTGGTTTATAATGAATTAATTGTTAAGTGACATTATGCACTAACTATTAAAAATAATTAAATGAAAATGGCAAATTATAGCCAATCTATTTATCCCTGTACATTTAAAGAGGATGGTCACAGTTTTGATTAAGTAAATATATATATATATATATATATATATATATATATATATATATATATATATATATATATATATATATATATATATAAATGGTATTGTTGACATTTATTTAGTAATCTCGCGGGTATGATAAGGCAACTCTCAGCGATCGATTGAGTAAAAATTCCTCTGATCGATATGACGTCACTATAAGCAGCATGATGTCATATTTTACTCAAGAAACCTGTCAATTTTAACTTTAACTCTGGTCCAAATTATAAAAACTACAGGCGTAAAATGTCACTTGAAACTATTCTAACTGAATATATCTTCGATTTCTCTGTATAACGTATTATTAAAATTGATGACGCCACAAGTATGTTTAATAGAGAAGATCAATGTCGGGAGACAAATAATCGGAATGCAGTGTAAACAATGCCGAAATAAGACATATTTAATGCAGATACCCAAGATTTAGATAATTGTCAGTTAGGATATAATCAGGATAATACAAGCATGGATATTTTGTTTTATCAGCGAAGTAAGCAGATAAACATTAAATGGCTTGACCGGCCTTTCCTCTGTCAGTGTGTACAAAAAAGGCAAAAGTGTAACACTACCCCGAATATTATGAAAGATGAATTTGGCAAATATCAAAAGCATAAGACCTAAAATACTTGAAAAGTGCTGCTATAATCCTTTGCTTCGTTGTTGTAATTGAAAATTTCGTAGTATTTTCAATGAAATTGAAAAAGCTGAGGGGATTTCCAATAAATAATGACAATATTTATTTTATGCGATTAACAATAGGATTCTAGCAGTATTACTAATAAACATGAACTAATTGCCGATCGAATTCTTGTATAATACATACAAATGAACTTCGGGGTAATGTTACACTTTTTGATTTTTTGTTAAGGTAAAAAAGTGATCTATTTTTAACTGTCACGTGATACCATGGAACGACAGCTTCAACGATCGACTTGATTCCGAAGTAGAAATATAATATCTTGTTGAACACATTCACTTGATATTAATATTTAGCACTGTTTTAATAAAAATAAACAATTTTTAAAATGAACATAGTTGCGACCATCATTAAACTCAGAGTCGCCTTAACCTATCCGCGCCATTTCTAATGATCAACTAAAATTTGAATTTCGGTCGTAGGGTTATACTTGTAAGCAAGATACAGAAATCACAATTCTGTGTGATGAAGGCTTATACCATGTTTTTGTTTACATTTGTTCAATATACCTTAAAAAGGTTTTTTTTCAAGCTGATTTTTCTATCTTCTGATTCATTTTGAAAATAAGTAAATCTGAAATGTTCATTGCAACATCCAAAATGTTAACATAGATGATCTGATCTTTGATTACATAACAGAGAATTGTGAGCTCAGTATTTTGCGTTTAACTGACACTCAAATTGTGGTTGACTATTAGAAATAATACTGAATAAAATGTAAAGAATAAAAACAGAAAAAAGAAATGTTTGACCAAAATCATATATCATAGCATATATTACCTTTAACCTATAGGACCAAAAACTGACGGGGCGAAATTAAACGGTAACCGCTTTTTATCCTAGTTTTAAAACGATCAAATTACCCCTTCCCGGAAGATGTCTTGTAAGTACATGTACTATATCTGGCTAGTATATATTTTTGTTTATAGTTTTAATAAAAAACTGTTTGATGCAGTCTACACTCCGAAACGTATATTTATTATCGCGTTTAATTAATTTGGATTTTTACTTTCGCTTTACCATACAATAAACACCCTATTTTAAAAATTACATATCCTCAGAATGAAATCGTCTCTGAGTATCATTGAATTTGACTTATCATGGCAAAACACATGTACCGTCACAATGGTTGTTAGATTTGAATATTTCAGATTTTTCGTCTGTTTTCTTAGGTCGTACAATAGTCTGGGGCGGATCAATGAATGTATTCTGTGTTGGAAAGATGAATTATTACACTCTACGATATTAGAGATGCACAGGAATTAGGGTCTCATGAATTGAGCTGAACATCCACACATAGCAAATATTCTTAGTCATCCTGGATTTCCATTAAAATCTAAAGATTCACTTTCTAGGAGTAAATGTCGTATTGTTTCAAAGGCATGTCACACCGAAATGGTTGCAAATGGAAAGTGCTGGTTCATTTCATTTTCCGCCATGGAACTTGATCTGATATACAAAATTGATCCACATCATAAGAAATGCTACAAGATTCTAAAATCTTTCTTTGTATGCGACATTTCAGCGTCCAGAAAAATTATGAATCTGTCGTCCTATGTTTTAAAAACTGAACTTCAATTTTGTTTCATGTTCATGGCGATAACAGATGTGTGAGGTCAACTTTGTCGGTGTGTATAAAAGTAGTCTTTCAATATTTGTCTTCGAATCTGTTTCACATCAAAATGCCATGCTTCTTTGCAAGATATATGAATACATTGGGACATATTCTCGAAAAGCCTGGTTTCAAATGGACACCATCTGAGAATTTAAACGGTTCATCTCACCCGTTTGAACTATGCTGGATAAAACTGATGTTTGAATTTATCAACTATCTAAAATTGTCAGTCTATGAAAAGATCATGGCTTGAGCTCTCCAAACGAGAGGCAACAGTGAAAACTATTTTCCATGTGCAATTATTTTAAGGAAACAGTCAGCCGCTTAATTTAACAATATTCAGACCGATCTGTAAACGAATTATACCGACTGGAAGAAGAGCATCGTACTTAAAGTGCATGTAACGATGAATTTTTCTACGATTATCTTAAGCACTTAGTTTTTCTCAAACAGTAACGTGACTGTATAATAAATTAGGCGGATCTAGTATTGTATGATAAATTGTATAAAAAAAACCACCGTGAATGTGTCAACGATTTTAGCTCACCTGAGCTGAAAGCTCAAGTGAGCTTTTCTGATCACATTTTGTCCGTCCGTCCGTCTGTAAATTTTCACATTTTGAACTTCTTCTCTAAAACCACCAGACCAATTTCAACCAAATTTGGCACAAAGCTTCCTTATGATAAAATGAATATAAATTGCAGAAATGAAAGACCCATCTTTATTTAAAGCGGAGAAAACCTCGAAACTGTAGAAAAAGGAGGGGTGGATTTTTACAAATCTTCTTCTCAAGAACTACTGAGTCAAATTCAACGTAATTTAGCATAATTCATCCTTACGTAAAGGAAAATATAAATTGCAAAAATTATGGGCTAATTCTGTTTCAAATTTGAGTAATTTACGACAATAACAATAAGACAGAGAGAATGGGGGTCAATCAGTTTAACTTCTATTTCATATATCGAAAACAAGGTTCATTGTTAGAAGCCATGTTGGAAGCATGATAAACGGGGGTCAAACTGACAAAGATGAATTTGCTTGTTGTGCAACAGTTTACGTGCGAAAGGAATATTTGAAACATCCAAAATATATTTGTGCCGTTTTTGTGAAGTAAATTGAGGTTAAATATTTCAATGCGTTGACATTTTCACTTCTGACGGTGGTTTTAGCTTATTTCGATCTTTTTAACTTGAGGGGAACTATCGCCTGTATTTTGGAATTTTTACGTATCGAATTAAATAAAGACTTCGGTAAATCACACAGCTAATTGTTTACAAAAATGAGCAAAATCTGATGCACTACTATTGGTACATTTAATTCGGTACGATCTCTACGTAATGGTTGATTAATGCCACATGATTTGTTAAAATGCTCACCATTTTCAGTCTAAACGGAGATTATTTTCGCTGCTAGAAATATATAAGTATATATATGATAAAAATAAATTGTGTCCTTTCTTTGGTCTTGTGCATTTTTCTTTCCTCTTAATTGTTTACAATTTATATTTACTAACCGTATCTGAGAGTCAAGCTTCGAGTTATAAGCAAAATACAGAGCGTTGCGCACAATGCTATGTTTGTACACAGAGCTGAGGTCATGCTTTAGTTTATTTATATTTTAAATATTTTAAATGCAGCTATGCTGAAAAGGAAATACCAAAATATTAAGTTGAATGTAATAAACTCGTGTGAACAAAAACATGACTCAAACCAAGCTGTATCTTGTTTATAATTCTACGATTGACGCTGAAATTTTGATTGATCATTAGAAATGTCTTGCTAAAAGGATGATATGCTGTAACTACTTTCTGGGGCTCCTACTTATTCGATAAATTATATGGAATATATACCAATTTTGATAGTTTTTCAGACAGAAGTAAATAAAAACGACATCTTTAAAACAGTTTCCATAGTTCTGACACATTACTGTAACGGGGATAAATGCACTATCGCTATTCTTGAGAAAATATTACAGCGGAAAATCATCTTGGTTTGTAGCCATTTGTTGTTTTTTAATAAAGATGAAAATAATGAATGGGTGGGCCTTAGTAAAATAGAGTGATATGCCTGTCAATACATTGATTATAATAGTTCTTAACATATCACGTGACAACATTTTTCATTTGAGTGTATTCATCGATCGAGTAAGGTTATAAAACGTCACATGAGTTCACGCCAGGTAAACAAGAATCGTTTATTAATGAGGAAGACAAATTAATTTTTTTTTAATGTTTTTAACTTGAGCGCATTGAGGTACAATTTCTTCTTTCACATATAGGAATTTTTAAAATAAAATACAATAACTAGTAAGTAGTTGATGAAGAAAATGTACCTATATGCTCATATATTTTGATCACTTTATGAAGTGTGGATGGGGGGAGGGGGGCAGAACTAAAATAAAGGGAATTGGAAGTTAACAGTGTACTCCTACCAAAATTTTAGTTTAATATCTTGCATAGGACCTTCTTGCGGTAAAAATGGTATTTCATAAAGGTACAATGTCAAAGTACCTATATGCTCATATATTTTGATCACTTTATGAATAATACAATGTCAAAGATTTAGTATATGCAAAAATAAGTGTAAAATTCGGATACTTTACGGTATTTATTTTTTGTTATTCTACCGAGGGCCATATGGCACCAAATCCTTTGAACGCCCATACATGAATAAAGCTATTGTTGCTCATGTGAGCGATGTGGCCCAATGGGCCTCTTGTTTTTTTAAAGATAGCCTATGTTGCTTTCTTGTGCATAGTGATCTGATACTTTTTTCTCTGATGGTAGATTTATGTGAATCTATATTATGATGTATTGATTGACTGGGGAATTAAAAAAAGGAAAACAATTGAATTGTACCATGCCATTTATTTGATTTCTGGATTTAACTATTATATTATTGATTTAAAAAAGTGCATATCCTTTTTAAAAAAAAACACATGAAAATTCGATTTTATTTTACCCATAAAATTACTTTTAAAACATAATCACATAGAAGACAGAGCTTTAAGCATAAACTGTCTAACCCAAACATATGTTCATTAAAGGTTGATACATGTATAAATTGCATTTTGCCCTTTAAAAAAATGAAAATTTTACAATGCACATTTGATATTAATACGTCAGAGTAGAGAGTTGGAAAAACAAAAGCAAACAAAAGAGAAAATGTTAACTCAAATTTGAAGCATATTAACAAGAAAAAGAAAACAATTTTTTTTTATATTTTAGTGCACTTTATATTGACTTACACTTAAAACACACACATAATTATATATATATATATATATAATTCTTAATTTCGAATTTGAAAATAGGGCACTCAAGTTTAATCTAAGAATAAAACTACATTTTCTTTTTTTTATTCGAAAAAAGCTGTAAAAACTTTTTTATATTTTATGTATACAGTTGTACATGTTTGTTTAAATGTATTTCAATAAAAACATGCAATAAAAATTGTAAAAGAGTGCTTTTTTAGTAATATATATGTTAACAAATAGTTGTTGGGTGAGTGATCATTCAATTCTTTCTTTTTACCTCTCAAACGTTTACAGTCAATTGTTTTAAATCTTAGATTAGATATTGTTACACCGTGTTTTGATTTAATATCAGATTTAATAATCACGACGGTTTGATCGAATACAACAAATCCTGTATTTTCTAATCGACCAATCTTCATTTTGCTTCTTGATTAACTTTGCAGTATAAAACATAGATATTAATTATGTTTGTAATTATTTGTAATATCATTCCAATAACATTGCTCAAAATGACTTTTGGAAATTCTTAAACTTGAATATATAGGTTATCTATTTTAAAATTTGTAACATGTAAATAATTTTGATATATTATGCATACACATATCTGTATATCAACACAGTAACTTCATATAAATATTTATACGTGTTAGGAAAAACAACAATTTTGATTTTAATATACACAAAGTCTTGATACCATATGTATTGCACTAAACTATATTTTCACTGGTTGTAGTAGATGTTATCACCTGTTCGAGATTCTATAAAGCTCCTCAATGTATCATGGATCAGTGTGTACTCCTCCTATTAAAAAATGCTTTAAGGTTGCATATTTCTGTTACATTAATAACAATTATTTTATGATGCCAGACGTATAATTCTTTTTTCTGAATCCTAATACAGCCCTGTATTGTTACATCTTTAACGTTAATTTGATGTTTTTAACTGCGTTTTTTTATACTGCTTCGGGAGTTGCATATTCTACATCTAAATAGGGCAGAGATGTACAAGAAATTTGAAAGGTGAATCTATTTACCATTGATGAGCACAATTCTGGACGTCTTGTTTGTAGGAGTCTGACTACAGACAGCACGTCTATCTCTTCGTCCATTGTTAGTTGTTGTATCAGGTTGTATACAGCACAGAACACGCCACACAGAGCAGCCCCATCCCTTGCAATTACAATATATATATATATATATATATATATATATATATATATATATATATATATATATATATGCGCATCATGATATGCGATTAAATGTACACAATTGATCGCATATAGTCAATGTAAGGGAAATTGTAAAATGGGCTTAAAGAAAATTCTACCACTCCATCAATGTATCTTGCTAAGAGGGATTCATTGTTCTGCATAATTAAAATAACGCAAAATATGTAATATGTATATGTTGTTATAAGATTGTTAATTTGTATACATTGCGTTAACATCATTGTTTTGTTTGGCAAAAACGATAATCTAACTGCCACAAACGTACGATTGTCCTTCACGTTTTGGAACGAGGTGAATATTGTAAAAATAAATATGTTACACTTGTTCATCAAACAGTCTTAGAATGATTGATTAGAACTTATTAATTTGATTCCTAAAAATCACGGACCTATTCGTCATTTATGTGTATTTCATTTAGATCTGTGTTACAGGAAAGTAATAACCTTTGAGAGTCACTGCATTTCAATCACAAACAAAACCTAAAATATCCAATAGCAGCAGTCTTGAAATACCATATCTATTCTTGAATAAAAATTGCGAATGGGGAAAAAAGAACAATTTCATTTTGATGTTGTTACATCATCACTTAAAATAAACGATTTTTTTCCCATTGAAAAGAAACAAATAATGTATCGTAGGTATAAAATGTCTTACTTGCTGATGACGATAATCGGATGCTCTGTTTCAATCTTCTTTGCAAACAACACCAAGCTAAGGATTTGAGAAACTGTCCGAGATTCATTCGGAGATAAGTTAACAACTGGCTCCGCCAGGTCAACTAAACATCCTGTGTCGCCGATCTTTAATTTTTTAAAGACATTTATGATTTGTGCGCATTTACATTTTATATATATATTATTATATAGAAATTTTGAATAAATAAAATAAAAGTTATAATAAATAGTATGCTAACGCTTTCTTTAGTAATTTGAACTTTCCGGCATTTTATTTCTGTCATTTGCTCATCTTGTAGTTGAATTGTAAAGGGAACAACGGCTTTACAGTTGCTTTGCCCTGGCAACCACTCATCTGTCTGTAAATGACCGAAAATATTCTTTACATCTCCTTTACATTTCAGTTATGTAAGATGAATGGTTAGTGTTGAATATTTTTATAAAGGTATATATAAAGTTTTATATAAAGGTGTGTGCTTTTAAATAGCATTTATCCTTGGAAGCCACCTTCGCTAGAGTCACTTAATCGCTAAATGTCAATCATTTTGAATTTTGTGCATAAACTGGTAAATTGCATTCAAAAATGTGCTAAACAACATTTATGAAGTTTTTTTTTTCAAAAATATCATTTCCACAAAAGTGTCGTGCGCGCTACCATTTAAAACAATTAAAGTTGTCTCATGTTTAATACAAAATCGTACAGTTGTAAGAGGTTCCATACAGATAACCACATCCGATTCAAGATCAGTGATCAGTCGTAGGAAGTCAACAGCGTCACCTGGTTTTGGGTAATTGGTGATGATAAACGCATCTTGGTCGATGAAAGACTGGTGATACATAAACAAGTACAAATAATTCAACTATCTAAAAATGTTGTAAGGAATTTAACACTTTAAAAAGAGATTTGATTTTTGTTCTCAATAATAAGTAAAATCATATCTTAGATTTCCTAAAAGAAGATTGTTGTTCTTACTGGCAGCGCTATTGCATTGGTGTAATTTCCACGGTTTGCAACAGTGGATGTCATGTATATAATGTATTTGTCAACTAAAACATAAGACAATCTTGAATTAGCTTTTTGTTTTCAAAGTGCACCATTGCATATCAGATGCACATCTTTAAGAAAGACGTGTACAATGTGATTTTTGAACCAATAGATGGTATATATAGTCTAAATCATCATAAATTTTTCAGTCACAAAGCATTCATAATACTTGAATGCATGCATTTCATGTGTTTTTTTTTTTACATCGTTTATCAAATTATATAATTTTACAGTTACAAAGTGGCAATGCTTTATCTCCTATATGCGATATATAATTATAGTGAATGCACTTCCATTTATATTAATAGCAATTGTGGTTTCACTTACGGGGGCGGATCGACGAATAATCTCTGTATTGTAACGCCATTTTGTAATCTTTGTCAGTGTACTGTATGCGAACCGAGAGAAGTGTCTGAAAGCAGATAAAAATAAACTTTTCTTTTGACTTACCGATATTGTTGTGAAAAAAAAATAGTTTTAGTTTACATGCCCAATGTATGGATCGATTTCCCATACACTATACTATAAAGTTGAAACATTCTCCAAACAATGCTTACGAAAATACGTATCAATATGTTGCAAATAAACAATACATGTTGAAAGAGGTTGTTAATCAAACCTGGTACTCCTTTCTAAGTGATGAAATATTCATTTGGTTGTCTGCCTTGGCAGTTTGTAGTTTTTGAAGAAATTCCATTGTATTTTCAACGGAGACAGGTGCTCTAAGTATTTCGTGGAGAGTCATAAATATTGTTTTGTATTGTTCCTGAATGTAGATAGTTTTAGTTATCAAAACATGTTATTGACCAACAACAAAATGACGTTTCTGATCATCATTGATTAACTTTGATAAATCGATTGATCACGTTTTAATACTCTAATCAAAATAAACACAGTGACTATATATTGCATATTTTGGATCACTTTCACTTTTTCATCTGCATGTAGCTTAACTCAAAAGTATTGTGCAGATATAACGTTAAGACGTACGTAAGTCTGGACCATATTCATTCTTTTTTTTCTCATTTTCTTCACGTATTCAGCAATGTTGATTTTGCACTTCGTATGACCTTCTTTGTGCAAAGCATCAATTGCTATGTAGGTTCCTGTTCGCCCAATTCCAGCACTGTTGCAATAAGATGAGAAAAATATCAGAAATATATTTCATCTCTAGTTATACATTTATCTTTAGAGACATTGGAATTCAAAACTTTATTTACATGTATAAATACTCTATATGCAAATCATTGAAAAACTAAAACTTCATAAACAGAAATGATATGTGGTCATCGTATTTAAAGATATTTTACTTAGATTGTTTACTTAGAACATATATCGTGTCCTCAAACGTGTTTAATGGGTTTGACACATGTGTCTTTAAATGAACAAATCACCTGCAGTGAACTACTGTGGGTACTTTATTCCTGGTATGTTTTGTTCTTGCCACGTGATTATGAAATAATAAAAGACAAAGCGGATCGGGTGTACCGTGATCCGGCCAGGCGGTGTAATGATACTGAGTGATTGTTCTCATCTCATTTTGCTGAAAATGCAAATAACATTGTAAATAAAACAAAAAAATTATTGTTTCAAATTTAGTTTATACACCGTTTGCTTTCTTTTGTTTCTAATTAAACTAGGTTTTTGATTTATATTTCAGCAATTCCGTATCAGGTTTAATTCAATTATAGCTTACGGACATCAATTCACTCGTGTTGATATACCAAAGGTGTAAATAGTAACTCTGGTACAGGCATTTTGTAGTTTATTGGCAAAATGTCTTAATTTATAAGTATAGATGCTACATGTATTACATTTATTGCATGGTAAACAATCTTACCTTTTTGTTATTAACTTTCACCTTACGTATACAATAAGAAGCGTATTTTCTCTCGTCAAGGGTAATCAGTGAGAAAATGCCACAAGTCATTGTCGTTTCAATATCTGGCCAATACTGTACACACTTTTCCTAACAAAATCAATGACGAAATAAACAACATGATTTATAAATATGTTATATACACAGCAGATTAAAAAATAACAAATGCAAATATCCTGCATCTATCACATGAATAACAATTTTGATATTTGAAATGTTTTATTTCACGAATGATAAGGACGGCACTAATTGTAAACAAGATTCATCATTTACCTTGGTACCTTCCATTAAATTTGTCAACATAATGACGTGTTCCACGTTTTCTTGCCAAATCATGAACCAAAAGTCTCCAACCGTGTTTTGTTTAGGTCCTGTTAAATCATATTGAAAAAAATAAAATGCCATATCTATTGGTTATTAGTTCAATTCACAATTTAAAGAATAATAGTTCGCATTTAGATAGAAAAATACCTTGCGCAGCAATATAGACGTTTTCTTCTTCGAACCCCTATAAGGTACATGCACTTAAGTTAATAACAATGCATGTAATATGTACACATACATATTATATTGTTAAAATTATGATATATGCAATCTTTTTTGTGTTTTAAAAGGATTTGAAGATTTCATACTCACATCAATATAATTCGCATTGATGTAATTTGAATGCGTTTTTGCCAAGCATACTCTTGAGTGATCGTCTAAAACAAACGTGATTAATAGAAAAAATATAATATTCAAGTATGACACACACATTAATATATTATGTATATCTGCATTACCACAATCACATTGGGTGTATGCATTAAGCTACAATAATAAACATAGCCTATTATTTTTCAATATTGTTACCCACAAGGAAATGTTGTTTTAAATCTGTTCTTTTGTTTATTTTCTGGAAGTTTTCCAACTTCGCATGGATACCTTTCTCCGTATAATAGCGTCTGCAAATGATACCATACAAATCTATCATACATATTTGATATCGAGTTGTGTATTATTCAAGATATTTGAAAACATGTTTGGCTGAAGAAGGTGTCAATAACTATATTTTATTGTCATATACATTTCTACATTTACCTATCCACTGGCTGTGAGGTTAGTTATGAACATTATCTATTTAAGCTCGTGTATTCTGCATATCTTTGTTGTATACTCTGTCCCAAGTTATTTTTGCCGCACATTTTCTTGAATTATTCTATATTTATAAATACCTCTAGATTTAAACGATGTTCATAAAATAGTATGAAAAAATCCCAAGATTTCCCGTTTGAAACGCCCCCTCTAGCTTGTCGGGTTTCAATACACTGCTAAAAATAAAAAGTCTACGGGGATTTTCCATTGTGAAAGAGATGAATGTAACCCGATGATAAAGTTGAAAAATTATGCGAGTTATTCCGAGTGACTTCCGAATGGAAAAAAAGATGTAAACATTCCCCATTATAAATCTCCGTAAGAAATCAGTTTTCGTTCCTGTGAATTTTTTTGAGTGAAAAACGATAATGTGTCAATGAAGATATCTTGGCAATTTCCCCTTTCATCGATTTCAATACCACTTCTTTCACAGGTATGTGTATGTTTATTAAAAATCGTCCAAATGTTCGGCATAAATATCTTGGGACAGACTATAAGAGAAAAAAAAATTAAGTTGCATTTTGATATAAATCTTTTACTTGTGACAAACGTGGAACTATAGTTCTGTTAAATTTCATTGGTACATGATTACCTTATACGCTTTTTTCTTCATCATTTCAAATTTTACTGAAGCGCAACAAGCATGAACTGCATTTCGAAAACGTTACACAAACTAGTCGCTGGCTTAACATTTGAATCATGACTCCATGGACAATTATTAATCAAATAAAACGAAAAAGTTATATATTTAACAAAATAGCAAAATGCTAGCTGAATTAAACTGTTGCAGAGAAAAGAAAATACTATGGCGATAATTGTTTTCTTAACAAACGCCATTCGAGTGCATGGTTGAGGCTACTTACCGAATATTCTTTTTTAAAACCATCGTCTTCATTTCTTGATTTTTCTTCTATAACACTCCATAATTGTGCAATAGCAATATCAACTAGAGGTTCTTCGTTGATGTAAAAATCTCCGTACGGATTTTCCTCGTGTATTTTTTCATCAACATCGATTTCGTCATCCTTGAATTTCATTCGCTTGCGATCCTTTTCACTTATTTTACCCTTATTATGTCGTAGATTTTTTGACACTGCCAAACCTTTGTTCTCATTTTGGTAGATGTTTGAAGGTTTGGGCATGGAATTTCGAATAGCTACAGTTTTATTTTAATAATCCATGATACAATACAGACAAGTTTGCATTCTCATACAATCATGATAAAATTTCTTCATTTAAACATATGATAACTGAAAAGTTTCTGATCATTGATTGATTAAACATTATGATTAAAAAATATATCAATTTTAAAAATTTAAAAGCAAACGTGCTTCAATTTCTCATCATTAACTTTAAAACAAATTGCTGAATGCTTACAGTGACGGACTGTTGTGGCTGTCGAACTTGCATTTTCACTTTCAGTTTTCTGTTGTTGCCCTGTCTCACATGATGCTCTATTTTTGAAAAAAAAAAAAATTGGAAATTCTAACTGAAAATTTGCTTTATATTTAGATATGCGTTGACATTTTGTTTCGTTTGTATTGTGATTGATTTTATTTTTAATAGGATATATATATTTTTTTTAATGTGAACTTTGTTTTGGATATGATAAAGTTTACCTCCGGTATATAATTATTACAGCGATGATAACGACTACAGTAATCAACACAGAAATACTTCCGCCTATGATGGGAATAGTTGGTATATCGGATGTCTAGAAAAGATAGAATAACCTTGACCCTTTACAAATATTTATTTCTTCTAAATTTGTTACAGCACATTAATATTTACTTAACTGATGTTATACTTAAACATTAATAAGGATTCACTTATTCTTACTAAAAAATCAAAATGAATGAATATACTTCCTTTACTGTGTGTTGGTATATCAGAAAGGTTTTATAACACATGTGTTTAACAAAACAATTGTATAAATCATGAATTTTAGCCACAAAAGTATTAGACATAAAAAATAAAGACATAAACATATCTGTAATAATTTAACAGCAAATTGGCAAGATCATGATCTTGTTTTGAAATGTATATTAAGATATGCTGGCGAATAGGCGATGACCTATATTTCGCAAAAATGTTATCTTTTACAGAATATTTTAAAAAAGCTTCAATAATGCAATATAAAACACAGGTATTGTATGTCTTTCCCGCAAATTGTATCCTTATACAAACGTTTTGTTGCACTGTATTGTTAATTTTTCTTTACCTAAAAGACATGAGAAAAAAGTACCTGCTCTCGGGTGAGACATTCCCCAGTCTCATGATGACAAGCATTATTGACACAACTTGCATCACACCTTTGTGAACAGTTGATTCCATAGAGATTTTGTTTACAAGCTGCAAAAAAGTGTTATTATTTCTACCTAAATTGTATGATAATGTACAAAAAACAGTTAAGGAGGCAATGCAACAATCAACATTAAATTTAAATGACTTCAGTTAAACTACCAGGTTGCATTAGAATGTCAAAGGTATTTGTATCAAAATTGATTTGAAACGTCAAAAACTAACGAATGAAATGTATTTTACAAATAAATTGTTATTAAACTAATTAAAGCAGACTCGCAAAATCGATTTACGATACGATTTGCAAATTATTACAACAAAAACGTATTGAGGTAACATCAAAGCGAACTAACAAATTTTAATAAATATGGTAGTGTTAGCCAATCAGATTCAACCTTCTATATCCGAGTCTTTATTTAGTTAACTATAGTTTAGCTTTGTTTCCTATCGATTTTATGCCACACTGTCCTTTACATGTTTACGTCGTGCTAAGATTTATTTACTTAAATGATGTACAAAGTTAATTCACGAATTATACAGAAGAGCATATGATTCTAATTGCGATTCTTATAGATTATAAATGACTACTTGTAGAGTAGCGATTTCACAAATTTAATTCTAAATTAGACTTTTAATCTTCTTAAGAATAGTCTAACATGATTGTTCGCTGAAATGTATCCGATAGGAACTATGAACAAGTAAAGAAGTTATTGCAAAGAGGGTATTTGTGTAATTTCATACGGTTAATTTACAATTACCTCAAATCGCTACATGTATATCTTAATAGATGGGCCTTCACAAATAAAAAGTATTATACTTATTTTTTGTATTTTTATTAGATCAAGTATGATATGTGATATATTTAACTTAAATAATGCATTTAATACATGTAGAAAACAATCGTTCCTCTCGGTAGGAAGATATTTGAACTTCTGTAAAGTTTTTAAAAATTTTCTGTGCATAAACTCAAACTAGAAGTTTTCCTCTAGACAATTGCTTTTTCTTGTGGAAATTTCAAACTTCTACCTGATTTGTATCCGACTTCCGTTCAGTAAGTCTTTATTTAAAGTCATATATTTTATCTTTTATCGATTTTTTTTTCCAAAGTATGATTTTATAATTAACAAAAGTACAGTTGACAACTATTTTTTTGATAAACTCTAAACGTAAAGGTATATCATATAACGCGTTTTGCATAGTTTGTAGGCAGTAAACTTTATGATGAATGTTTAAAAAAATATTTGTGTCTTATATCATGCTTAATCGATATTCCTTACGTTCAATACAACGTGATCCGTTGTATCCAGCAGAGCATCCTTCCAAACAGACTCCGTCGACATGGTGACACTTGAATCTTATTTTACAATGGCCACAGTTCTGGAGACAATTTTCTCCATATTTCCCGTTGCCACATTCTATATTTGAAATATTAATGAATATAGTACATATAGCAGTAGAATCAAAATATAAAATAGATTGTTGCAATTGTATATATCATAATTAACATAATGTGTTAAAGATGATGCGTTTTATAAATATTATGAAAAAAAAATCAAGAATACAAAATAAGTATAGTTACATATATGACTATTGTTATACTGTTTGATTAAAATGGTAAAATCATGTACGTATATATGAAAAGTATTAGTTAATTTGCTTTTTAGACAGTTTATATACTCCGATCACAGGTGTTTCCTGTCCATCCTGGTTTACATCCTCCGTTACAGCTTCCGGTAAACCTGTTACATCTACTGGTAACGTTACAGTTTTCGCTACACCGAGTCGTGCAGTTCTCGCCATAGTATCCCAACTGACATACTAAAATTATTTTTGATGCGCTATTTCTCAAATGCATTATATGAAATTTAGGTTTCGGTATTTGGAGGAAACATTCAAATATATACTAAACTATACTAACTTTTCAAATAGTCAGATTTATATATATTTTGTAAAATCACTTCAAATACTTTGATATTTATTCATTTTGTAAGAAAAAATTCGATGTTTTGAAAATTCAAACCTAACTGCTTTGTATAAAATATGACTAATATTCATAACATCAGTGCATTATCTTGTTCATACCATCTTGACATTTCTCGCCTTGAACTCCTCTGTCACATCCGAGAGGACAGAGACCCGTTACATGGTTACACGCCTCGCCTTTGCTACAGTTACCGCAGTTAGAACGACATGCCAGCCCGTACGTATGTAATCTGCAATCTATATTTGCATGAAAAAACATAATATAACACAAGGCAGCTTTGTTCTTCGATAATCATAAGATATAGAAAAGGCTCCGGGAAGTTTGCCCACGTTTAGTTTTAGTTGAAAAATAACGTAAATTCATTTTTCAATAACGGGCAAGTGTTGAATGTATCAAATTAGTTGGACATTTTTGTAACCTTATATTTTCTATTTTTACATATTTAAGATACATTCTTAGCACATTTTATATTCATACAAAGTCTTGAAAAAAAATCTAGAATAAAGTATCATAAACCCAGAATCTTATAAAGGTTGATGTCTTTTAAATACATTGCTTTTATATAAAGATTGCTGGATTTGGCCACCATTGTAGAAGTTTTTTTGTTTGTTTTTTTTTTATAAAAGAATACGTTTTTCCGATATTTCGAACTATGTAATAAATATTTTGAAGCAAAAAGTTCAGGTTATAAAGAGTATATTTCAGGGAAATTTCACCTGTTTTGTTCTTCACGTGGTAAATCAATAGCACTATATCATTGAACTTTGTTTGAAATAACCACATTCGGAAAGTAATAAAGTTCGGAAGGCTTATTCGAAAATCGAAATTCGAAAAACGAGGATCAAAAGAATTCATTTTCCTGTTAACCTTTTTCCATTGATGTATTATTATTTTTTGAATTATAAAATTTTCAACAAAATAAAAGTGGGGTTAGGAAAAATATAGTTCAGTGTTACTTTGTGTAAAACAATACCCTGACTACAATTGGTTCCCTGATATCCTGGTATACAGCCAAGGCATTGTCCTGTATTTATATCACATCGTCTTTCCTGGCAGTTTTGAGGACACTGCAAGGTACAGTTGTCACCATATGTCCCGTAATCCCTGCATCCTACGGACAAATAGATATCATAGAAGATCAGTTCTATTTTTTTTTCAGATAGAAAATCAACAATTTTAATTGTTCTTCAAATAAAGTAGCATTTCTTAAAATCGTTTTAATAAAAAAGGGTTAGGGGACACCACGCGAATTGGTAGTTTTGATTTTTGTGTAATGTTATTAGTATAGTGAGGTCATTGCATAGTTATTTTGGGAGAAAAGCAAGGGTTTAGTGGTCATGGTAGAATCGAAAGTTCCCGGTTGTGAGTGGTCTGGGTTTCTCGGCGGGGAGGGGGGAGGGGGGTCAGCTGGTTAAGCTTGGGCCCAATGGGGGAATATTAATGTATAAAAGGGATCCATACCTAACAAATTGATCAGCTGTTCGGCTGTGTAACTCCATTTAGGCGACAAGGATACAGTACAAGGGATTCAGTGACCCTCACCACGGGGGTTTATGGTGAGAATGCTACTATGTTACATACAGAGTAGACTCAGCTGTAAATAGACACGCACGGGATACTTACCAGGGGGATCATTTGTCACGGCTAGGTTAGAGGCCTTGGATTCCCAGATGACCCAAGTGACACAATTGTTTTGGGGAAGCAGTTGCTCTCAGGGACTTATTCCCAAAGAAAACAATAGTTCACAATCTACTTACAAAAGGGTCACAACAACAGCTACTTTGAGCGTATAAAGTGTTCCTATTTATTGCAGTTAGTAATTAAGTAGTTTTCTCCCAAAGAAGTCTATTTCGGCAAATAATGGTAGGCCATGCCTCAGACAGTCAGGGCGAGTTACATTTAGATCAAAGGGGGGGGGGGGGGGGGGCAGGGTCCTTGAGGGAACGTTTTATAGTAATGGGGGCCCATGGAATCTGAAAGATTCGAAGGCTTCTTTGCCTCAGATAGGGATCTTACAGAAGGTCAGGGTTAAATGCGTTCAATTCTTGATTTCAAGAAAAAAAGTTCATATATTTTCAAATTGTCATTTTGATTGGTTACTTTTTTCTCCTTATATTAGACACCATTCCTCTGTGAAGTTGAATTCTAACTTTAATTGTTGTACTGAAGGTTCTTTGAACATATTGAAAGTTCGTACACATAATCTCACACATATTCGCCAGAACAAAGTGCATCAAGGGAAATAAACATACTATCTTACAAATGAAAATGATATGCTTATTTTAAAGCTTTTTCTTTCTGCTTAGATACGTGAATAAATATATCTTTTCCAAGTAAATATTTAAAAAAAAAAAAAAACCAAGTTATACTTCGTAGAGAAGATATTAAATTCGTATTTCAATTTTTCTATTCCAGTAAATGTAGCTAAACATGGATTTTGTTGTCAAACCATAAAGTAATTAGTGGTATCTGTGCATCATATTGCAACACTGGTCTCTAAAATATTTAGAGATGTCCAAACAAAAAATCATATATGCAATTCAATTAATGTTCAAAACATGTTTCTATATTCATAATTAGAAAAAAAGACATATTACAATAATACGATAAAGAGTTTATGTAAAGTTTTAATTTTACAAAAGTTTTGTTTTCAAAAGTGATATTATATTAATTGTTACAAAAAATAAGCTTAATGAAATCTTAAAAATGCCAGTTCTTTGTGCATTTTTTATTTTCAAAATACAAACGGCCTTATGTGGAAAATAATATCAATATGAAAGAGATTATGTACAATTCTTAAAACTACGAAAATCTTTTTTTTATGTAATTTTCTTAATTTTCTCTTATACGTAATGATTATGATTAATTCAATTTATAACTATTGAAGGTTACATCAAATCCTTTTTTGAAAAGTAAATTAGGTGATTTAACACGGATTTTCAGTCATTTCTTCTCAAATTTAAAGTTAAGACTTTGGCTGATTATCTATTTGTAGGAATTTTCACTATCTGTTCTATTTTTAGCAATGACTCTAGTTTTTATACTTCCTATATAGTTTAAAATCAGTTAGACTATGCTAAAGACACATTTTTTTTTGAGAAATAAGAAATTAAAAAAATGTACATGTTTTATTGTATTGATGAGATATGGGCCATTATTTTGAATATCATTTTTTTTTCAAAAACTCACCATAGACCTCCAACTCACATAATTCATAGAATGCAAATTGTGAATAGTACTCCGGATATGTAACGTTCTCTCTCCGTTCGTTGTAATAGATTACGAAACGTCCATGGACAGAACAATTAATATGTTGGTCCTCCGATGGAGTTCTATTAACAGTTTGAATCTCGTGAAAACAAAGATATCCGTCATCTTTTGAGGTTGTATTGGAAACGTAAAGAAAAAATCCCGCCATACGAGCTGTATACACTGTTGGCACTGAAACAAGACAAATTAAGGACGTTTGAAAATGAAATGGCATAACTTAATATAAAGTCAAGGCGATCTAATATGAACACGAGCATTGCTATTTCAAAACGTGTACATGTAACAATGTACTGTGATTACTGTGGAATCATCATTGTTCGTGGGGGACCAATGTTCGTGGCATTCGTGGGTAACCCTTGCCCACAAATTTACATCCCCACGATGCTATACATAATCATTTGTTAAATATTTATTAAATTTATCCCATCTACACTACCAACGAAATTACGTTCCCACGAACCAGGAAAATGGTGGCTACCCTCGAACATTGACACCCACGAACATAAACGATTGTAACTATCAAGACCAAAGAGTTTAATACCACCCAGTCGTGCCTTAAATCAAATCATTCAATATAATAACTCTTACAAATTAAATTTAAAATAATAGAATGTAATTCTATCTTTTTCAGTTATATATTTTTGAGACAGAAATTAGGAAACGGCACTGTTCTTCATTGATAAGTTCGTATGTACTTGTATTCTGTCAGAGAGGCACCAGTTTATGATCTGATTTTAATTAAAATAAGTAGATACCTGATATATTAATAGAAATTATAAGCTCACATTAATTAATGCAGCTGATAAGGTAAAGGTATGGTATAAAATTGACATTAACTTGAAAAAAAATTCTTTAAATCAATATTGTTCTGTTATTTCGTTTTCAAACCAAATTATGATTTCATTTTCTATGAATTTTAGGATGCTTCTTTTTTTAATTATTGGAAAAAGAAAACATAAGCAACAATTTTCATCAATGAAAAAAAACGTTATTTTTTCTCTAGAAAAAATGAAAAATAAAAGAACAGATTGGAAAATATTCATCACAGTATATAAGCTCTTTAACAAAGTGTTTAGTAAACTTAGGCCTATGGATCATTTTGGAATGATCCAAATTAATAAAAAAAAAAAAAACAAACAAACAAACAATTTATTCTATCATCTAACAATTTTGACACTTTATGAGCAACATTTTGACTTAGCTGTCTCAACATTTAAGGACAACAACTTAGAAAATGGCAAAGTACATTTTGTTATTATTGCCCAACGAAGGGTTTATTCATACATCAAAAACAAAAATAAATCAGCAAATAATTATCGTGGCATGTCAAAATGTTTCTTATTAGGAAAGATAAATATGTTATCGCTTCGTTGATCAGTTGATTGACAAAGCAAACAAAGAGAGACGTCATCAACTGTTTTTTTTTTATTTTGGTAAAGTGTAGAGGATTAACTGAAGATGTTTTATTGATCTTAACTTTAAAAACCCAAACAAATGTACTTTATATTAAGGTATAAGTATTACCTATTGCTTATATGTTTTGGTTTATTATGAAGACAGTACTCATTCGCAACTTGTTAAGTGTAATTTTGTGATAAACGAAAATGACGGAAGTCAACCAAATACTCTTACAATATGAACTGTTACTGTCTGTCCAGTGTTATAGTTCAGGTCACTTTTTAACGATTTTTAACAAAGATATATGTCAAAATGAAACAACTTAAATCGATAAAATGGAAATTATTCAATATATTTTATTATTGTATATCATGCCATTTCTTTGTTTTCATTCGAAAGTTCTCAAAACAGTTCGAACAATTTTTCAACATTATAATCGGATTTTTTTAATTCTGTATATTTTTTTTATCTATTTAGGCCATTTTCTCTAACCAACAATATCTATGGTGTGTTTTAAAACAGATATATTTGTATATTTTATTTCTTATTCCAGTTAATAAACATAGTTTAAACTATTACCTACGCGGGTAGGTTAAGGCAACTCCGAATTTTATAACCGTCAATATTATGATCAATTTAAAAATTGTTTATTTTTATGAAAACAGTTCTGAATATCAATATCAAGTGAATGTGTTCGCCAATATATTATTTTTCTACTTCGGAATCGAGTCGATATTTGAAGCTGCCGTGCCATGGTATCACGTGACAATTAAAAATAGATCACTTTTTACCTTAACAAAAAATTAAAAAGTGTAACACTACCCCGAAGTTCATTTGTATGTATGATACAATAATTCGATCGGCAATTTAGTCATATTTATTAGAAAAAACTGCTAGAATCCTATCGTTAATCGCATAAAATAAATATTGTCATTATTTATCGGAAACTCCCTCAACTTCTTCAATTTCTTTGAAAATACTACGTATTTTTTATTTACAACAACAAAGCACAGGATCCTAGCAGCACTTTTCAAGAATTATAGGTCATGTGTTTTTGATATTTGCCAAATTCAACTTTCATCATATTCGGGGTAGTGTTACACTTTTGCCTTTTTTGTACACACTGACAGAGGAAAGGCCGGTCAAGCCATATAAATGTCTATCTGCTTACCTTATAACACTCGATGATAAAACAAAATATCCATGCCTGTATTATCCTGATTATATCCTAACTGATATTCATCTAAATCTTGGGTATCTGTATTAAATACGTCTTATTTCGGCATTGTTTACACTGCATTCCGATGATTTGTTTCCCGACATTGATCTTCTCTATTCAACATGCTTGTGACGTCATCAATTATAATTATACGTAATACAGAGAAATCGATGATATATTCAGTTAGAAGAGTTTTTAATGACATTTTACGGCTGTGGGGTTTTATGATTTAAACCAGAGATAAAGTTAAAATTGACATGTTTCTGATTAAAATATGACATCATGCTGCTTATTGTGACGTCATATCGATCAGAGGAATTTTTACTCAATCGATCGCTGAGAGTTGCCTTATCATACCCGCGTTTTGATGGATATCTATTAATCCATCAAAACGTGCGGCCTAAGCGTTTAGGTATGGCATGTCAAACGTTGCAATATTCGATATTTTCCATTTGTTTTGTATAAATTTTCATTTCTATTGTATAATTTTCTATTTGTATTCTACAACTTATATTTGAATTCTATATTTACATTGCATGATTTTTATTTGTATTCTATAGTTTTATTTGTATTGTATAAATGCTATTTGTGTTATAAATATTTTACAATACAAATCGAAAATAATACAATGCAAATTGAAAAATTAGAGAATTCAAATGAATGTTATAAATTACAAATAAAAAATATGGAATACAAATAAAAGTTTATACAAATAAAAAAAGATCGAATATTTCACCCTTTGGCATGCCATGTTTTGGAACATAGTTTATGCAATATTTTAAAACAACCTTTTAGTAATTTTTAATTGTTTTAAACAATTTTAAAAAAAAATGTATTTGATAGAATCAAATAATCTAATATATGGTGTAACATCTATTACTTGTTCTCAGGTTTTTGTGCGTCTTAATTCCTAAAAAGTATCAAACTTTCAATAACAAATATAACATATAATTGTTTTTGAGGCATCAGCAGTTACATGTACCATTCACATGTAAAGCAAATTCATTAGTCAATTATGTTACTATTCAACTCATTTTCTGCTTCCCTGTAAACAGAGAACACTAATATGATCAAAATGATATAATTGTGATCTAGCTCTTAAGACGTCAAAAATACTGATTTTTGATATAAAGTAAATGCAGGATGAGTTTTTTTTTCATTGTTATCCCTTAATAGTGGTCAAAATATTTGTTTATATAACGCCAATTTAGATATTTCATACTTTGAAAATTGTCCGTCCTGTAGTAGATATCAATGTGACTGATGCTGACAATATTCCCGAGGTCCACTCTCCACGTAGCTTTCTTCCTGGAATTCTCTGATATAACACATTGACCGCCACCTGCATTGCGATTAGTATATTTACCATCCACTGCTTTTCCAGCTCTCCAATCTTCTTTGCCACCCCAAGGATTATCTTCCCACACAGCTTTATGACGTGCCAAATTATCTAATGAAAAAAACCCAAAAATGTTCGTGCTTTTATAATATTATTGAGCTATGGAAATTTTCTTTGCAAGATTGAGAATGATTAACATTGAAGTAAACCACAAAGCGCATTTCATTGTATTTAATTTGAGACGATAATATCGTCTTGAAACCTTTCAATTGTTCCTATAAAAGAATATTGTAGTTCTAATCAATATAATTAGTTAACCTTTGACTGATTAAAAGAGAGCAATTCAGAAAAGTATTATCAAATTGATGTGACATCCTATATATTAATATGGTAGTTGTAGGTGGGGTCAATCATTCAATTATTATATTTTTATTATTCCTTTTTGTTTAATATGAATAAAACGTCATATTATTTTGTCATAAAATGTGGAAAGTTACAATTTGTTTTCTTAAGACGTCTAGATGGTCGTGGCCATTTTAAGACTATTTTAATGTCCTTAAAAAAAGAGCTCTGTATAAAGATATAGGGAAATTATCAAATTTTAAAGCTAAAATGTTGAGTTTTTGTTTTGTTTTTTTACTAAAGTATAGTTTATGGTCATAAATGTCAAAGTTTGAGGCAGATCTGATGGTTTATCTATTGACTACCCAGCCTCTTTGATTATAAATAGGACCAGTGTTTGAGGCAGATCTGATGGTTTATCTACCTACTACCCAGCCTCTTTGATTATAAATAGTACCAGTGTTTGAGGCAGATCTGATGGTTTATTTACTGACTATCCAGCCTCTTTGATTATAAATAGGACCAGTGTTTTGGTCAGGTTTCTGCTCAAAGTAGGGAAAATTTCTTTTACTCTAAAATAACCACTGGATACGACAGTAGATTCTTTTCTTGATCAATGCAATGCTGCACTGCATCATAGTCTGCATATCAATCTATCTCTCTTTCTCTCTCTCTCTCTATTTCTCTCTCTCTCTCTCTCTCTCTCTCTCTCTCTCTCTCTCTCTCTCTCTCTCTCTCTCTCGTTTGAACAGAACAATGTCATACATCCTCCTTCTACCACATGATGGGACAAGTACACAGTATAAGTCAAAGAATTTGTTGAGACTCCTCAAGAGTTACGCCTTTTTAAAAGTGTGTAACTTGTTCAAAATCTAATGTCATACCACGAACTGATATCCTGAAATGCATAAATTGCTACAATCAATTGAAAAATTAAATAAATTGTCTAATCAAAATTGATTTGGAAGGATACAAGTTAAATATATATATATGTCTTTTTCACTTATGTATTAGATAACCTAATTACCATGCGAGTAAATAATTACAACTGTGAAAATCCACTTTTTGGAGATAATTATTGTTAACGTTATCATTTTCTTTATAATACAAAAACATATTTATTGTGTTTGCTGTGAGAAGTAAAACATTCCATTGTATTTTTCAGATATAATTTCATAGAGTGATCCTTAATTACAACTCAAATACGTTTGAAATAACTTTTTATTTCGATAATTCATCACAAATGTATAGATTTCATTTTATTGATATACTGCAGACCTTTGCTACAGTGCTGCTGACAAACATGTAGCGCCGACTAGCGCGCATCAATATTAGAACTGTTTTGTTACTAAAATAAATTTATAATCATTCTTAAATAGTTTAACTTCTAAAACAAATTAAATTGACATTGTAAATGCATTGTTACGTTAATGTTCGTTTTGCAAAATCATTCTGAAATTTATACTCGAATCTGATTGGCTACAGGATGCAGGATAGGATAGGATAGGATAGAACTTAACTTTTATATTTCTATCATGTATCGTGCATCCTGCATCCTATCCTATCCTATCATATCCTAGTCAACTTTCAGGATGGCAGCACTGTAAATGTATTTTTTTTCACAATTCATTTAAAACCGTAAAATTATGCTAGGTGAGGTTCAAAATAAAGTAAACTTACTCAGGGAATAGACAGGCCATGGGTATATAAATATGAGAATGACGATCCAAAACCGCATATTTCTCACCGCACTTTTTTCTGAAATAAAAAACCCAGTTTTAAACCAAATATGTAATACAAATTGCTTAAATAATTTAAGTATAAATAACAATTTTCTGCTAATTCTAAAAGACTGACACTTTTTTCAAAATATATGCGATATTTTCTCCTCGTTTGTGTTTCAATTTTTAATGATTCTATCAGTAAATTGAGTTATTTTTTTAAAACTGTTCATGGATTCAATAGAATTTGAAATAGACGAGTTAAAACAAGACATCTTCTGTATCGTTTCGAAAATAAGCACAGATTAGACAGTTTCTAAATTTTATGATGTTCTATTAATTGTACAATTTAAAATTGATTGAAAAATGAATGTCTGTAAAAAAAACATTTTTAACCATTCACGTTTACAAAAATGCACGTTGAATTTAGGATCCGGAGGTCAATAGTCTAATACAATATCCTATGTGCCACATGTATAAAATTGGACAAACAAACGTGTCGATATAAGGAAACTTCCAATGCAGTTTAAAATCCATGATTTGACGTAATCAATAGATACAAGTATTTCAAAAAAAAAAAATAATGGAAAAGTGTTCAGTAATTATTCGTACATTATATCATTATAGCAAATGATATATATCCTTTTCCCCGAATAACAAAGCAATGGAATTTTACATTGAGGTAAAACAACAACATGATTGCATAAGACAAATTTATTTAGGCATGAGAGGGAGCAATGCAAGTTTTGAAATTGCACAGCATAAAGCATACAAATGTTATATGCGAAGACGATTTAGTTTCTGAATTATTCATAGGTTCAACTAAAATCTTGAAAGATTTGGCAAGTCCAATGATACGCTCAGTAACTCTTTTACTGGATATCTTTCGATCTTGAATAACAATTGAACAAGACATTCTGGTTTTCTTTTTTTTTAAATGTGGACATGTTTATCTGAATATTTCTATGTACAAACATATCCTGAACATTAAAACCTTTATCGGCCATAATAGAGTCTCCAGGGTCACTCAAATTTAACAAACTGCTTCGCTTTACAATTTGTCTATCACTTGTTGACCCACCAAAAGCTGGAGATACATATGACACAAGGCCACCAGGGGTTGCACCAACCAATATTTTGATTGTGTTCTTATCTTTATAAGTCGAAAAAGTGGCTTGCTGAGATTTTGGAAGTTATGGTTTTTTGATAGGACATTCAGTACCATCAACTATAACTCTAGTATTAGTAAATTTCAATTTAAAATATGATGGACAGAAATAATTAACAAGGGATTTGGATGGCCATATGTCTACTTCTCTTCATTGCTTTGACATAAAAAGAATCCATGTATAGAATACATTTGACACTGTGTTTTTCTGAGACATTAAATAATCTAGACAAGTCAAAATTAGTTCTTTGTCTACGCAGTTTGATAAAGAACACGGAAAAATGATCTGGAAGGCTGATATTTGTAACCTTGTGATAGATATAGTTCAGACAATATGCAGCTGGACCTAGGGTTCTTAAAACCATATAAAAATGAATATATGTTTCAAGCCCTGTATAAAAGTGAATGCCAGCATCGTCTTTCTCATCAATACACATTGGTGGTAATGTTGGAGTCTGGGTTTCAATATTTAAATATAATTTCTGTTCTCCTCTGGAATCATCGCCTGTGTCACTCTTGGTTGAACTGCTTTCAATGACAATTTCTTCTGCAACATCAATGTTGTCTTGAAAATACACTGTGCCTTGACTTTGATTTTTGGTGGTATTATTTTCGATTAATTTTCTCTTCACCACCCCCCCCCCTTTTCCTAGCTCGGCTAGCTCGAGCAATATCTGCGGGACTGGCAGGATCTGTCCACTGGAAAATGCTTGGGATTGCTGCCTTTTTAGGCGTCTGCTTAATGGTGCAGTTCCTAAAAAAGGTTTAAAATATATGTATATATATAAGTTGAAATACATTGTACCTTTAATAATTATTGAAATTGAAAATCTGTTAGTCAAACAGAAACTATCTAATTACTCTGTCTCATACTGATCTTACAAATCTTTTGATCTATTATCATGCTTATGGCAAGTAGTTTGTTATGTAATATTGGCAGCTGCTGATGTAAAAATATCAGTGGGTATTTCTGCCAGATGTTTATATAAGACAACTAACAAGTGTCCAGCAGAGGGTATTAGGCAATAGCGGGGTACTTAGAGTTTGTTTACAAGCAGATGTCCAATCATGTTGAGTTAATGATATGCAACACAAATTTTCTTGGTGATCAATCGCATGTTAATTTTCTTTGAAGGTATCACAGAAAAAAAAGGCAAAAGTAAAGTGTCAAATTAGAAGTTTCAAATTAAATTATCTATCATATTATTCCTAGCGAAAATTTTAACTGAAAATTTGATTTATATACATGTAGTTATAATATCGTCTGCGGAACTTTGACCATTTCGATCTTTTACAATGAATATATAATCAATTACTATATAACTACGTTACGTAAACGTGACATTTGACTGTAGCAATATCAATTTTCCATTTAAAGAAGAAAAAAAAGGAATTTAATGGTCATTTATCCTAATCTTACACTTCGTAAATAAAAATAGCTAAATATTTACCGTATACCGTCTCCGAGAGATAGCCACTGTCTTTGAAATGCGATCTGCACACTATAGCATGTGACGAGGGTTCCCAACTCTGAAAACGGGATTCCCCACGTCTGATTGCATGAATCCAAGCTTTTTTCCTTAGTTGATCAGATGGAAAAACGTGGCCACCCCTATTACTATACGTACCCAGGTATGCAACAACAAGTTTCCGGCATGTTTCACATGTGTACTGACACATGTTTACGTGTGATACAATAAAACCGATGCGATAATGCGCGAGCTAGTTCCGAAGGGGACGACATTTCTGTGTGGCGCCCTCTAAGTGAAAGGAGACGGTATCTAATTCAATATAAACACAACTTCTTAACTTTCCTTCTTTTATTATAATTTGCATTTTTTTTTACACCAGTGACATTTTTGAAATAAAATGTATCATCTCCAAGGAAATGAGTTGTAAAAGGACGTATTTACACTAACAGGGATAGCGACTTCTTAACTGCAATGCTTACATTTACTTCCAAAATATCCTGCACTTTATAAGGAAATCCCAAATTTTGCATTATCCTCCCACATTAAGGACCGCATTGCGTAAAACATCCGTATCAAGGAGAAGCATTAATATAGAAACTTGCTTGTCAATTGTTGTGAAGTAAATAAGTTCAAATAAATATAATCGTGAAAAAAATATCTTCTGATTAAAGCAATTGAATGTTTTCTTCTTGTTGATACGGATCATTTTTTTTTTTAAAATCGAATTTTAATGTGCAAAATTCAAATGAGATATAAGGAAGTTAAATACCCGATTTTAATGTCATTATGGACACGGCGTATGTGAGAATTTTATCATCGTAATTATGATCGTTTACAAGAATGTCACGCGATTCTTTTGATAGTTACTGTTGTTAATAAGTCCCTGGTTGTTAATAAATGCATATAAAGTATCGTATTATAGAAAGTAAACTGAAAATAAATTTAAAGATAACAAAGTTTAAAAAAAAAAGTGTTCAGAACTCAAACTACTCAGACAACGACTGTAAAACGGTTTTATTTTTCAATCACTATACATAATTGTGAGAACTAGAACCTATGAGTTTACTGTGTATGGCCTAAAATCTAAATCAAGAAGTAGAACGGAAATTGATATATTGATATGCATTTTATAAAAAAAAAAACCGATCCGGCCACATAGGTCAATTCTTTTGTTGTATACAAGTGATCCTTTCGCTGCATATTTGCAGTAGAAACCATGACCATTGCGTTATCGAAGCAAGGGAGATGACGTTCAAAACATTTGAACGTCGGATGAATACACGATTCGATATTGGGACATTAACCATATATAGCTTTTGTTTATTGGATAACCTTCTTTCGGTCAATGCAAGGAGTAGTTGCAGGATAAATCTCTATACGCAAGTGATTGTACTTTTTAATCTTGAGTAAAAGCCAAATATACAATACATAAAAAAAGAAAGAAAAAAGGGATAGCTTACGTTACAACATTACTAAAGCAGTCATGTTTTTGAACACAGGATATTTAATATATACTTACTTAGGCTGGAGACATAAGTTACGCACAAAAGACATTCACCGATAACAAAGAATATAAGCAGTCTGCAGCATTCCATATTTAGCTTCATGGCTGAACAAATATTAAATTACATAAGTTGTAAGGAAGAAACAGAACGAACAAGTATTATTTTACTCTGCCAAACCGTAGGCTAAATGGATGTGTCCCGGTAAAATTATGAAACTGTTCCTTATGTCTTCTTGTCTTCTGAATTGTATATTTTTTACATGTCTACTTAAGTTGTTTTGCATGATTAACGACAAACAATATAACCAATGCACATACTGTACACAATACAGTTCTATTTATTTAACCGATATCACTCAACCATAGAGCAGGTAGCTTGTAAAAAGCTTCCTTGTGTATATATATACTTAAGTGCACTCTTGATATTTTTTTTAATAATTGATATGGTGTTCATATATTAATTGTATAATACAGAAGAGTGAACAAGTTCAACATGAATATTTGGTGTCTGTAGTGGATATAGTTGGCAGAGATATATAAAGCAGATAATACATTAGATATGACACATTCAGTTAACGTTTGAATTGGTGTACTCCATCAAGATTGATGTAGTTTAAATCATTTCAGCAAGTAATTTCCGTGAGAGAATTAATAGCGTTCTCAATATGTGTTCATTTACAAGACTTCAGTTTATAAATGTGATATATTACCATTAAGAAGACATGTATCACGAACAAAGAAGAATAAAATCCTAGCCCACTGATAGCCGTCTACAAGGAAGTAGTTATTTATAGAAATGTATTATAGAAGGCATGGCAGAAGCTTACTTACTAAAACACGCTGGCATTTTAAATTCCTATTTCAGTTTCAGCACATGCCCTGTAAAGCTGTAAAAATTGTCTGTATCTGTTCCTTATCAAATTATCAATGAAAGCCATATACTTATTTTCTGACCATACTTAATAGTCTGCTTATCAAAGAAAAAAAAACCAACAACCCCCCACCCCCCGAAAAAAAACGAAAAAAAAAACAGAAACAAAAAAAAAACAACAAACAAAAAATCCAACGGCTTTTGGCGTCTTTTTCTGTGAATAAGCGATTGAAATATCAGATTATATAAGGATATAACTTACCCCCCCCCCCCGACCTCTCCCTTGTATTTATGCTGTCTCTTGAATAAAATACTTGTTGTTTACTTATATTAATAGTGTTTTTAGTTGCAGACACATTTACGTCCCAGTCATTAAATAAAATGCGTTATCTCGAAGTCAGGTACCCGCCTCGGTAATTTGACACCTGAAATCAGTACACTGTCGCTCTTTTATGATGAATGTTTGGTGTATTGAACAGATCCGTTAGTATAGAAAAGAAGACTTTTACAAAGATCACCTCTGTTTATCACGCCTTAATAGTCCCAAGCAGTTGAAACTCTTTCATTGTAATCAAGCAAGCCAAGTAATTATCGATGCTTATATAATGAAATCGGATGACACGATTGTTAAACAAGGTTTAATATAATAATTACGTATGGGAAAAAAAGTATTAATGATTGTGATAAACGCTTGTAAGCCTATTACTACATATCAAAGTAAACACCAAAATGCACTGAACACATCAATGTGGAAAAGAAATTAAGAAATTCAAATAGCCGCTTTTAATACTTTTTTGGTATAAAAATCTGTACTAAAAACTCAACTTTCAGTTCAAGACTTATAGGCAATCTGGCGAGCCATTCGATCTCAATCGCACATTAGTGCAGATTGTGTTTATCAACTGTAATTGTGCAGGCCTAGTGCTTACCGACTTTTAATAGTAACTATGTTGATTATTTACATTATGTTAAAAACGCCTTTGTAAATGACAACTGGGTTTTTTTTTTTCATGGTGAGAGCGAAGTTCTGTTTTTCGACTTCTTTAACCGTTACTACATAGTCTATTTTATACCTAGTTATCAGAATGTTTGTGGATTGAATGCATTGATGAAACTTATGTTCATTCATAACGTTATAATATAAAATGTAATTCTTTGAGAGTAGACCGATGCTGTATTAAGTATAGATTCTTATTTTGGCAGATAATATTATTTGAAATTTCGTGAAGAACCCGTTGACCAATATCTCTATACATGTTCCTTAAAATCAAATTGCATTAATACATATTTTTTCAGTTGATATTCCTTTATTTAACTATTATGTTTAAATTCTAGCAAGACCGATACAGAAAGATGCATCATTATGGACTTCTTTCATCTGTGACAATGTATTATGCATATGGAACACCTACAGTATGTTTGCCAATTGGCTGTTTTCGCATTTCGGCAAACCCAGATAATGGATAAATGAATTCCAATCGATTTTTATTCCCCGGAATGCTCGACGGTGGGACTTTATTTGTCAAACCGGCGTAAGTCGAATGCACAGATTGGCGTTTGGTAGCATGGCTTGTTGCTTCATTTGACCGGGGCAAATGCCGGCCTACGCCGATCTCGCCGGTTTTGAAAGACCTGCGTGGAGTTCGCCGCTTTTTGTAAAGTATGGCGGAAAGCTAACGATTTGATGAATAGATGTAATGATATAAAAAAGAAGATGTTTTTGTTTTAATAAATCGGCATTTCATTATTTGAAAGCAATCATTTATGATGAAACACATTTTCATTTTAATCGTTATGATATAACGTTTTATTCCTCTTTACTGCACACATGCAAAGTAGACAGACTGTAGAATGCATAATTTGGCTATTATTCTGAAAGATAAAGTTATTTTGTAATTTTGTTGAGAAACTACTAACAAATCTATACTCCGTGTCACTTTTAATGAATATTTAATTTTAATTTGTTGCATTGTTACCTTCGTTACATTAACAATTGTGACAAAAAGAATGGTCTTCGAAAAAGTCAAAATTAAAGTCAGTTACCTTGTTTCAACAGGTAGTAGTACAACCGTTATCAATATATACGTTCAATTGAAAAACACTTTCACACCTAACAGCTATTCTGTGAATCACTTACAAGAACTAACCTTATCTAAACCGTCCTTATGTTTGTCAGACTGCTTTGTTATCTTATCATAAACCAGGAAGTGTTTTTTACTCTCGGTCATTTTAATTTTTTTTCATAATGTAGGTAATTAAACTACATTTTGGTATGATATATGCATTAATTAGTTATCATTTTTAAGATAACACCTAGTTGTATAATTGACCAAATCATAACTTAAAGAATATAAAAAAGAACAAAAAATATATACCAAAACATCCGTTAGTTTATTAAAAAATAAATCAATTGAGGTTTTTGCCCGATAGAGTATGCGTAAGACGTTGTTTTCCCAACTTAAGAAGGACTTTCCCGATATTTAAAATTAATGACTTTTTGCTATGATACACAAGACTTTCAAATATAAACAATTTTTTTCTGACTAAGAATATCAACGGTGTATGGATTACACGTAGATAAAAAAGCCTCCTGTAAGCAGAATGTTTAAAAGACAATCTTTTTTTTTTTTATAAGCGTATATTAACAAAATGCTATACAAAAACACTGATCTTAAAGTTTTAAAATAATTTGTGTGCCTTTAATTGTGTTAAAGTCGGATGAGTTGTATAAGCATAAACCAAGTTTTTTTAACGCAGTGCATTTATTTTTAAATGTTTACACTCAACAAGACCAGCTCGTACATATACATGTAAGACAGAGTCGTTTTCATTAGAATCGTTGTACCTTTTTGCAATGCTACTTATAAAAACCCTTTAGCTGCAGAACAAAAAAAAAGACATTTTACTGTAACCTCGTTTAGATAATAGTCCAATTAATATGGCTGATACAATCCACTCGTAGCGTTGAGTACGTAAGTTTATGTTTTTTGAAGATGATGTAAATTTGTATGTTAGGATAGTTTCTAGCTCGATAGTTGTCCTGACTATTTGTAATTAACTTTTCAACGGTATGTTTAAACTATTTATATACACAAACATAAAGCACAGGAAAATACACTTCAAATTAGTTAATTTCCATGTGCTTTAATTACGTTTTCTAGTTCTCATGTGTTGTATAAAATCGTTTTTATTCTTAAAACATTATTCTTATAATTATTCTTGATGGGGCATGATCTATTGTAAAACCTGTACACTTCAAGTCAAGAACCGTAAACTGTGGATCTGCCTTATATACCAATTTATGTGAGACGGAAGCTCGGAACTTAGTAATGACAAAGTACATATTTATTCAGGTTCGAAGGCCGGATATTAAGGGCTTATATCTGCTAATAGTTAATGATTAACGCTAAAAGATAAGAAAAATATTGTTTTGCATAGTTAGGTTAGGTACAGTTGATATAACACTTTTTGGTCGAGGTAAGTCATCATTGCGCATGTTTTAATGTTAGATACCGTATGTTTATACCTTTTAAGAAATAATTTCGATAATATTCATGAAATTGATCACAATAAGCAAATAGAGATGGAAATATTTACATTTTTGTTAATGAAAATTGTATTTTTAAATACTCTTTCCATTATTTGGTAGGTGAGAGTTAATTGTGCATTAGTGACGTTTAAATTAAATTATGCTTTGTTGGAGTACGTTATCAGAAATACTATAAAAGATAACATGATTATGTGTACATGTTGTGCGAAACTTTACACACTAAATAATTTCATCCTTAGAATATTTCATTCATGTTTGAATGAATTCATTGTACCAGTTCTACATGCATATCTTGTTGAAAAAAAGCGTATGTGCATTATTAGAAAACAATAGGAAAAAAATTCCTCACAATCATGGTATGTGGGTTTTGTAAGTTTTTAGTCTATTGTGCACTCAATTTCTATCATAATTTTTCTAAAAACATTCCAACTCATAACTTTTACACAGCTCATGTTGTTTTAATAATTAAACCTCAAGATTCTAGTGTGACCAAAAAAATCACAACTTTTTAGAATTGATGTTTTTGATCTTACTTTTTCGAAATATAAAAATACTTCTTCATGATGTAGAGGGGTGGCATTTTTGTTTTGAAAAAGATATATCAAATATTTTTTTACAGCCGAATACATTCATTTGGCATTATAATTATATAAAAAAGATGATGAGTTACTTTGAGCCATTTGAACCTTATCTTAACTAGACAAGGATTTTCGGTCTTTTCCGATGCCCATAAACCCAAGGCAGATTTCATTTCCAAACATCGGTGATGCGATGCCGCTATCTAGTGAATAACTAGAGTTGCGCCCCTTACAACTTCACAATTTTAATCCATTTAAATAACGGGTAAGATACACTCTTCGGAAAAAAAAAAATAAAACATAACGACTTGGCGGGTCTCGGTAAAGAAATGACGTATATTGTAATACAAATCAAGATGTAACCTAGAGAAAGCATAACTGTTTAATTTATATGATCGGAATGTTTGTTGGGACCTGTAACAGCAGTCAAAAGTCGCTGATTATTAAACCACTCATGTCATAAACCAGGTATAGTCCTCATGAAAATTGTGGAAGCAAGACATTAAAAAGTACATAATATTGAACGTCTTAATGAAACAAAACCTATAACCGATTAGCTATTAATACCGTTGATGGGGCATTTGTGTCAACGTGTTAAAAGCACCGAACTTTTTAACAAAGACTACATGTGTGGTTTACGTTATAGACTCGACAAACATACAAAGACATACTTTAAAAATAGTTAAATGAAAATAACAAATTATAGCCCATCTATTTATCCCTGTACATTTAAAGAGGATGGTCACGGTTTTAATTTCAATATACCTGTAAAAGTTTTTTTTCAAGCTGATTTTTCTATCTGCTGATTCATTTTGTAAATAAGGAAATCTGGAATTTTCTTTGCAACATCCAAAATGTAAACATAGATGATCTGAGCTTTGATTACATAACAGAGAATTGTGAGCTCAGTATTTCGCGTTTAACTTACACTCAAATTGTCGTTGACTATTAGAAATAATACTGAATACAATGTAAACAATAAAAACAGAAAAATAAATGTTTGACCAAAATCATATGTCATATATATTTTCTAAAGAACCAAAAACTGACGGGGCTAAATTGAACGGTTACTGTTTTTTATCCTATTTTTAAAACGACAAAGTTACCCCTTCTCAGAAGATGTGTAGTAAGTCCATGTACTATATTTGGCTAGTATATATTTTTGTTTATAGTTTTAATATAACTGTTTGATGCAGTCTACACTCCGAAATGTATATTTATTATCGCGTTTTATTAATTTGGATTTTTACTTTCGCTTTACCATACAGTAAACACCCTCTTTCAAAAGATATATTCTCTGATACTCAGCATGAAATCATCTCTGAATATCATTAAATTTGACTTATCATGGCAAAACACATGTACCATCACAATGGTTGTTAGTTTTGAATATTTCAGATTTTTCATCTCATGTTTTCTTAGGTCGTACAATAGTCTGGGGCGGATCAATAAATGTATTCTGTGTTGGAAAGATGAACGTATTACACTCTACGATATCAGAGATGCACAGGCATTAAGGTCTCATGAATTATCAGGTGCATGTACTTCCAACACCCTGCTAAAAGTCAAATGTTGAATATTTGAAAACACTAGTTGATTGTAATTATTCTTCTATTTTACTTCTTTTTTGTTCGAAAAAGAATTAAAAGGTTATTTAATGCTTGATTCTTTGCCTTATTATTTGTAATTATAGGGGAAAACTTATGGCCATAAGGCTCGGTTATAGAATTCCACCTGCTTATAAGTGCATATCATAATCTCGCAAACTTCACGACTTCTATCTTCATTGCCATACCAACCACATATTCGTGTACTTATCAAAGATAGCGCCTACATGGATTTTCATTAATAATAATGTATTAATTTGAAATAAAAAAATTGTGATGAAACTGGTTATATATTTTGCAAAGACTCAGATTGTAAAAAATGAAGTTTTGTTTCTCACACCTTTCTAAAGTGAAGTGAACGCAAAAAACAAATCAAGGGCTCGAATTTGTCAGTTTGATGTGTATAATGGTTTCTGAAAACCATTTAGACACAGTGTTCCTCAGTAGGAAGATAAACCATTAAGAATAACTAAATCTTGCAATCAATGGGCGTTGCCATATTATTAAAATCATTACCTCCCTGCTGGGTTATCGCTAAGCATCTAAGAGAGGGAAACACTGATGCTGACGTCAGTGAGACACATTGCATTTTTACACACGCTTAGTAACAGAGTTAATATGCCATCACCAAAATGGGAATCTAAACTTGAAATAGATCTAAAGAGTTGTCATTTTGATAGAGGGTTTATAGAAGAGCATTTTGGATCTCAGAATGATGCATTTCCACCAGCAGTTACTGTTACATGTAACTAGAATGAAATGTTCCTGGATCAGTGTTATTGTTATCTAATTTTTCTTTCATTCAATGAGTTTCTTAATTTGTTGTTATGAGTTTGAACATTATGTGTGCTACATATATGAACAAACAAAGTACATTGTTTTGCATCCTGATTTTGACATTGTGTCCTAGTTCTGTTATCCTTCTGAGAACATAAGAAAAAAAATAGAGCATTCAGATAAAAAGTAACGGTAAGAAACCCCAAGAAGAAAATGAAAGTATCTGTGTATATTTATTTGAAATTTAAAAACATCATTTCATTCATGTAAACACTGCCACACCACCGTACAAACATGTGGAATATTATGGTCTCATATTTCAAAAATTATCTATATACATTTTTGCACAAATTATATATAGTTACCTAAGGGTCAGTAAGATAAATATATTGAATCCCTGTTCTCTCATGACAGTACAAAATTTCGCTTCACATCCAAGCATGATTATTTTTAACAAGTTTTATAAACTATGTATAAACATCGACCCAGTTATATCAACTCTGTATTAACATTGACCCAGTCATCAGCAGCAATGTGGCTTATGCACGTCAGAGAACAAATGCATGCATTGGAAAATGGATCACCTCCATTAACCTTTCACTGAGACTGTTAAATTGATAAAATTTTGTGATAGAAATAAACAAAAAGGTTACAAACCTCATTATTGAGTTTCAAAAGGCTTTTAAAATTTATTAAGCAACAATATTTTCATGCGCACTTAATTTCATACAGATTTAAGTACAATGAATACATTGTGATAGTGATTTTTGTGATTTGTGTGATTTTTTTTTAGTTATGAACGCCTCGTTATACTTATTTAAAAGTGTTTCTTTATCTCAGGCATTCCAGATAGACAAAACATTGCTGAATATTTCTTACAACATGTACATGAAAGTCGTTGTAAATTTCAAGTTGAGGCAAACAGAACATCAACTGATGAAATCGAGTCTGGGATAAGGTCTGTAATTAACGACATTGTGAAATGCATTGACAAAGAAGCTCCAGCATTCAAAGTATCAGATTTCTCATTATGTAAGCACTTTTAAAAAATCGGAAGAAAAGCTTATATCAACTCTATTTCGATAAACAAATAAGCTTTGTTAGTTATTTCTGATATTCAGATCGCAGCTATTCTTTAAATGAAATACCATCGCTTTTCTTATGGAAAAAAATTAATAAATGCAGTTTGTCAGTCTCCAAACGAGTGGGAAGTGTTCATCATAACTAGAAGCACTAAATATATTTGAAATAAAATGTATTCTGATAAATTGCATTGAATTGATCTATGAATATAAAATTTCTTTACGAGCTGCTATTTATGTTTTATCATATTTATATTGAATATTAAAAAATAAGTTTATCTTCACAAAAAAAAAAAAAAAATAAAACACCATCAACATTTATTTAAAGGTCTAATGTATGATATAGGATAGCGTACATACATCTAAGACCATCAACTAGGAAGGTTATTTTCACAACGTCTGATTCATCTCATTTTTTTTTTCGAAATGCGCATTTATAAATAGTGTAAACCTGACTAAGTTTCCTTACAAATTTGATGCGTAACTAAAGGGATAGTTGATTCAATCAACTAATCATCATCAAAAAGTATATAAACTAAAGTTTGCTTCTGATGATTGTTAAATAATGCTTTTATCAGTTCACTCTTTTTTGTAGACAAAAGGGAATATAGATTAAAATATTATAACATTTGATAATTGTGTTATCATACTTACAATTATGCAATAAGGTTGTAACGTTATTGTTCTGAAGTACACTAGTACATACAATCGCTTGATATTTAAGCCCCGGCCACTACAGTTGAATATCAAGAACATAAAACAGGAAGACAATTATGTCATGTACAAAAACCCGGGAGGCTCATTCGGTATTAAAATCACGAACTATCATGTAAGTCGTTTATATTTTACTATTAGAAAAAAAAATGCCTACACAATCATAACTTAAGATAGAGGTTCTTCCATTACCTTTTTGCCGCTTAAATAATTAGAATCTAACATTTTATTTTTAAATAAATGCATGTTTTAAAATAAAAAGAATAGGAAAAATAAGAGTTGTTTTATTTCCACCAAGGATTATATTTTAGACTTCCTCCTGTCATAAAAAGAAATTCAATCACTAATTTTCAAATTCTGATAATGTGACGTCTGCTTTGAATTTTAAATGCTACGAATACGATACACAATTGCTATTTAATAGTGGGCAGAAGACCCATAAATTATAATACATTTCTCTCATGATAATTTCAGTACGTTTTTCCCCCTTTATTTTTTCAAACACATAAATATATAAATCTATTTAACAAACTTACCATTCGATAATCGGTTGGTGCATCTAGAAATGAAACTTAAAGAAGGAAATTCTTCGAAACATCAACGAGGAAGTGAAATTTAAAGGGAATTAGAAGTTAGTAACGCAAAAAAAAAAAACGGAACATGATAAAATCATAAGCTGCATGCTCACACTTAAACCAGAAAAAAAAAATCATTAAGTATTTCCTGTTAAAGTTTTGGTTTAGTTTTTTTTATGTACTCTCACGCCTAAAATTACTGTGAACGACCATTTTTATTTTTTATCTCTTTTTTTTTTTTTGTTGCTTTTACAACAACTACCAAAATGGACCCTTTTTACATTGTTAAATATAGAGCAGTATTTTTTTCTACAGAGAAAAATAATAATTAAAAGAAAATACGAAAAGGCGTTCCACCAACGTAAAGAATATCCCAAACATATCAATGATAAGGCGTCTATGAAATGCATATATATGTATACGGAGCTGCCATCATGAAAGTTGAAAAAGATAGGACAGGATAGGATGCACGATGCACGATATATGATAGAAATACATAAGACATATTCTATTCCATCCTATCATGCATCCTGTAGCCAATCTTAGCTGAGTATTAATTCCAGAGTGATTTTGCAAAACAAAAATTAATTTAAAAATTCATTTGCAACATCAGTGTTATGTGTTATACAAAGTAAAATATTCACGAATCTCCTCCTCTCTCTCTCACTCATTTTTTCTTCATTGTAAAATACTTCAACAACTATTAGGTTTAAAATACTACAAATATCTCTTCCTGGTACATATACACTGCATGTTGACATTTTTACAAAAAACTTCCCTGACTCGTCCCTCTGTGGCTAGGTATACCCCACTATGTTGTGTTCTCTAAATTTATAACGGTAAAAAAACATTAGGAAGCATAAAATATGTCATTTGATATTATCTATTCGATTTAACATTGTATTTTGGCAAATGCAAAATAAAAACAACAACAAAACACAGGGGAAAAAAATGTACTATGTTACAATTATCTTGCAAAAAGTGCAGACATGTCTTTTAGCAAAAAGCGTTGATATAATACTTGTTTGAAAATACCCAGTTTACTCCTACCAGAGACATATATAACAAAGATTGGCAACTGATCGAAATCTCGCTAAATCTCGCGGTCCCTATTGTAAAGTATTCCCAGTTTATATCGGTATATCTTTTTAATATACAAATATTTCGAAATAAGAAGCTAAATCATATAATCAAAACATTCAAAATGTTATATCTTCATGAGTTTGTGTCTTATAAACAATATTAAAAGAGGAGTTTCGGGTGGCAGTTGGCTATCCGTCGTCCAATATTTCACCAACTTTTTATAGCTGTCCTATATATTTTCAAAATATTAATCTTATTTTTTAATTCATTGTTTCAAAAACTTCTAAATCCTATGCACATTTTTCATAAAAACAATATACTTTTGGTTTAAGATCAATATATAAATTTACTAATATGTAGCTCTCAAAGTAAGGTTGGTCCCGTAACATTTTTCAACAACAAAACACGCTAGTGGCGGAGTTGCCAATATCTGTTATTTATGTCTCTGCTCCTAAGTATTAAATTATTTACCTGTAGAAGTTGTTTTTGTTGTAAATGTTCTGATACAAAGTATTGATTATCTTACTTTCTAGCATATTTATTGTGTTTTAAAAGACATTTTAGCACTCGGGAAAAACCTTCGTGGTAACAGAGTCCCTGGTACATGTATGAGTCTTACTTCGACTTTGGTAGTAAGAAAGCAGTGGATGATTCGTCTGTTCTCTGATCGTTGAGGTGATGGTGGTCAGTGTACGATATAAGCCAATTGCCAAAACGCGTCGACATCGGAAGTTGATCTTGGAAATGTGGCAAGACACGAATTGTGACTGGTACCCTATCAGAGGATCAGATAATAAACTGTTCCGTAACTGGATGTTACGTTTTTTTTTACTACAAGTAACTGGGAGTAGACAATGATTCGTTTATCCAAGCTACTATTCAAAGTATGTGTACAGTGAACTGTGCAAAGTGGAGGTCTATGGTTAGTTTAAGATTCAGTGAAAAGAATTCGCGTTGCTCTTTGTGCAATGCATGTCTTTGCTCGTAAATCAGCGCCACGTATATATATAATCAAGAAAGTAAAAGAGAATGCACTGTTCCAAAGTTTCTTTTCACACGCGCTTTCTGGATTTTAACATCCGTCTTCAGGTAGACATACATAAATTTATGTATGTTCAGATATCGTTATGAAGTTCTGCTATTTAATTAAATGAAATGTGACCGAAAGGTTCCTAAACTCTGAAAAAAAATGAATTAGCTCTGCCATAGGCAGTTGAATGAATGTCAGAGCTTTAATTTGTCTTCAATTTCAGATAAAAAAAAAACACATGCATGAATAAAGAAAGGTTCACAGTTTGTTGACTAGTTTTTAATTAGGTTATTCTGACGGTGGAATAGTTTATTGCGCAAGACTCTTTGCACCAAGATCATGTTACAGATGTTTCGTTCACACTACTGAGACGGACAGTAATACTTGCACCGACAGCTGCATGTGGGTGCAAGCTGCTAGGAGTACTGCATTTTATTGTTCGTTTAGCGTGTAATGCTTATAAACAATAGTTCTTCGAATGAATCTAACTAATAACTCATTGTGTGGGTCAGCTCTTGATGCTCCATGTTTATTTGCTTGAATATATGTTTAAAAAATTGGTTTTATTTCGTTCAGCAGTTTGGCCACGTACATGTAGAGCGAACATGTATTTGTTTTGTATGCATTTTATATTTGATTTTTATTTATGAATTAAGATCTAAACAAAAAAGAAACGTCTATTATATGCATATATTAAACTTTACAAATAAAGTAGAGAATGGTGATTAAGAAGACATACAAAGTCATTGATATTATTGTATTGTTATTGATATAGTCACACAATTCAAGATATGGCTGCTTTTATTTTAAAGATTTATCTTTAAAAAAAATATAAGGCCTCGCGTCAGAAATACATACGCATGATGAAACCACCCTCATGCAAAAAATTGACACTTTTAACAAAGATATAATTGTTGGCTTTTTGGCCGTAAGTGGGACCTCAATTTTGGCGAAAAAGTTTCTATAGAACTTGTGTGACAATTTTAATAATCTTACTTCAGAAATATTACAGCACAATTTTTCTTTGAAAATACAATGAGTCACACTGTTGTACTTAGTATTCTGAATCAAAAAAGTTAGTATTATTGGTTTTGAATGCTAGTAATCTTTGTTCTGTCTTGAATTGAAACAAAAATTACCGTACCATTAAATATAAATATTAAGGTGTTAATAATAGTCAATTAAAATGATTGCCAGAAGTTGGGTTATGATACATGGTTCACAACTCTTGATTATTTGACGCAGGCTATGCATTTGTTTTCATATTGAATGTTGTATAGAAAATGAACAGGTTCAAATACATTCTAGATAGACAAACACATGAAACGGTTTATTTGTTATAAATCGTTGAATGATTCATAGATTTTAAATGTTTTATACAGAGTTATTACCCCTTTTATATAATTATTACGACGTCAGAGTTTACTTTGACATTTTAAGTTTGGTGTTGTCTGCCTTTTGAAATATTCCCTGAAAAAAAGCAGTAAGAGCAGTGTAATGGTTTATCTACCATTTCAGTGCATGAAGTACTTGAAATACATTTTTGTTCTTTTTTTGGGAACGTGGATTTTGAAGCCAAGAGCAATTTACACAGTATTCGATGGTCGATTTCAGACGACAGGAAATTCAAAAGGTTAAAGGTAGCAGTAGTCGGAGTTTTCTTTTTGAACTATCGATGACGTTAGAGCTGGCGAGTCACACATCTTACATGTACTATCTTCGCCAATCTTCAAAAATCCTTTTTTGTATTACTGAATTTTAATAGACGTAAGTCGAAACTAAATAGCTTCGGAATATATACTTGGGTGATTGTGGACTACTAAGGCGTCCAAAGGTATAATTTTATAGGGGCATGGTCACGATTTTGCTCAAATTCTATTTTTCTTTTTTTATTATTTACAATGCTTTAAGAATGCATTCTTAATGATGAAATGAAATTGAACGGTCAGTCGTGGAGTTATAAGCAAGATACAGGGCTCACAATTCTTTGTCATGTAAACAAGACTCGTGCCCTGTTTTTGTTTACATAGGTTCAATATACCAGAAAAAAATCTGTTTCAAGCTGATTTTTCTATCTTCTTATTCATTTTAAACATACATAAACAGTTCCTAATGTTTGACACATTCATTTTAGGTCTAAAACTGGAATTTTCACTTCAACATTCAAAATGTAAACAAAAGCTTTGTTTACATAGCAATGAATTGTAAGTTCTATAATTCGCTTATAACTCAACAAATGACACTCAAATTTTGATTGCTTATTAAAATGCCTTACTGAAGCATATTAAATATCAAAATCGGAAAAATAATAACCATGCTATTTTAAGAGGAAAAATATTACTTAATAAAAAAGTAGGTTTAAGAGAATTATACAGTGATTGTGCGTGGAAGTATTTTCATCAGCTTACTTAGATATAAATTACAGATGTTTAAATAATCCAGTGTTCTTTCCATGTCCTTTCATATTTATTTTCAAAGAACCAAATAACTAGGACGGAGCAGTTTTAAAATACGAACTTTTTAAGAAAATGACATACAATTTAATGATATTTATTTCAATTTCAAATCACTTGCTAAAAATTCAGCTGTCTTTTATATTTACACCCTTTATATCTATAAACCATATACTTTTCATAACAACTTCACTTGCAATTAACAATATTGTTAACATTGTCCTTTGAAATTTTTTTTAAAAACATAACACAACAAATCATAATTTCTCCCAAATATCCCTAAATTGGTCTATTTATTACACAATAGTGCTTTTTTATATTCAACAATATTTAATGAATCTTTTCCTTTTCAATAATAGACAAAAAAACTGTTTTTCTTACTTTTTAATCAGATTGCAGATAGTGATTAACTGGTAGTTAGAAATTTTTAGTCTTTTGATATATTTTGTAATTATACTATATGTATTCGACAGCATATGGTAAACCATTTCTTGTTTTAATTATTGACAAAATAAACAATTTTCAGTTACCTTTTAATCTGATTGCATAGTTACTAATAGATAGGACTTTTGGGATTTTTTTTGTGATAATAAAGTCAAAATAAATTAATTTCACTTCGTTTTGTTCAAAGTGTTGTCTGCTCAATACTAGCTATCTTTTAAACCCTTCATACGACAGACGTGAAGTACATAACTTGTGTAGTGAGTAACCTTAAAAAATACAATCGCTATATTAGTTTAAAAAGCTATAATTTGTCATTTTTGTTCAAAACGTGGCACATATCAAACTGGCCCAGCTTTTAGTACTCTCGATACTTTGATTCATCAAAGGTAGTGCTTTTACGAAGCTTCCGGTTTCGCGAAATAGTTTTGGTTGTTTTGCATACATGTAAAGTGTTTAGCGTATACGTTAACCGCTTAAAATGATTTTGATATTTTTGTTTACATCATAATATTAATTGACTATATCACATTTATATGAAATTATGCTCGACATAAAAAATGGCAATTATCAAAAGGCTTAAATTTATCTGCACCGCGGTGCAGATAACAGGAGTACATTGTATATAGAGAAAGCCGACATTATTCTATCAAGCTAAATGGGAAGTATTTCCAAGAAGAGGGTTAGCAATTGAACAGAATGTATTAGATATGATAGTAGCGCCTTCATTTTTGCTTTTAAGTTCAATTTCATCATTAGAACTGTATTGACTGTTACATGCAAGCAAACCGCGATTGTCAGCAAAAAATAGTGTTTCATGTGTACTTGAAAGTAATCAAAAGCATACATATGGTATATAAAGTTTAAAGCAGGTGTAAAATAGTGCTATTCCCCCCTAGCCATCCCCCACCCCCCCCCCCCCCCCCCCCGGAAAGATGACTATATAGTAGATCTTCCCCCACGGAAAGCCGGCTATATAGTGGTTTTCCCCCCTTTTTATAGCCAGATTACCCCACGGAAAACCTACTATAAAGTAGTTTTTGCTCCTGTTTTACAACATTCCGCTCATGTTTAGGCAGCGCATCTTCTGAAAACATGTTTCATACGGACCAATCGTGGCAATAGTTTGCAATATCTGAGATGATATTGATTACTTAATTTAGGGTGAAAAATGCATTTATTTATACATACATGTAATATAAAATACAGGATTTTTTCATCCCTGATATGAACGAAGGCACGCGTTTATCACATTCCTGTATCATCAATCTTTATTTCACCCTATGTTACTATTTTTGGAACACTTATACTCCTTTTACTCAGGTTTCGAAATACCGCATATATTTTTGTTTTAATCGATGCATATTTACGGTGTGGACTATGACGTTACGTCATAGACATATTTTTTAAAGGACGTCACAATGCGTTTGAGCGTCAAAAATGCACCGGTTTAGAGATGGGAGAACTAGGATTAAGCTGGATAAAGCTTTAGTTTTTCATATGAAAATCTAAACGAATTGTTTATCAAAAATATGATAAAAACAACAATACTTGGCAAAATCTGGATCACACTCGAATCAACTTTCATGGCCTTCGTTCCTCCGGCTGATATTGGAGTCTTGGGTTGATATAGGGTGTGATACAGATTTTGCCATGTATTATTTTCCATGTAATAAGCTTTTTTCAAAGAAAAAAACCGATAAATCTTGACTAAATTTTGCAGAGAGATTAAGGAGTTCAGAGTAATCATTCCCTTTGTCCTCAAAGGCTATTGATTTTAAGTAAATACCTTTAGAATTGACGATCTTAAATGTAATCATATACTAGTATCTTTACTTCTAAATCATCATCTAACGGGATACTGTGTGCAATGATTCGATGAGAAACTGAAGTTTTTTAATTCCCTTGATGGGGTTCTAAATGAAATGAAATTTTAGATTGTGAAATGTATTTCAAACTATACAATGAAAAAATGACAATAACAAACCGTCAACCATCTCAAAAATCCATAATACGAAATACAAATTCAAAGCAGAGCAACACGGACCTCCAAAATGATAGAGGTAGGATCAGCTGCCTAGGAGGAGTGAGCATCCTCTGCTGACCGGTCACACCCGCCGTGTGCTCTTTGTCGTAATTGGGAATAAACGGAAAAGTCCGAAGACAATTAGGTAATAAATTATGGTCTAACAATTAGTATGAAAAACGCCAGTCAGCATGCGACCCAGTGGATGATTGTATTTGCTGACAAGGTCGTTGTATCGACCATAGAACTTACGAAAAAATGACTTCAAACGAGCCTGTTCATAGTCCTGTTTTATCAACTTGTTTGTCAGTAGCTTGCCTCGCCTTAGAAACTGTTCATACCAAGAGCATGCCCTTGCGTATCGACCTAATCACAACTAATTACATTTCATATACTGAAAAAGGTATTTTCTGCTATTTTTTTCAATAAATAAATTTCTAAGATATACACATGTACCATCACTTGAAAATTCTCTTCAAAACCCTGTGAACGCAGAAAGCTAGTTTTCACCTATATACATGATCTTGAGAAGGCCCTCAAAAAACCACACTATGATCCAGAAGCAGAAAATGCAATAGTATTTAAGGCACAGGTTGATATTGGTGTAGACCTAATGCTAGCAGTTGAACATCCACACACAGCAAATATTCTTAGTCATCCTGGATTTTCATTAAAATCTAAAGATTTACTTTATGGGAGTAAATGTCATATTGTTGCAAAGGCATGTCATACCGAACATGGTGCAAATGGAAAGTGCTGGTTCATTTCATTTTCCGCCATGGAACGTGATCTAATATACGACATGGATCCACATCATAAGAAATGCTACAAGATTCTAAAATCTCTTTTTGTAAGCGACATTTCTGCGTCCAGAAAAATTATGAATCTGTCGTCCTATGTTTTAAAAACTTCATTTTTGTTTCATGTTCATGGCGATAGTAGATGTGTGAGGTCAACTTTGTCGGTGTGTATAAATGAAGTCCTTGAATATTGGTCTTCGAATCTGTTTCACATCAGAATGCCATGCTTCTTTGCAAGAGATATGAATACATGGGGACATATTCTCGAAACGCCTTGTTTCAAATGGACACCATCTGAGAATTTAAAAGGTTCGCCTCACCCGTTTGAACTATGCTGGATAAAACTGATGTTTGAATGTATCAGCTATCTAAAATCAGCAGTCTATGAAAAGAGCATGGCTGGAGCTCTCCAAACGACAGGCGCAATTATTTTTAGGAAGCAGTCAGTCGCTTAATAAAACAATATTCAGACCTATCTGAAAACGAAGTTTACCAACTGGAAGAAGAGCATCGTACCTTAAGTGCATGCAACGATGAATTTTTGTACGATTATCTGAAGCATCTTAAAAAGTGTTTTAGTTTTGACTTATTTTTTCTCAAACAGTAACGTGCATAATAAATTAGGTGGACGTAGTATTGTATTATATATTGTATAAAAAACACCGTGAATGTTTCAGACGTTGAATGATAGCCTATGTTGCTTTCTTGTACATAATGATATTTTTTCTCTGATGTTATGAGAATTTATGTTATGATGCCTTGATTGATTTTGAAATTGAAAAAAGGAAAACAATTTGTACCATGCTGTTTATTTTAATTCTGGTTTTAATTCGTATATATTTGATTGAAAAAAAGTGCATATCTTTTTTTAAAATTACATTGAAATTCGATTTTATTTTACTTATTAGATTACTTTCAAAACATAATAACGTAGATGATAGAGCTTTAAGCATAAACTGTCTAACCCAAACATATGTTCATTAAAGGTTGATATAAATTGCACTTTTCCCTTAAAAACGAAAATTTTACAATGTGTATTTGATAATAACACTTCAGAGTAGAAAGTAGGAAAACAAAAGCAAACAAAAAGGTAAATGTTAACTCAAAAAGAAATTTCATTTTTAGCGTACTTTACATTGACTTACACTTAAAAAATATATATGAAACAATGACAATAACAAACTGTCAACCATCTCAAAAATCCATAAAATGAAATACAAATTCAAAGCAACACGGACCTCCAAAAAGATATAATACTAAATTTCATATTAGGAAATATGCCAATCAAGTACCTTTGTAACAATACAGGCCACTATTCACACATAATATCATTTTGAAATAAATCTCAAATATTTAATCTAAGAATAAAATACATTTTCTTTTCTTTTATTTGAACAAATCGGTAAAAACTATTTATATTTTATGCATACAGTTGTACATGTATGTTTAAAAGTATTTCAATAAAAAAACATGCAATAAAAATAGTAAAAGAGGTGCTACCTTTAGTAATATATATTCTAACTAATTGTTGTTGGGTGATTGATCATTCAATTATTTCTTTTTACCTCTCAAACGTTTACAGTTTTAAATCTTAGATAATATATCATTACATGGTAGTTTGATTTAATATCAGATTTAATAATCACGACGTGTGATCAAATACAACAAATCCTGTATTTTTTTAATCGACCAATCTTCCTTTTGTTTCTTGAGTATCTTTGCAGTGTAAAGCATACATAATTATATTTGTTATTATTTGTAATACCTTTCAAATAACATTGCTGAAAATGACATTTGAAAATTCTGAAACTTGAATATATAGGTTATCTATTTTAAGATTTGTAACACGTAAATAATTTTGATATACAATGCATACATATATCTGTATATTAACACATTAACTTCATATAAATATTTACATGTGTTAGGAAAACAACAATCTAGATTTTAATATACACAAAATAAACAAAGTCTTGATGCCATATTTATGGCACGTACACTAAACATATTTTCACTGGTTGTAGTAGATGTTATCACCTGTTCGAGATTCTATGAAACTCCTTAATGCATCGTGGATCAGTGTGTACTCCTCCTGTAAAAAATATGCTTTATGGTTGCATTTTTCTGTTACATGACATTGTCATAACAATTATTTTATTATGTCAGATATATAATTATTTTTAAATCATAATACAGCCCTGTTTTTCTTTATCTTTAATGAACATTAATTTGATGTTTTTTTGATGTTTTTATACTGCTAAAGGGATTGAATATTCTACATTTATAAAAGGCAGAGATGTAAAATAAATGTTAAAAGTAAAGATATTTACCATTGATGAGCACAGTTCAGGACGTCGTGTTTGTAGGAGTCTGACCACAGAGAAAATGTCTATCTCTTCGTCCATTGTCAGTTGTTGTATCAGGTTGTATACAGCACAGAACACGCCACACAGAGAAGCGCCATCCCTTGCAAAAGCAATATATATATATATATATATATATAGAGAGAGAGAGAGAGAGAGAGAGAGAGAGAGAGCACTTCATAAAAACATCAACACCAGGCATCTTAAAAGTTTTGAATCTAATTTATAGATACTACGCCAGTAAGCTGATGCTGCATCATGTAATAATGTGCAGATTGAACCATATATGGTAAATGTAAAGAAAATTGTTAACTTGTGGTCTTAAGAAATGTATACCACTCAATCAATGTTAATGTATCTTGCTAAGAACCATTTCATTCATGTTTCTATTAATTCATATAAACGCACAATACATGTGTGTAGTATATCTATGTAATTAAATGATTGCTTATTTTTATATATTACATTAGTATCGCTATTTTGTTTTGGAAACAAAAAGGATAATCTAACTACCCAAAAAGTACAACAGTCGTCTACGTTTTGGTACAAAATAAATATTGTTAAAAACAATATTAGTTCCATTTGTCCAAAGAACAGTCATCTGGTGATTGATAAGAACTTATAAATTTGAGTCCCATAAATCACGGTTATATTTTATTTAGATCTTTCTTACATCTAGGGAATAATCTTGCAAAGTTAGAGTCACTGGATTTCGATCACAAACAAGACTGAGAATAACTAATAGCAGCAGTCTTGAAATAACAAGTCTTTCCTTGAATGAAAATTGCCAGTTTGAAAAAAAAGGCTTAAATCGTTTGATGTTTTCTTTTTATTTACAACGGTAAGGTTGTTCTTCTAATTCATTTTGATGTTATTGCATAAGCCCCTAAAAGAAACGATTTTTTTTTTCAAGAAAAAGGAAATAATATAATGAGTCGTGTCCTCTGTAGGTATCAAATGTCTTACTTGCTGATGACGGTGATCGGATGATCTGTTTCAACAGTCTTTGCAAACAACACCAAACCAAGAATTTGGGAAACGGTCCGACAATCATTCGGGGATAAGTTAAAAGTTGGCCCCGCCAGGTCAACTGAATATACTGTATCGCCGATCTGACAAAAATATATAATGGTGATTTGTCCGCAGTTACATTTAAAATTGAGTTTTAATAATCCGTTATAAAGCACAAAACCAACACAAAGAGAGAGAGAGAGACAGATGTTGCTACAATAATCACACTAGATGCTGTCATTAGACAGTAATACCCGCACCAAGTGTTTGCCTCTAAATAGCACTATCTTGTTCCAGTTTTAGTCAAAAAGAAGGCCACATGCAATTTCCGGTTAGTTTTTAAAAATTATAATTTTCATAAATGATGAGATCAAATCCCATAATACACGTATTACTTTTATGTACAATTTGGGTTTGAACTCTTTGCGTGTGAATTTAAAATTAATCAAAAATCTAAACATTTCATGTCATAGAAAGTATGGTCTATATAATTATTTCAAACAAAATTTAATCATGCCTCCCCCCCCCCCTGCGGTTGCCTTATTTACTTATGCTTTTGTGTGCCAACATCATCGTGTGCGTGGATTTAGAGAAAGGGTGGGGGTGAGAAGTCCACCCCCTTGTACATGTAATAAATAAAAAATATTGTAAACAGTACAAAATAAATGTCATATTGCGCAATGATTTTCACTGCATGACTGCTTTAGCGATTTTAAAAGGTGATATCAGACACATGTCAATATTTTTGTGGATAAAAGTGTGTTATTTATATTATATCTAGTTATATTATAATTAAATTACTTTCACCGTTTTAGAATTAAAAAAAATTACAAATGAATATTTGGGCTCAAAAAATAACTTTTTAAAATTTTTGGAAACTTATTAATAAGGTAAAAATAAGATAAGCCCCAGCAGGATTTAAACTCTCTACTTACAGACACATTGTTAACGCTCCAACCAACGCACTATGCTGTTAGGTAACATTATTTTGGGTGAAAATATAATATTTTATACTTTATTTGTTTCGTTCAATAAGGAGTACATCACAATATATAGGTGTCCCATAACACCTTAAAGCTGAAAATTGTGCTTTACATAATTAATTACCTTATAAACAATTGTGCAAGGGGTTTTGTCCGAAGTTACGTATACAACACAGGTCTACAGGTTGCATTAGCGGATATTATTTTCATCCAGCTCTTTAGTTAGATGGGTTTCACGTGGTGTACATGCATATGTGTTTTCGATATGCAGAATAGGATTGATTATCATAAATAAACGTTTTTTTTGTAGTGATCAGATAAAGTAATTCATATTGTGCTCTAATTGGAGGATCATTATGATGACCAATATACATGTAGGTAAGTATAATACATGTAGTAGCGCAATGTTATGAGACACCGGTATACTAAACAGTTAAGTTTAACTTTCACTTTCTTAAATGTGATCTCCCTTTGCCAGCATACTGTATCATACTGTAACATTTTGTATTAAATTTGGATATTGAATATCGTGTTTATATGAGTTATCATGGGGAAGAATAGGAAGGGGTCTTAACCGTTCCCCATCCCCAGGATGGGTGGATTAGATATACATTTCTAGTGAGGATGAAGGCATGCTGCAGCTTTTGTTTTCTTCGTTAAACCCCCTACCCCATCATCATACACCAGTAATAGAAAAAGAGTCAATGACTGTAATTTTGTAATTTTCCTTATTTTGCATATTCGTTTTTGTCAAGAGATATGTGGTATTTCAAGACTTATGACTCATGAAAATTTGTGCATTTTAATCCTGATTGTTAACAAATATACATGTATAATTATATATAAAAAATACATTTGATATTATACTAGTGATGGCAATTAATTGCAGAATTGCCAATCGGTTATTTATAACTCATTTTGACTGATTAATTTGTTAATCATTTTGAAAATATAGACATTTCTAACAACATGTATAACATAGTATCAATATTATTTGAAGATTGCTTTTGTAACTATTGACAACTTATTTTGGGCCCCACTCTGCAGATGCCCTATAGTGATCATTCTGTCCAATTCCGCTGATCATGTCAAAATACATTAAAGACAAATTGACCCTTGCCCCTTGGGTCACCCCCCCCCCATGACTTCCTTTTAAAGCACCACACCACCCCCCCCTCCCCTCCTATGAAATAGGGAATGGTAATACATTTTAATAATTGTTGAGATCCCAACCCCTAAACCATATTCATTCTTGCTTCTTGTGTCATTGCACATCAATTAGAACATGTACATAGGTATACCCCCTTTGAGACGCCCAGTGACTTTCCAGAGTTGGAACTAATCAAGTAACCTATCTTACATGTATTCATATGTAGTGTAATTCCTAGCCCTAGCCCTATAATGACCCTGCTTTGTTTTTTTTACAGCAAGTTTTTTGTTGACTGACTTTATAATTTCCACAATTATTTACAACATTTTGTTTATTTGTTTATCTTTAAGATTAAAAAGCAATTTCCAAAATATCTCTATGTACACCAGACATCATACAGAAAAAAACAATCAAGAAATGATTTTTATACTGTAAAAATGTGAGAAGAGACTCTGAATCCCCCCCCCCCCCCCCGAAAACATGAATAGTGGCATATTTTAAAAACATCATCATAATCATCGAAACCCCACTCCTAAACCATATATATTTTTGTTTCTTGAACCATGACCATGTCAAGGCAAATCTTTTTGTGGTATTAGTAGGTCATGGCCTCTGGGGGTTACCCTAACCCCACCCCACCTTCCAAAATTCAGAAATGATCAAATAACTTGAAACAAAATGCTTGTGATCCCCACCCCTAAGGCATATATATTCTTCCTCCTTATGAATCTTAATGTACGTTATTTGAATAACAAGACATAAGAGGAGGTCCAGGAATTAGGTTTTTTATGGGACGGAACATCATTTTGCAGAGAGTATTGACCCTGAGAATCAAATTCATATTTCTAAAACGTTATTGCATATCTATAGCTCAGCCCCTGTTACATCTTCGCTAGCCAAGTGTCCGATTCGTTTTTCTCATCTCCCCCTTGAGATGAGAAAAACGAATCGGACACCTGGCTAGCGAAGATGCCCCTGTTATATCCCTATAAATGATGTGGCTATTCATTAAATCATGAGAGGAGTTCTGGAAAGTAGGTTTTTTTAGGAGTGATAAACGTCAATTTTCAGCTACTATTTGACTCCCTGGATGAAATTTAAATTCTTAAAACCTTATTGCACATCTATAGGACAGCCCCTATGATAGCTCAAGAGATGACATAGCTAATGCATAAATTGTAAAAGGAGTTCTGGGAACCATATTTTTTAAGCAAAATAAAACCCCGTAATTTTTTGATGCCCACAGAAACCTGTGATAAAAACAAAAAATCTGAAACATGATTACACATGAACATGACACCCCGATTCATATTCTAGTAGATCTTTATGCTGCTGCAAAGAAAAAAAATTGACGTTTTATGAAACCAGACTTTTTGTTAAAAAAAACGTAATTTTTCAGCCATTTAATGACCCCAAAGACAAAATTGAAATTTCCGAAACCTTATTGCGCATCTAGAGGACACCCAAAAACATATTCCAAGAGATGATTTTCTACTGTTGGAAATGAAAAAGGAGTTAGAGGAACCAGGTTTTTTGTGAGCAAACGTCATTTGTACCTATTTTTTGACCCCCAGGACTACCAGAGAATTTTTGAAACCTTTTAACAAAACAACATGACATCCCTAATCATACTCCATGAGTTCAGTTTGCTGGTTTATAAGATGTAAGAGCAGTTTGAGAAAGCAAAACGTGACAGACAGACAGACAAACGGATGGATGGACGGAACAGTATAACAACAATATATCTGAACATTCTTTAGAACGTGCGGGCATAAGAAACAAAAACACCCCCAACCAATGATTACCAAATATAGTATAGCCAAAGTCTCAAACGATTGAGGAGGAGCGTTCTAAAATATTGGAACATAAATATTACATACCCGATCTGCAGAAATTTATTCTTATCGGAACCAATTATCACTTAAAGCAAGCATAACAACGTTGGCGACATATTAATCAGATCAAGACTTCAACAATAGATACGCAATCAGTGGAAGCAGTCCTGATAAGGCAGACGTTTCCTAGTTCAGAAAACCACCTACACACTCTACAACTACCATGATAACTATTGACATTGTCGTCATAACCAACAAAGGAATATTAAGAATGTGGTTTAGAAAAGTCGGTTCTAGTGTATTTACGATAAGTTTGGTTGATTGATCGCCATTTATACAATTAATGGTATGCTTACGCTTTCGTTTGTAATTTGAATTCTCCGGCATTTTATTTCTGTCATTTGCTCATTTCGTAATTGAATTGTGAAGGGAGTAACGGTTTTAGGTTTACGTGTCGCTGGCAACCATTCGTCTGCCTGTAAATGACAATAAGTTTTCTTAATATCCCGATTGCATTTCAGTTTTTGTTTTATAATTTTGTCAATCAATTGTTAAATGTTGAGTACTTTTGTAAACGTATAATATGTAGTTTTCCATATTTTTCTATAGCTTTTTTTCTGGTACGCCACATTCTCTCTAGTAAATGGCTAAATGCCAATTGAATTTTGTGCATTAACAGGTATATTACATTCAGAATTTGCTTACAAAATATCTTAAAAATTGATCACCCCATTGTTTCGTAAGCGATAAAATTTAACATAAATCTAAAATGTTCTTATGCTTAATATAAAATTCGTACAAGTTTCTCATTTGTCAGAGGTTCCATACAGACAACCACTTCCGATTCATGGTCAGTGATCAGTCGTAGAAAGTCAACAGCGTCACCTGGTTTTGGGTAATTGGTGATGATAAACGCATCTTTGTCGGTGAAAGACTGGTGATACATGTATATATGAAAAAATCAATACAGCAATTTGTAAAGCTATTTTAATGAGTTTAAGTTGAATTAGTGTCAATTCCCGAATAAAAGTAAAATCATCCTTTGAATTTCATGAAATTGACTTTTTTTCTTACGGGCAGAGTTATGGCATTGATATAGTTTCCACGATTTGCAACACTGGATGTCAAATATATTATGTACTTGTCAGCTAAAACAAATTATAAAACTTTTGGTTAGTCCTTTGTCATGACATATCTGTACATGTATAACATATACATATCTTAAAGTGCCACAATGACTCAAAATAGATTTACTTTTCAATTATGACAACGGAAATAAGAAGAGCTACTTGAAATTTCATTATACGAAAGGTTTCACGCATCATAAGTCATCACCTATCAATCCACAAGTCATTAAAACTCATCCGGAAATTGTACACATAAACAAACCGAGTTGTTTTGGACAATGGTTTAATGTCACGTCATTGCGATTTCTGGCAAAAAAATGAATTTGAAGCTATTCGATGACTTTGGTAAGAAATATGCATTAATAGAGACTGCATCTTAATAACATCTCATGATGTATGCCACGCTGCAGTATTTACATTCCCTTGCGCTTCGCTTGGGTGGCTATGAAGCGGAAGGAAAACTCAATATTTTTGTTGGCCCAACGTTTAATTCTATTTTTCTCTTTTAAATTTGATTTATTACTTTTGAACACCATAATTTTTCAAAAGTTCATCTTTTCATTTGGTATATAAAATATGTGGAAATCGAGTAAAAATTCGATATTTGCTAAATCATAGGTTTGTGCGTCACCATGTCCTTTTAAACAAAGATGTTTAAAAAAATATAATTATCATTTTGAGTTGATACATATATATTATGTAATAGATAAAATGATACATGTAATGCTGATTGATTTTTACAATTGTAAACAAGTGTCCAAACTGTGCCTGAACACATTAACATATCAAAATATTTTATATTCATTTGATAATAAGTTTTTTGATAGAATAATGAGTGCACAACCATTCATAATAAAACATATGTCATAAGTGTAATATGTTGTTCAACTTACGAGGGCGAATAGATGAGAGCTCTCTGAATCGTGACGCCATTTTATAATCCTCTTCTGTATAATGATGACGAACAGAGAGAAGTAGCTAGACAAAAAGATATTTAATTAAAAAGTGCTTTTAAACTTATTATACTCATTATTATTAGTCGTAATGTGCTTTAAGATCAAGTTGAAAGCAATGCAGCACTGATTTACAAAACAAACAAAAAGACGAGGCTTTGTATAGATATATCGCGCACCTAAAATAAGTGATTTTTACGAACATTGAATTCTCTATATTATGTCATCATCACTAAAACGAAATGAAAAATCGCTTATGACGCAATATTCAGCTGTTCTACGTCATCAGTACAAACTTAATAGAGTGCAAGTAGTGGCTGTACTTGCTATAATTTAGCATGCTAAAATACGCTTTTCAATATTATTTTACATGCATAACTTACGTAGTGAGTTTCTGCTCAAATTATTTATAGTCACCTACATAAATTAGTTAGCAGAGTTGGGCCAGTGAAAAAATCATTTACATTTCGATCCGCGCTTCAATTCTCATATTGAAAATAACGCAAAACTGCCTCTGAAATGTTTTATCGTTTAAAATAGGTTTAGCACACTCTAGTAGTTGTTTTTATTTCATAAATAACCCCCGAAATGATGAAGATAATCATTTTCTTGGAGTTTGCGTGGTAATTTTCATGAAATATTAAAGAAAAAGTACGGCACACCGCACTTTGGCATATGCCCCCGAAAAAAACGATGTCGATGAAATGATATGAAAACAACGATAACAACCTGAAACTCCTTTTTCAGTGATGATACATTCACCAGCTTTTCTCTTTTTACGCTTTGAATTATTCTTAGAAACTCCGTTGTAGTCCGAACGGAAGCAGGAGCTTTAAACAATTCGTGGAGAGTCAGAAAGATTGCCTTGTATTGTTCCTGAAAACATATTTAGATTCAGCTCTCATCATGATATGAATAAATACCAAATGCTTCTCAAAATTAAAGTGGCTGTTTACTTACCGGAATCGATATGTGTTGTTATAAAAAAAAAATACATTAAAACGTAAATCATTGTCTTTGCGTTTCTGATTTAAAATAATGCATGAGTTTAAGGTAATTACCCATGCGTCACAAAACAACGTCAGACGTAATTCACGCGTTATTACGTCTTGTCCGTGTCCGATCTAATTGAGACCTAACGTTAAAAGGTGTATTTTAAAACAAAAAAAATCAAGCTGACCAAGAAATTGATTCAAAACAAATCTATTAGAAAATCCCGACAACTCCAATCAATAAGGCCTCTTTATCAGCGGAATGAAAACATGACTGTGTTGTGCCGATTGCATACTCGTTTTGAAAATATAACGTTAGACTGCTTACTTTTATCCTGCTTAAAAATCATTGTATTGTAAGGTTGAATTTAATCCGAATCTGTGAACATTAATCCCTGAAAGTCCATAATCATCCAAAATGAATATATTCCAGTGCAGAAGGGGGATAAATACACAAAGGGAAATAATACGACCTACTTATTAAGCTATATCATCTTTATTCTTTTCGCTTAGCAACGAGCATAAATTTATTTCCCCCCATGAATTGTTTTTATAATTAAAATTATACGCTGATGAAAAATTATTTCATTTTAGAACAGTCTTTGAAAAGTAAAAATAGTTGGTTTTGTCTTGAAAGCATATCAGGTAATTAGCGTTATCTGCGTATGTGAATGCAATTTCTAAATACCGATCTCGATCTATTATAGTTACCTAAATCAAAAGAAACCATCTTATGCAATTTAAATGACACATATTAATCAACGGTTTGTTTAAATCATGATTCCTATTTAACAATAAGGTAAACATATTTTTAGAGTGATGAAATAATAAATCTATGCACGATTTTTTTTTTACGGGTCTTTGTTCAAAATATATATTTTAATGATTTTTACCAAAAATACGCTCATCACGATCCTGGAAAGGCCTGTCATTTGGGTAATTTATTTCCAATTGATTAAGGGCGTTATATAATTAAGGGGTAAACAATATCAATATTTCAGAGAATTATATATGTAAACATAATTACAAGAGCTTAAATTCTATTTAAAAATGTGTTTCATTTTATCTCATTTGTAAGCAGATATATCTTTTTTTCAATAAATAAGCAAGTGTAACATAAAATTATTTGTTTTGAAAAATTAATTCGTTCATTTTACATAGGATATCAGTCAAATAATGATTTTCTGAAAGTCAAATTTCAGGCTTAGGCTTATATTCTTTATATATGAAAAAAGCGCCATTTTCCGCAATCGTTTCTATTTTTAGCAACGGCCCTATCTTTTATAATACCGATGGACCAGCCAACTGGGTAAAATTTGATAAAAACATATCTTCAGATACATTTTTGAAAAATATGATAAAATTCTATACATATTTTATTTATCTAGTGGGATAAAAACCATTACCTTAAAATGTATTTCATACATGTATTATTTGCATTACTTTGAAAAAAAAAATTATACAAATATTAATTCTAGACTCACGTAGGTTTGGACCATATTCATCCTTTTTTCTCTCATTTTCTTCACGTATTCAGCGATATTAAATTTGTGTTTATTTTGACTTTCTTTGTGCAGAGAATCGATTGCTATGTAGGTTCCTGTTCTCCCGATTCCAGCACTGTTGTTACCAAATTGATAAATTAATAAGTTTAATGCTCAGTTTCACAGATTTATCTTTTTATTTTTGACTTTTGCATACATTTTCAAACACAAATCGTTAGTTACAAAGATTTTGTGCAATACACTTAATCATTAAAGTCTTTCCATAGATATTACTTTATAATTATATAGATATTTGCATTTAAAGCTGAACACCGCTCGTAAATAGGCACCGTCAAACAGGTACGTAAACCGTTCCATTTCGTTACACCCGATTGCACACCTGAAATCAGTGGCAGACTTATAATATTCTTTTTGCAGTCTTTGGATGTTGTGCATTTTTGTTTTCTTGTTTTAGGTGCATTTCTGTTTGTAAATAATGCATTCACCTGTTTATTTGTTGTTATTATTCTTCTGTCTTGGAATAAAGTGCGTATAATATGATAATTTTATCGCGACCAAGTAACAAGGTGAAGAGTGCCTTTGTATGAGTAGTGTTCAGCTTTAAAGTAAGCGCCTAAATTGGACGTTAGTTATATTGCCATGATAATTTCATGGCGTAACATTCATTGAAACTCTAAAAATGATATCAATAGTCATAAACGCATATTTTGATATGAGTAAATGGCAATGCAATGTTACCTGCAGTGAACCAAAGTAGGACCTTTATGCATTTCGGATTTTGTTCTTGTCACGTGGTTGTGGAATAATAATATACAAAGAGGATCGGGTATACCATGATCCGGCCAAGCGGTGTAATGATACTGAGTTATCGTTCTACTTTCATTTTGCTGTAAATACGAATTGTTTTATTTATGTTATAAAACATCTCTTGTGAATATTTGTATTATATATAAATTTCTTTTTTTAATTAACTAATTTTTTTTCTTAGAAGCTGCATTCAATATAAAACATTTCTTCATTATTTAATTTATAATCAAAACAGTCATATATCTTATTATGCATTTGGCAACTATTACCTTTTTGTTAGTTAATTTCATCTTACGAATGCAATAATAAGCGTAAAGCCTCTCATCAATTGTTTCCAACGAGAAAATGTCAAAATTTATATTTTTGTCTAGATCTGGCCAATACTGCACACATTTCACCTATGACAGGAAAAAAAGTAATAAAAGACGAACAAAATCAACCAAAACAAAAATCAATATATGTTTCAAAACCAAAACAATGTTATGTAACACAAATCACCTTGGTTCCTTCAATGAGGTTCGTCAACATTACGACTTGCTCTACATTTTCTTGCCAAACCATTAACCAAAAATCTGCTACGGTGTTTTGTCTCGGTCCTATTATAAATATTTAATCATTAGATAAACGCCATTGATCATATCTTCTCTGTTTAGCAATAACTAAAACAGATCTTGTAAAGTTGACATATTGATATGTGTATTTGTTATATCGACATAAGATCACGAAATTACGATAAGGTAATCTCGTATTTACAAAATTATCCCATATCTAGTAGAAAATATATCTTTCTCATACGAAAAATAAAAACGCAATTAGGAAAAAAAGATCTCGTTGCTACAATTTAACTGCATGGGTTTTATTATTATTATCTTTTTAAGGAAACGATATCGTAGTTACGACATTATTTCCTCGTTTTACCAAGATACGTGTAGACTCTTAATTACGAAAAAAATATCATTATTAATAATGAAAGCTCTTGTAACTATGAGAAATTATACTATTTTAGCAGGGAAATATATAGTTTTTATAAGTTTATCATAAAGTTGCTACGTCTTAACTCAATTATTTTCAAAATGATGTTGCATTATTCGTATTACATGTAGAATAATTCTAAGGTTCATCATTTCATTTTGAAATTTGAATATATCTTTATTTCATATGCTTTAATCAGTTATTACATTAATTTATTTATTTGGTTAAACAAAAGTATTAATGAGTTGAGAGCTGGTTAGACCTAAAGTTTGATAATGATATTTCATTATCTTTAATTCTCCCATTTATTTCTTATATGTTTCTATGTATACAATAGTAGTACATTTAGCATGTGCATGGAATAATTGTTATTATGATAAGAGTTTTTAGATTCATGTTTCGCCTAGCAATATGTTTCATTAAATGAATATAATAAGGTATTCTCGTTATATAATGATTAATCAGATTGTTTTAAGTTTTAAGTTTCCATGATCCCTGATATAGAAATATTATTTAAAAGTGTTTAAAATGTATAATGTCTTTGTAGATGAAGCTTAAAAGATTATTGTGTACCGCTGATTTACATTTTTGCACTTTCAGCGGTGGGGGTAGTGACGTTATAAGTTAAAAATAGAATATGACCTCTTTGTGATATGTTATTACAGTTTATATCCCTTCTTTGATTTGACATAAAAATCAATACATATGACATGTATAAGCAAAAAGAATTAACTAGATTAAAAGACATTCATAACGCAGTTGAACGCTTAATTGTACAATTACGTATTGAATAGTCTACGATTTTGTGTATTACCATATAATAACAAACGAATAATTTTATGAGTTTTGTTTATGTATTATAACCCCTACGACCTTTAGTTTGACCCACATGGTTCATAATTCAAATTACATTTTGAAGAGTATCACCATGCGCAGGGATTTTACTATGTTATTATCACGAAGCCGATAACTGTTACTGTAAATCGTAAATAAACTAGGCAAATTCGGGGCGTGCTAATAAGTACAAAAACCAGATAGTTTGGGTTCTAAATAATGATATAATCTAACAGATAGATAAACAAGAAGTGCATCATTTAAAGTATGTACAGTTCTGTCCAAAAATATTAAGAAATGAGGAAATACGAAATGAAAACGTTAAATTATAGCCGATTACTGGTACATTGCCAGTACATTTGTAAATAGATGACTGCTCTTTTGTTTTTCATCATATTTTTTTTCTATCCAACAATCACTTTAGTAACACAAAATGGTAAAATCTTGTTTAGAAACAAAGAAATGTTAGAACTCAATTCCATATATTCATGCACTTTGCTACTTCACAATTAGACTTCCAATTTTCTCTTGACCATTAGAAAACATTATTATTTTTAATTAATCGAGTTTTAAAAAAAACATAAAATAGGTTCAGTTTATCTCACCTTTTGTATATAAATATGACATAAATAAGTACAAGAAGAACAATTACACCCGCAATGCTTCCGCCAATAATAGGAATATTAGCTTGTTCATCTGCCTGTAAGAACGCATAAATATAAATTGCAAATAGAGACCTGGTTAAACATCGATGCACACATATAAAATAAGACAAACACATTTTTATGTTTGATTTATACATGCTTTTTCTTGGAATATAAATGAAACAAAACATAAAAATAATCACCTGAGATATTTAACATTGCAAAACCTTGTACACGTTAAAGAGTTAACAAATACTAGGTGAATTTGAATAGATGGATAGCATGTTTGCGTTAAGCATAATATCATTGACTATTTCTTTTATAACAACTTTTATCAATATTGTTTAATAGTGTACCTGTTTGATTGCAATGCATTCACCGGTTTCATAATCACATGCCTGGTTTTTACAAGCTGTATCGCATTTTTGTGTGCAATTAGGTCCATAAAAAGTGTGATTACATGCTGCAAATGAATGAAAAATTTCAATACTGTTTTTTGGCAGTTATATGTGTTTACGAAAATTTCAAATTCGTTATATTTACAACTTCTGCTTATTCAGTATATATATGCTTGAGACATATGAGTATCCTAAAGATTAAGTTCTTAAGCACAAGTAGAACATATTCAAAAACATTGACAAACAAATGAATACTTCTTCTTTATTAGTATAGTGCAGCAAAAATTATTTAGTGGAAAACAGAATAAGAAAACAATAATCCTCAATTTTTCTGGTTTGCCACAAGTCTATTTTTATTCGAGCCTTATTCCAAAATATGGAAAAATGCTATGGAATAATTATAAAAACACTTACTATGTTTAAAACATGTTTTTCTTGATATTGAACGATATAACAGTCCGTATCTAAAAACTCACACCCTGAGTAAACATCCTTAAGAGTGGAAAATTCGTTTAAACACGCTTAAGTTTGAATACATATACCAATGCATTTCTTATAAAAATAAAACAAAAAAAGGATTCAATATCACCATACTTGTTCATATTTTTGGGACCGTTTTTTCACAATACAGAAAGCCTAAAACTTTTGTTTGCGGTTAATGTATAAGAAATAAATGGCATACATACTTTTTAGAATTGCAATTTAATTGAGTGCTGAATGTACTCATAATAGACAATAACTGACAACTTCTTACTAAAACTGCACGCTGCACCAGTCCACCCTGGTTTACAACCTCCAGCGCATGTTCCTGTAAACCTGTCACACCGACTGGTCACATAGCAGTTTACACTGCATTGGTACATGCAGTCTTTACCATATAACCCTGCATGGCATTCTACAAGCGGATATTTACATTTCTCAGTATTTGGCTGTAATAACACTACGAATCAACTTTGTAACGTATAGTCGGTACCTTTCATCAATGACACAAAGCATAATATTGGGGTCGTGTTGATTTTGCATAATTGTACAAAACAAAAATAAGTAGAAATGTTAATAATTTAACATTTAATTATTCAATTGCTGACAATTATAGAGATGGCATGTGTTGATAACGATCAGTGTTCAAATTCAAAAGTCCAAAAGAAAATTACAAAACAGGAGCAGAGCAAACACGGACCTATTGAAAAAAAATAAGAAAAACGGAGAAAAATCGTGGACAATTTGGTATATAATCCATAGTCCATAGCAGAACAATCACGGACGTCTGGAAATACTTAAGAGGCAGGATCAGGTGCCATGGAGGAGTTAGCATCCTCTGCCGACCGGTCACACCCACCCTGTGCTCTTTGTCGTAATCGACAAAAAACTGAAAAGTCCGTAGACAATTAGGTTATTAATTATGGTCTAACAATTAGCATGGAAAAGTCTGTCAGCATGCGACCTAGTGGAAGACTGTATTTGCTGACAAGGACGTTGTATCGACCATACGGGAAGATAACTTCAAACGAGACTTTTGATAGTCCTGTTTTTTCAACTTGTTTGACAGTAGCTTGCCTTGCCTTAGAAATTGTTTATACGAGGAGCATGCCCTTGCGTATCGAATTAACTGCGAGACAAAAAATACCATATGCAGATGTTGAAGGTATATTGCTCGATTAGTAAGGAAAATAAGTATATATCTTTTTTAAAGGTTATAACTAATCATTTATTTTAATTGATTATTACGGTCGGGGCGTGAACAAATTTGTGATAAAGCCCTTCGGGCTTAATTAGGTTTGATTACACTCTAACCACCCAATAATACTTAAATATCAAAGTTTGACTCCTTATTCATTGACATTATACATGTAGAATCATATCATTTAACTTTATATAAACTTTCCCTGATCACACGTGTTTCCTGTCCATCCATCCTGGTTTACAAAAGCCCTTCAAGCTTTATTTTGTTTGAGTACGCTCTTACCACCCAATAATACTTAATTATCAAAGAATGACTCTTTATTCCTTGACATTATACATTTTACAATAATATCATTTAATTTTATATAAACTTTCCCTGATTACACAAATTTCCTGTCTAGCCTGATTTAAAACCCCCATTACAATGTCCTGTAATTCTGTTACACTGGTTGAACATATTGCATTGCGTGTTGCATTGGTAGATGCAGTCCCTTCCATAACTGTCTAACATACATATTTTACAAAAAGGCAGACCATATGATGTTTTTGATGTGCAATTAAAACGCCTCTGTATATATAGAGTACGATATTAGATATTTTATCGGAGTAAAATGCATTATAAATATACTAACCACAATTCAGTATAATTATATTTGTTTTGCTCTGGATATACTTGCTGTGCATTCTTTTATTCCTTTAAAATTGTTCAATTGATATATTGTTTATCAAGCGGTAATTCGATTTTCAAATTCACGCTTTTCTTTAAAACAGCTAAGTAAAATAATATTAATGAAATAAACCCTGCCAAACCAACTATATATAACATTTTCCTTAAATATTTCCCTTTTTTGCATTTATCTCCATGCACCCCTTCATCACAACCATTGGGACATGTACCATCGATATGATGACAGGTTGCATCGTTCCTACAGGAGCCACAGATATATGCACACCTCAGTCCATCATAATTTTTTGCACATACTATTTTTTTTTTATACAATTTGATAATCAAAGTCACTTGAAGGATGTTTGCCATGTTTAAATTGTTGTTATACCCGCACTTTCTAAAGAAAGTTCGGGTATATTGTTGTTATCCTGTTCCGTCTGCCTGTCCGTCCGTCCGTCCGTTCGTCTGTCACGTTTTACTTTCTCAAACTGCTCTTACATCTTATAAACCTGCAAACTGAACTCTTGGAGTATGATTTGGGGTGTCATGTTGTTTTGTAAAAAGGTTTTAAAAATTTTCTGGTAGTCCTGGGGGTCAAACAATTGGTAAAAATGACGTTTTTTGACAAAAAAACCTTTTTCCTCGAACTCCTTTTACATTTTCAACAGTAGACAAATCAACTCTTGGAATATGTTTTGGGGTGTCTTATAGATGCGCAATAAGGTTTCAGAAATTTCAATTTTGTCCTGGGGGTCATTAAATGGCTGAAAAATGCCGGGTTTTTTTTATTTACAAAAAGTCTGGTTTCAAAAAACGTCAATTTCTTTTTGCAGTGGCCAAATGATCTTCTAGAATATGATTCGGGGTGTCATGTTGATGTGTAATCATGTTTCAGAATTGTTGTTTGTATCACGGGGGTCTGTGGGCATTAAAAAATGACGTTTTTGTGCAAAAAAATATGGTTCCCAGAACTCCTCTTACAATTTATGCAGTAGCTATGTCATCTCTTGAGATATGATAGGGGCTGTCCTATAGGTGTGCAATAAGGTTTTAAAAATTTAAATTTCATCCAGGGAGTCAAGTAGTAGCAGAAAACTGACGTTTATCACTCATAAAAAAAACTACTTCCCAGAACTCCTCTCATGACTTAATGAATAGCCATATCATATCTTGGGGTAAGAAAGGGGATGTCCTTTAGTTGTGCAATAAGGTTTTAAAAATTTAAATTTCATCCAGGGAGTCAAATAGTAGCTAAAAAGTGACGTTTATCACTCCTAAAAAACCACCTACTTCCCAGAACTCCTCTCATGATTTAATGAATAGCCACATCATCTATAGGGATATAGCAGGGGCTGAGCCATAGATATGCAATAAGGTCTTAGAAATATAAATTTGATTCTGAGGGTCAATACTATCTGCAAAATGATGTTCCGTCCCATAAAAAGACCTTATTCCTGGACCTCCTCTTATATCTTGTGATTGAAATAACGTACCATAAGATGCATAAGGAGGAAGAATATATAAAATTATGCTTTAGGGGTGGGGATCACAAGCATTTGTTTCAAGTTATTTGATCATTTCTGATTTTGGGAGGGTGGGGTGGGGTTAAGGTGACTCCCAGAGGCCATGACCTACTAATACCACAAAAAAAGATTTGCCTTGACATGGTCATGGTTGAAGAAACAAAAATATATATGGTTTAGGAGTGGGGATTTTGATGATTTTGAGGATATTTTAAAAATATATAACTATTCATGTTTTCGGGGGGTTGGGAGATTCAGAGTCTCTTCTCACATTTGTACAGTAGCAAAATCATTTCTTGATTGGTATTTTTCTGTATGATGTCAGATGTACATAAGGCGATTTTGGAAATTGCTTTTTAATCTTAAAGATAAACAAAATGTTATAATATGATGTAATTGTAGAAATTGTAAAGTCAGTCAACAAAAACCTAGAGCTTGCTGTAAAAAACAAAGCAGGGTCAACATTGGGCTAGGGCTAGGAATTACACTACATATGAATAAGATAGATTAATACTTGATTAGTTCCAACTCTGGGAAGTCACTGGGCATTTCAAAGGGGGCATAATCTATATACATGTACCAATTGATGTGCAATGACACACGGGGGAAGAATAAATATGATCTAGGGTGGGGATCTCAACAGTTATTAAAATGTATTATAATTTCCTATTTTAGAGGAGGGGGGATGGTTGTTTAAAAACAACTCCAGGGGGTGGGGGAATAACCCAAGGGGCAGGGGCCAATTTGTCTTAAATGTATCTAATGTATCTTGACATGATCAGCAGAATTGGACAGAATGATCACTATAGGGCATCTGCAGAGTGGGGCCCTAAATAGTTACAAAATCAATCTATTGATAATATGTTATAAATGTATTTAGAAATGTCTTTATTTTCAAAATGATTAACAAATTAATCAGTCAAAATGAGTTATAAATAACCGATTGGCAATTCTGCAATTGATTGCATGATCCCTAGTATAATATCACATGTATTTGTTTATATATAATTATAGATGTATGTTAACAATCAGGATTTAAATGCACAAATTTTCATGAGTCATAAATCTTAACATACCATATATCTCTTGACAAAAAAGAATAAGCAATTTAAAATCAAAGAAAATTAGTCATTAACTCTTTTTCTATTACTGGTGCATGATGATGGGGTAGGGGTATAATGGAAAAAAAAAGCTGCAGCATGCCTTCATTCTCACTAGAAATGTATATCTAATCCACACATCCTGGGGATGGGGAACGTTTAAGGCCCCTTCCCCTTCGTCCCTATTTTTACTCATATAAACATGATATTTAATACCCAAATTTAATACAAAAGAGGGTCAATATGGAGTCAACTCAATAGTGTAAGTCTGACAAATGAAAAAATAAAAAAAAATTCCCAATTAAAATGACAGAAACTGTAGATAAGCTTATTTAAATAAAGATGATGATACAGTATTCTGGCAAAGGGAGATCACATTTAAGAAAGTGAAAGTAAAACTTAACTGTTTTGTATACCGGTGTTTCATAATATTGCGCTACTACATGTATTATACTTGCCTATATTGGTCAACATCATAATGATAATCCAATTAGCACAATTTGAATTCTTTTAGCTGATCACCACAAAATAAACGTTTATTCGTGTTAATTAATCTTATTCTGCATATCGAAAACACACATGCATGTACACAATGTGAAACTCATCAACCAAAGAGCTGGGTAAAACTAGTACCCGCTAATGCAACCTGTAGACCTGTATTGTGTACGTAACTTCAGACAAAGAGGGATTTTGTTTTATTTTATCGTATTTTTTTTCTGCATGAGGGTACAAATACAAATATAAAATCCTAAGAATGTTTGTTTGTGTCATATTTAAAAACGGATTTTTAATGGAAATAATATGATGATCACAAACAGATGCAAACAGTTCAACCCCAAATTGTACATAAAGGCAATATGTGTATTATTGGATGTGAACTCATCATTTATGAAAATTATAATTTTTAAAAAGTACCGGAAATTGCATGTGGCCTTCTTTTTGACTAAAACTGGTACAAAAGAGTGTTATTTAGAGGTAAGCACTTGGTGCGGGTATTACTGTCTAATGACAGCATCTAGTTTTGTTTTTTTTTAATATTGCACAGACTGAGGTTCTACAAATAAGAACTGTACATAAATGATACATTTCAGCAAAATCACTTAAAAATGAAGATAAGTTCATATATTGTGCATTAACGAATTAAAAATTGACAAAACAAGAGGTGTGAAACTACTGAATGCTTTGGAACACCAAATAAGCCTTTTATTGAGCGTATATATGTCTTCTGAGTTATTTTATGATCGAATCTCTGAGGGACGTTGTGTGCCCTGACTAAATTTAAAAGCCTTTTTTGCTTCAGAAAGAGTCAAGCTGCCATTTTGATTCCAAACAAATATGTCAAATACTTGTAGGTAAAAGCAACTGGCAAAATCCGTGCACCGTAATGTTAAATAGTTCGGAATAACTTACGTTTTATCACCCTTTTTTTAAAATTTGTTTTGTTTTTATATTGTAATCTGGCTTTTTTTGTTTTGTTTTTTTTTGTTTATATCTTAATGTTATTTTTCATTTATGTATGGAATATTTTATGTATGTGTGTTTGTGAGTGTTGGAGTGATGGGCTAATACAAATACATTATTAACGTCTGTAGAAAATGTAAACGGGGAAAAAAATCAAAAGTATTTAATGTGTTATAGTTTTTTATGTATATTCTTCCATTTTGCAGTTACATTTATACAAAAATAAAGCATGCGCTTACTCTGGTCACATGTGTCCCATGTCCATCCAGGTTTACACCCTCCGTCACAGTGTCCTGTAAACCTATCACAGCTTGTAGAATTCATGCAGTTTCCACTACAATTGTTTATGCAGTCTTTTCCAAAAAATCCAGGGAGACATCCTGCAATATTTGTATAAACGGTTCAATTTTTCTGAACTTCCTGGTGGATGATTTTAGTCGATTCCGTCGGAACACACCTCAAATAATTTACATTATATTAAATTATATTTTATTTTTTTTTATTTTTATTATGATTAAATGGAAGTTTATGTATCATAACAGTTTTGTATAATGCACCAAATATGTTCTTGACTTACAAACCTAAATGGTTCCATTATAAAATGGCACGTATCAGTTGGTTTTCGGGGGGTTTTTGTCTAGAGTTCATGATACATATGTATATATTTTCATCTTTTAAATCTTAAGGTTTCAAACAAATAAATTAAAGTGCATCTATCATTTCTTAAAATGAAAACTGATTTTGGACTAAGTTGCACTAAGTGTACATACGCAATGCGAAAATGTCATTTTCAAATATATTTTTATGCATTCATTATTTTGACAAATGATTAAAATTAATAACTGTAAAAAAAAAAGTAGTTAACCAAAAAAGTCAGTGTACGTACTGATTTTGCATTGGCCGCCCGACACTCCTGCATCACATCCGTAGAGACATGAACCGTTTACATGGTGACATGTTTCCCCGTTGCTACAGTTACCACAACGCAAAGAGCAGTCTTGTCCGTATGTTTTATAGTCACACACTAAAACAATGGTTTCATTAATCCGAATTTTACTTTGCTAAAAACAAACACACTAATTTATTAAATACAAATACATAAATTACCAGCAGCAGAGAGGGTGTTATTTCATATCTCTAGCACCCCTTTCTAATATTTCTAAAATGTGCACCGAAGCATTATCGTATTACTTCGAACCCTCCAATCAAAATTAAGAAGAAACAAAATTATTATTGTTAACTACATGTTCTCCAGGATTTTTGAATTGCTTCCGCAATGCCTCATAGATGTATGCATGAGGGACAATTATGTCGTGCTAAGTCAAGCTCCTTGAAACACTTTTGAGCGGGTAGCGTATACGCCTAACGCTCTATGTTTTGTAACAAAACTATTGTGCAACTGGATGCTTAGTCAAAGTGTTATCTATGACGCATTGAAGGATTGAGCGTACTTAAGGCTAGGCCAGTTTGATGTGTATATATATCACCTATATTTCAACAAAAATGACAACTATCTTTTTTTAAACTAATAAAGTGGTTTTTTTTCTTTTTATTGACGCCAGCATTTACTGTACTTTGCTCTAGAGTCGGGCAAGAATCGACATATTTATTGAAAAAAAAATTAACTGGATCCGTATCTAGAATGATGTGGAAAAAGGAAATTGTTAATTGCGTCATAAAAGGACATTGTTGTCTGGTTATATATGCATTATAATTATTTAAGATTTTAAAATGAAAATATGCATACCCGATGATGCGTACCACATTTAATGGTAAAAGTCATCAATATAATTTCAGTAATTGTCAGTTAACAAATATGGGATTGCAAGTTGTAGACACTTCCTGGTTACCATTCTACATTTTTTTATGCAATAAGATGTATATTTAAAAGAAAACAAATTACATATGAATGGAGACTATTTTACTCTCGACATGTTTAATTTAACATTTTATGTGAAATCGCATATTTTGGGGGATGGTGGCATTATTTGATCCCCCTATGTATTATGTTAACCGACCTGAAAGAAAAATTGTTTTTTTTTTAAACGCAGTTCTTTACACGTTATTTTGAGAGTTCAAACTTGAAACACTTGTTTTAATTAATTATCGAAAATCGCAACAACAAAAAATAGCGGGGTATCCCTATCTTTTATACTGTCCGACCTGAAAGGTGATTGGGTTGATCATGATTGACAATGTGGGTTCGAACTTGAAGCACTTGCTTTTAGAAATCTTAAATGTTTATCTAAGCAATGGGTAGACATAAGAAAATTAATTTTATATTGTTATTTTTTTCAAATCATGTAGGCGATAAAGTCATTGGTATTCTAGGAAAGGAAGGACATTGGATTGTCTCACACTGAAACGATGATTTTTTTTTCTGAGCTTCTACAAGACCTCTACAGAACCCAAAATGAAATATTAATGCAAATATTCTCAACAATGTGCAATCTAGTTAGCTAACCGCTTTACAGTACATTCAGTACTTTAATTTGAATAATAAAGGACACGTGCATACCCTGATTACAAGATAATCCGTAATATCCTGGAACACAGCTAGTACAGTGACCATTGGTGAGGTTACACTGTATTTCTCGGCAATTAGAGGGACATGGAAGAGTACAATTGTCGCCATAAAACCCTCGTTTAGAACATCCTAATATACAAAAATATAAGTTTTTAACATCAAAAGATACGTAACAAAATGTTGTTTGTACACACAATTTAAAATAAATTTATGTGTTGTTGTAAACAAAGATCACTCACCAAACACTTCCACTTCACATAGCTCATTATATGCATACGCTGAATAGTACCTGGGGTATGTAAAACCCTGTTTACGTTCATTGTAGTAGATGACGTAACGTCCTTGAATATGGCATTGGATTCTCTGGTTCTCTGATGGGGTTCTGTTCACAGTCTGTATCTCATGAAAACATAAATGACTTCCGTCTTTGGAAGTTGTGTTTGAAATGTAAAGGAAAAATCCAGCAAGTCTTGACGTGTACAAGCTTGGCACTAATTTAAAAATAATAACTTCTCAATAGTTACTACCAACTCTTGTTATGTCCAGTTATCAACTAACTATCAAGAAAAAAAAATGATATAAATCTAAATTTTGAAAACCCTCTTTTTTATATAATGTTAGTAATCTTAGTACAACGCATTTTGATAACAATTATTGGCATTGTTGAAAAACAAAATAAAATATAAATAAACCTGTTTAATATCGATGCAAATAAACAAATTAAAGGGACATGCATAATCATTATTTATGAATATTTAATTAATGTATACAATTTGTGTTTGAATAGTCTTTAAAGATGTTTAGTTTTATTAATAATAATTATACAAACCGAAATGAAACCTAAATTTTACAGTGGCCAAGTTATTTCATAAAACCCAAAACAAGCTTTAAACAGTCAAAACAACTTTCTAACCATGATTGATATTTTAAAATTATTACGACTTAATTAGTTGAAATGTATTAACAAGGGACAACGTTTTAATGCATTGTGATCAATCAGCTATGTTGACAATTAGTAGTATATATGTGTGAAATCATTGACATGTCGAGGTCAATATACACAATGGGGTAAAGATCAATGGTGTCAACATCCAGATGATGTTTTCTTTAGCATGTACACATCCAATGAGTGTATACAACAAATATATGTCCAGAAGACAGCAAACGTAGCCATGAGAGGTAGAAAAACTTAGTATTGAATACGTATATACATAAAGAAACTCATTAGTTAATAGAAAAATCATTTGATATATGTAACGGAGCAGCAACGCTTAAATCAATTAGCACATATATTATTTTTAAATGTATAATAATAAAGAAAAAACAATATTTGAATCAATTGCTTTCACCAACATCAGATTTAATGTAACAAGGATTTGAAAACTTAGTTGAAAATTAAACCGAAAAAATCCTGTTAAATAACTCATCAACCTCTATTATTGCTATGTGGACATCTTCAATATAGTTCATTTTGATTTTGAGAGATACTGCATAATATTACTTATAAGGTTTGTTATTGACTGTTTACAGAAATTTGTGGGGTCGGTAAAGTCCATAGAAGGCGAGGCGAAGCCGAGCCTTCTATGGACTTTACTGACCCCACAAATTTCTGTAAACAGTCAATAGCAAACCTAATAAGTGTTTTGTTTTGCCGAGGACCTTTAGTTTGTTATGTAAACAAACAAAAGATAATATAACAATTAAATACATAGCTTAATTCTCTTGTTTTTTTCGATCCTCGCCAGTCATCTGCGAAAACCTGCATGCCATTGTAGGATCAAAATATTACGTCACGGGCAAAGAGGGATCACTCTAAATATTTGGGGGCTTAAAAATTAGATGTATGGTCGAACGTTTGTGTAAAAAATCAGCTTAAATAACGTTACGTCCGCCATGTTGCCGTACAAATTTTGACGCTCGCCGTTTAAAAAAATTGTAAGGCAATCACCTGACGCGTTTCATCCAATGACATCAAGACATTCTAGTCTGAGGCAAAACAAAGAGTGTTATACGTTGCTGCTGTTTATATCCTTCACAATGACTAGCAAAACTACATATGGGTATATCCCTCTAACTATTTTTAGAATCGGTAGGACAACAAAGTATTGTCTTTAAGGAAAATAGTTCCTATACTTGCAGAGTGTATATATATTTATTGGGACATTTTAAATCAGAATGCTTGACACATGTCAAAAAAAAGGATTTGCAATTTTTAAAATCAAGTGTCAAAGTTTAATTATCATTTGAAAGAAAGAATTGAAATTGGTTGATGTACACCCTTTCCAAAACTTTGAAATTCCCAACTTTTACTTTCATTTTCAGATTGTTTATTAATAAATTCAGACGCATTTCGCCGGAAAACGAATCTGATTTCACGCCACACAATTTTAACAGGAGAGTAACAACTTGATGAGCTTTTATTCAAGGGGTTCCTCGTTTCTGAACGAAAATTAGGACCGGAGCTATGAACACTAATATTAACATCACTGCCTTTGGAAAATGCATTAGTGGACTATACTCATATACAAATCTTATATTCAATGAAAATTATAATTTTATATTTACTTTGCAAATTATCCGTCCTGTAGTAGATATCAATGTGGCTGATGCTGACAACATCCCCTAAATCCACTCTCCACTCAGCTGTTTTCTTTTCGTTGCCTGATATAGTACACTGAGTTCCACCTGCACTACGATTGGTGTACAATCCATCTACAGCATTCTTGCTACCCCAGTCTTTGTATTGTTCATGCCAGGGGAATTGCTCCCACGTATTTCTCCCTAGTGCTAAATTGTCTATATAAAGGATTCAGTGCTTATTTTTTTTAATGCAACGTAGCGAGAAAAAGAATAAAATAGTAATCCACTAAAATTTAAAAAGGAAATATTTTATTAATAAAAAAAATCAATAAAATTTAAATTTTCAGATTGGATACAAACGATTCGAAGTTGATTGAAATTCAATCACAGTTGAGCTAAATTAGACATCTTGTGATTATAAAAGTTTATCAATACTGCTTGGATTGCTATACTTTCTATAAGAAAGAACATTCACAATTATTTTACTCCGACTTGCTATTGAACTATATGACGAATAGATTGTAATATGTTTTCGAAATCAAATGTCGGTCGGTGAACATAAAACTTATATCTTACACAAATTCTGATATTACCTAATTAACCAATTTTTAAGGGGTTCGGGACGTTGCAATGTAAAATCATTATTATTATAAATTCCTTGTATTTCATTTTACCGAATACAAACCTTAGGCACTATATGTTGCATTTTATAAAATATATAAACAGTATAACATTTCTTATAAAAGACTGCTAGTAAGTAAATAACATATATCTGCCTTTTTCCGATTCTTATTACTTCAAAGGTGTATGTATTCTGCTATAACATTAATCAAGGAAACAATTAATACATAAATTGCATTTTAAAAAGTTCACCTGGTTGGTCACGTGACCAAATCTTGTAAATCCCGAAGGCCTACTTAAAAGATTTTATCCAATACCAACCAAGTTTATATCCCTGTGAATTTTTTATATTTACGTTTAAGAAAGGCAAAACGTTTAGAATCATAAATATTGTCGTTCGGAATTATTTACATGTTAACGTGTTTTAAGGTTAACAATGCAACCGTTAAACGATAAGCGTGTGCGGCTATCATTGTGACTTCATTTAAAAATTCACAGAATTGAACTTTTTTGATGTTCTTTGGATTCATTTTAGGAAACATATTTGCGAATATAAATATTTGACAGTATATATATAATACATGGTTACTGTCTTGAAATATAGGCGATCTCTGGGTGAGTGTAAGAAAACGTGACATAGGCCTAGCGAGCAGTCTTCATGTTTTCGACCCGAGCCTAAATATCGCTTAGACGTCTCAACAATTAAAGCTTATTTTGTTTATCCTGCAACATATTATCACAATTTACACCTCACACGTGCCATTTTCGACAAAGGATCACTTGTATATAACAACAGAATTGACCTACAGGGGATCGATTTCCCGGAAAAAAAATCACTTTTAAATATCAAAGTCCATTTGATATTTTTCTACGCTTCATATTTTTAAATTTACGAATTGTCATTTAGAACCTAAAACATTGTTATTCTTACATTCACCTTCAAAGTTAGCTTTAAAACATCATTTATGCAGTAAAACAGTCTATATCTGCATGGATTTTGGCCAAGAAATCAAACTAGACAGGCTTGTTCCCCAAAAAAATACTAAGGTAGCTTGATAAGTCTTGATCAAAGAAATAAATTAAAACAAGAATTTTTAGGGGCCCCTACAAACGATTTGTATTATTATTATTATTACAGTGGTTTATATATACGTGCCACACCTGTAAGGTTTAAAAAGGTTTGAAAAGCTCAGTTGGATTCACTGATGTCACTTACCGCGTGTCTAAAGTTTTTTTTTTGTTTTTTTTTTTTTGTTTTGTTGTTGTTTTTTTGGCATCCTGGTTCAATTCCACCTGTTGCCTTGATATTTCTTTTTTTAATTATCGGTTTGTATAACACCATTTTATGGATTGTGCATTTTGTATCTTACTCAGATTTTCTTCCTTTAATACACATTTGCTCTACCAATTGAAGACATTTATGAAAAAAGTATGTACTGATGTGCAATCAACCGTAACTATACCTTAGTGTAAGCACGCTTTGTTTGATGACATGAATTATTCACTCTGTGTAACTCGAGACAGGTGTTACGTAAAAAATTATAACTTTTGAAAATCAAATACAATTGAGTAAATCTTTTCAAACAAGGTACAGTATTCATGACTCCAAACTTCGAAATGGTATGCTATTTCATCGTTTGGTTCAGAAACACTGACATCTGCAAACCGAATTCTGTAATTCTTTCAAAAACAATGCAATAACGTATGGTGCCGTTGGTTTCTTTTTATGTTTTAAATATAAAGTGAAAAAATGACAATATAACAAACCGTCAACCACCTCAAAAATCCATAAAACGAAATACAAATTCTAAGCAGAGCAACACGGACCTCAAAAATGATAGAGGAATTTCAATTAGACGGACAGAAAATGTTCCGATATAAACAAGGATATTCCAAATGTAAACTTCTGCCCTTTCTTTAGTAGTTTGTAGAAAATCAAAATCAGAATGTAGAGAAATTTTTATTAATATATGAGGTAATATGCATTTTAGTTGAATCGGTAGTAAGCTACGTTGTTGGGTGATACATTGGACGCAGACTATGAACACCAAGAAATAAAAATACAGCTTAGTTATAAGCAAAAATCCAGGCCGAATTCACTGAGCATTAATTAAACAAAAATGTGCATAGAACATGTAAATGTATACAAGTATAATCATTAATCAGTTAATGTTTTCTGTGATTCAAATGCACACCAAAATTAGTTAAAATCTTGTCAATTTTGTCGATAGAAATCAGTGCTGTTTGTATAGCAAAATTTCTTTTGCGAACTGTCTTCAGAAGTACTTAAATAGTCACTGATATAATCTTGCGGGTATTTAATGTTTTCAAGATACATTCTTCATCATAAGAAGTTTGTTGGTGATCTTCTGGTTATCCTCAAATTTTCATGTTTCAAAAAAAAAACCAGTACATTCATTTTTTTTAATGACCATTTCATAATTTTTTTTAAAAAATTAAATGAAATCTTCATTTAAACTATAAATAATATTATTTCATTTCCATTTGGGTTTACATTTGGGTCCATTTGGGTTTCCATTTGGGTCATTTTATGTTCCATTTGGGTCCATTTGGGTAAATCGACGCACCGAAGTACAGGTTATTATTTATATTATAAAAATATATATATAACGTCAGGAGCCTGTGAACGGAACAAAAATTGACAACAAGCAGTACTAATTTTTTGATGAATAACTGACAATATTTTATAATCTGATCCTGTTTTCAAGCTGTAGGGCTACAATTTGGAACCGGAGTGGGTTATCTTATCTTAGCTCCGCGAGGATCCGCCACTAGATAACGTGGTCAAACATAAACAGCTATGGCATCTTTACACGTTGTCAGCATCATTATTATTTAGATTTTGGACGAATTACGTGTATTAACAAGGCAAAACAACGACAATGGCGAAACATTATGGACTGATGTCGATTCCTCAGCTCAAATCAGAGTTGGTAAAGTTTGGAGCAAAGAAATCAGGACGGAAAGAGAACTTGTTGAGAGGTAAATATTCATGTCCATGAAAAAAATGACAATAACAAACCGTCAACCATCTCAAAAATCCATAAAACGAAATACAAATTCAAAGCAGAGCAACACGGACCTCCAAAATGATAGAGGTAGGATCAGGTGCCTAAGAGGAGTGAGCATCCTCTGCTGACCGGTCACACCCACCGTGTGCTCATTGTCGTAATTGGGAAAAAACGGAAAAGTCCGTAGACAATTAGGTGATAAATTATGGTCTAACAATTAGTATGAAAAACGTCAGTCAGCATGCAACCCAGTGGATTTGCTGACAAGGTCGTTGTATCGACCATAGAACTTAAGAAAAGATGACTTCAAACGAGCCTGTTGATAGTCCTGTTTTATCAACTTGTTTGTCAGTAGCTTGCCTCGCCATAGAAACTGTTCATACGAAGAGCATGCCCTTGCGTATCGAATTAACTGAGAGACAAAAACACCATATGCAGGTGATAAAGGTATATTGCTACATAAGTAAGGAAAGTTGACTATAGAGAAATTGAAGTCATCGCGTTTATCATAAAGTTTTGTTGTTAGGTTACCATCAATGTCCATTTCCAGTAAAATATCCAAATATGAAACAGATGACGCAGACTCTGTGTTGTCTGTTTTTTTCAAGTTCATTAGGATATATCGAGTCGACGTAAGTATGGAAATAACAATTGCTAATTGATAATACGTCGTTGATATACCTGAATGTAGAGTTGAAGGCCACAGCGAGTGATTTATTTTTTTCATGTACAAGTTTTTGATTAAATTATGCTTCATAAGAATACAAAAATAGGTCTGCTAACAATGGGGCACAATTAGTACCCATGGGAATTCCAACAGATTGTTGGAAGACTAGATTTCGAAAAACTACATAGATGTTACAACTTCAATGTATCTGTTATTTAAATTCGTTGGATTCCCGATCCATGATATTCGTCTTGATCTCGCATGTGTGCTGTGATATAATGCGTATTTTATAAATAAAAACGTAAAGATGATTAGCGATGCTGTGAATATTCTATTTAAATTAAATGCGCTTGTATGAACGGTCAGGAAAAAAATAAACGCCACAAAAAACGATGTTTTTTATTCACTCGAATTGCCTCAACTTTGAACTAGTTTTGACGTTTTGTCGTATTTCATTCAAGTTATACTGTGTTAGTGTGGCTTTTGTTTAATATATTTAAGAATTGTTTTGCTATTTAGAATCAAAATTTGTCATATCTCAATTTGCACTCGCTTAATGTTTCCCACATGATATTTTTGCAGACTCGAGGCATATGCGCGCAACGCACACTGTTCTACAACAACAATCCTACCCAGGTAGCACATAACGTTTTCATAACATTACATTCTAGTTGTAGAAAGGTTTTCAGAAAAAGTTTCTATATAAATGTTTTTATAGCGTAATGATAACATTTTTTAAATGTTTTTTAACGTTGTAAAATAGATTACTGAGAGCCAAACAAAAACATGTTTGAAAAACGTTTTAAAAACATTTTTAAAATGATATTATCAACATTTTAAACTTCCTATAACGTTACTATAACATTGTTATCAACATTAGATAAGACTAATCAGAAACATTTTCAAAATTGTTTTTATAACGTTACAAAAAGGATTATTATAACATTATTAATTTTGTTCTTTATTTCTTTTGATATGACAATAATATTTTACAAAGTGTCTGTCCGTGGAAACTTATAAAATACATTTTCGTAAATGATTTGTTAGAACATGACATGTTTGAAACATTTTTCTGAAATGTTAATAAAACGTTTGGATAACATTTTTTTTAAATAAATGTATATTTTTTCTGTGAAAAAAAATTACCAAGAACAATACAAATTGTTGTTGATTTGGAAATGATTATGCTGACCGAGTTTTCGATTTCCTACTTAATTGAATCGAGTTTTTAAGTTGATGAATGTTTATAGCGGAATGTCATATGGCTAAATCCGCGTTGTGCTTTATTTCCGCCGTAATATTTCAATACAGTTATTGGATTATCGAAAGTTTTAAAATTCACAAATCGTGAACAGAGGCAGGAAGCAGTTTAAAGTGAGTATAGATTTTTGTTGCATTAAAATAAAATTGTCTCAGAGATATGTGTATATATATATATATATATATATAGAGAGAGAGAGAGAGAGAGAGAGAGAGAGAGAGAGAGAGAGACGATCATATGAGAAAATGTTTTTGAAGCATAAAGATATATATTATATATTATGTTATTATACCAATGATATGTTTATATGCAATTGTGAATTGAAAATACCAAAAGTAAAAAAATGAAAAAAGAAAGTTATACTGTGTTAGTGTGGATTTTGTAATATTTAAGAATTTTATTGCTATTTAGAATCAAAATTTGTCATATCTCAATTTGCACTCGCTTAATGTTTCCCACATTATATTTTTGCAGACTCGAGGGCATATGCGCGCAACGCACACTGTTCTACAACAGAACCTACTGCTCAGGATTATACCATGGCATTGCCTGATCCAGAATCCTAGAAAGACCTGAATAGTGATAAAAAGTTTCCCTGGATCCTCTTTGAACGAAATCACCACCTATTTGTCCCAATTCAACAAAAACATTGAATCCAAGGTAAAAAATTATACAATGATGGATTTATAAGATACCTCAGGACAACTGAGTATAATTCACTATTGTATGTGAGAGGTGCCATAAGAGCAGAAATGTCAAAATCTATTGTGTATATCATAGATATTGAAATTGCTCAAGATGGTAGTATTCTAAAATGCCAATGTGAGTGTGCAGCTGGTATGGGACATTTGCACATTGTAAACATGTGTCCACAGCTTTATATGCTTGTGCATGTTTTAAGGAGCATGGAAGTATAAAGACAGAACAAATATGCACTCAAAGATTACAGACATTCCATAGAGTGAAGCCACATAAAGGTTCTCCAATGAAAGTTGTTAATTTAGATATGCCAGGATGTGATGAAGTCTGTAATTTACCAGAGGGGTTTGATCCAAGGCCAGAGGAATTCAGAAACCATCCAGGATACAAATCTTGGTTTCAAAATGTATGCTTGTCATATAAAGGCATAAGTAAAACCCCAATTTATCAAACCCTTCCTCCAGCCAATATGACAGGATTTGATCTAGACCATGATTATTCGCAATATCAAGGAAGTGTTGAATGTAAGATTTCAGAGGAAGAAGCCAGCATTCTGAATGTGAAAACATCCGATCAAGCTTTGAGTAATTTGTGGCATGAGGAAAGGTGCAAGTGCATCCATTCATCAGTCTTCGGGAGAATATGCAAGATGACCGGACGAACAAACCCAGAAAAGTTGGCAGAAAGTCTAGTCACTAAGGCTCTACGGCTTCGTACAGCACAAATCATGCATGGACAATTTTTTTTTTAAAAAGTGGCAGTAAAAAAAAATTGAGGAAATTACTGGACAAACGGTAGATCCCACCGGTAATTGTGTGAGCCTTGCACATCCTGTCTTGGCATCATCAGTTCCATATATCCGTCAAAATGGTACAAGGACAGTTGTTCTGCGCAGAAAAACACAAGTGTGTGTTCATTGTGTATACTTTTCTTGATATTTTGTTTTTCACAGTTGACAGAAATGACAATTTCATATCAGAGATGATAACACTACTGGCTCTAAAAAACCCTGTCCGTATGAAAATCTCCTGTTTTTCCCTGTCACCCCTTGTGTTTTCCCTGTCACCCCCTGTCAACCCCTGTACACATTCCCTGTACACCCTGCAATCCCCTGTCAGCCACTGTACACATCCCCTGTGTGCCACTGTAAGCCCCTGTCCGCCCCTGTCACCCACCACTGTAAGCCACTGTATTTCCCTGTACATGCCCCTGACACCCCCTGTACGGTGTTTGACTGCTTGATCAAGTAAAAAAAAGTTTTTAATTAGTAAACGTTTTCGGGTTTTCATAAATATATATTTAGCAGTTTCTGATACATAAGGAAATGGAAAGAAAGAAAAGCATTCATGGTTTAGACGGTGTTTGCTTTTCTTTGTATTTCATAGAGGGCAATATTGTTACAAACGTGAATAGTTCTGACTCAACAGTAACAAATATCAAGATAAGTATATACTGATAAACCGCTTAATATTTCATTCCATGTATTTAAACAAACGACTGTGTTTTGTAATTTGTAAAAAAAAAAAAAAATCGAAGTGGCGGATGAGTACGCGAAATCTGCGACGTTCTATGTCATGTAACCTGCCTGAGTTAAAGCGCTTAATAACACAACATGATTAGCACGTGCAGATAATCACACACCGATCGAAATGATCACCTATATTTTGATGTTTTGCCTGGTGAAATGATGCATATGAGTTGATTTTTAGGAGAGGTAATTTAGTACGGCCCTTTGACACTTTTAACTTTTATGAGGGTGCATTGTCCAGTTTAGTTATTCATATGCATTATTGTATAGAATTATCCTCATACATTTAAAACAATGATCCAGTTCATGATCATGAATAATTTCATACATGTATATAAATACCGGTAACGGGTAATGTAAAGACATGCATGCATGATTTTAAAAGAATGTTCCGGGTTTCGAGTTTTAGATTAGAAAAATATCATACATTTATTTAAATTATGAATTTGAAAAATGAAAAATATGAGAGCATTACGGTTTTATTCATATGACTGTGTCAAATAATGTTCCGAATTTTAAGCTCTTTCTTCTCATGTTTGATATTCTTACATGTAGAACTGATAAATCATTTTTTTTTACTTGACAGACTGGGAAAGAAAGTCATAAGTGGCGTTTAAACAACATATTGAATAATTGTTCAGCATTACTGAGCATACAGATCTTAGGAAAACGGTGTGTGTGCATATACAAGTACACGTGTGTCTGTCACCTCATTGTTCCCATCCTCGCTACCGTTCACTGCAAATTGTCAAGAAGTGCTGTGTACAGTAGCTATAATTATATAATCAGTGACCGGTGTCGTATAATTAAAGGTCCGCCCCGTAAAATGGTCCGGGGCGGGCCCTTAATGTTAACATTTAAGGTCCGCCTTTGCTCTAAAACGGTCCAGCCCATATAAGAAAAGGTCCGCCTAACATAAAAGGTCCGGGTATATTCTTCATTTCTATCTTTTCTATTTCGAGTATATTTGTACAAAATAAGTGATATTATTTTGTAATTCGTTTAAAGGAGTACTTACCCGAAGTGAGTTCATAAATATCCAGCATGGAGTGTGAATGAAATACATATAGCTTGGTCAACACAAATAAATTACAATAATTAATACAGTTTAAAACTGTTTTTTCATTTAAACTTTAATTTTGCAGAGCGACCTTAAATAAACAGGAAATGAAGCTGATTGGTGTCATTAATTAAACAATGGCTTGAACAAGGTCTAATATACACACACCACCCTGCAGGTGTGAAGGGTTCACACCTTCAGGTGTTTGACCGATTGAAATCAAGTAAACTGGACATTTCACACGTTCTCTTTTTGCATATCTTTCCAATATGATACACGTTTAAAAACTTAACCATTTTAAAATCAAATATTCCTTACAATTCAATTATAACGATACGTGCAAGCAGTATCATTGCTATTTTTTATTTACACTACGGCACATGTGAAAGTTATGCTAATTATTATAAATAATTCAGTCCTTCGATCCTTCTTTTCCATAATTATATTTTTGGATCGGACTTTGCCTTTGTTATAATCAAAGAAGGAGAGTATACAAAGGAATTTAAAAATTGTTTATAAGAAATCAAATGCTTGTTAGATTAGTAAAGAGCCCTATTCCGTCGGCTGTATTACCATTTTGCATCTGGCAAAGAATATAAGGGAATTTTTTTTAAAGAAAATATTCGTATGAAAAAGGCAAATGTTGACACCCGTGGTAAAATTTTATTCTAGATTCCTGCCTGCTACACCCACATATAACATTAATTCTTTTCTTTTTTCATCAAAAATGTCATATAAACACCATGCCCAGCATTTCTTGACCCCTCCCCCAATAAAAAGAATAACAAGGTCATTAGATGAAAATCAATACCGTCAGAAAAATATGACTAATCTACCTTATTTTATTATCATTTCAAAGAGACGGACAATCGTTTGCTATGAATTCCAGGCCTTTTTCACATTTTTTAAAAATCGTCGGATAAAACTCAATTATAAATATGTTTCACTACTTCTCTTACTTAACATTACACTTATTTAGCGATCTCTTTATGGATAAAATACATGAACATGTAGCGGGTCTCACTCCTTAAATTGAAAGTATAAGTAATTAATATTAGTTCCTACCCCTAATTTAAAAGATGATCGGGTTAAATCAAAACAAGTATCAATATGAATATTAATATATATCTGCATCCAGTATTTCACCGGGCGAACCTTTTCTTGAGCCATAATATTACATTGTAGGTCCAACCCCTTAATTAAAAGATCAGCGGGTTAAATTTAAACAAGTATCAATATGAATATTACATGTAATTACATGTAATTATCTGCATCCAGTATATCAACGATGCGGACTTTTTCTTGAACGATAACATTGGGTCCTACCCACTGAATCAAAAGATCATCATTAGATGAAAGTCAATACAAGTATCAATTTGTTTAACTATTTTCATATTTAACCATTATACCAGTATTTCATTGCGGCAGATCTTATCTTTGGATATGAAATTAGACCCCTCTCCAACATGGAAGTCAGAGAGAGAGAGAGAGAGAGAGAGAGAGAGAGAGAGAGAGAGAGAGAGTTATTAATTTATACTACTCTTGTACACTATCCCTTTTAATAAGTACGTTGTATTCAACAAATAGGGAATCATTCTTTGAGAATTATGAGGAGATTAAATACGGTCGGGAATAAACACTAATACTTTTTTATAACAAAATTGAATGTACATTATGAAAAAAAAAACAGAGAGAGAGAGAGAGAGAGAGAGAGAGAGAGAGAGATTAACCTACTACATTATCAGACTGTTAATACTTTTTTAAACACTTTACCTGTAGCCAATCAAAACATGCTTTTTAATTATAGGTACATGTATAATCTAATAATTTGTTTTTGTCTTTTCCTACCCTTATATTTACCACAGTTACGTATAAACTATATGTCAACGTATACCCTCCGTCCAGGTAATGCACATATGCGACCTTTTATTAATTAGATCTATCTTAAAATAATGATAAATCTACCAAGACACGTATAAATTGTCAGTATATTATCATACATTTCTGATCTACTGAAAATTAAACAAAGCACGAGCTAAAAAGACGATCTCAGTTGTGTAGAACAGTACAGTGGAGACATGTTTTCTTTCTCAGTTCAGGGGTGTATTCTGATAAGCACAGGTGTGAATGCCTGCAGGGCTTCATTTACCCGTGCTTACCTGTCGTGAAACCCTTTGCTAATACGTATACACCGGATGAGATTTAAAAACAAAGGGACTAATTGCATGGTGTGTGCAAATTATTGTCAAAAATACTCATGGTATTCCTTTTTTTCAGATTCTTTAACAATTGATCAAAATATAATCCGCTACCAATATTTAATATTCCATAAAGTAATTTAGTAATACGGTCATACATCTACCATTCGTATATGGCCGATTGGATTAATATGTAAACAAAGACATCTTTTAGATACATGTACATGAGCAAAAAAGATAACTTTAAGAGAAATTTTGATAAGTGACTACGGGTAGGACCTTTTCTTATAGGGGAAAGCCGGACCTTAAATGTTAACATTAAAGGTCCGGCCGGACAATTTTACGGGGCGGAGCTTAAATTATACGACACCGGCCCTTCAGATCTGAGGAACTGTGTGTATATACATGTACACGCGTGTCTGTCATCTCATCCCCCCCTACCGTGCTCTGCAAATTGTCAAGAAGGGTTGTATATACATGTAAGTAGCTATTACATAACCACTGACCGAGTGAAAAAATAATATCAACATCCTCTCCTTTGAAAACTGTAACTTCAATCAATTCTTTGAATAATTGATATGGTGTAAAATAAAACATTGGTGGATTAAAATTAATATGATCGTTTTAAGTTAATCTAAATAATAATAAAGAATTGGGAATGAAATTAGGATTGCATGTTAGCTTTTTAGGAAACTAATTCCCGGGTAAACTTTTAGTAACTTTTAATTCAAAATCTATGCAAACTCTCTCTCTCTCTCTCTCTCTCTCTCTCTCTCTCTCTCTCTCTCTCTCTCTCTCTCTCTCTCTCCTCTCTCTCTCTCTGTATCTATATAAACTCCTACATGTACAGAAAACACTAGTGCTACATTTAAATGTACAGGTATGTTGTGATTGTTCTGACCAAGGCCACGGATTTCTTTTCACTGGCAATAAATAACATTATAATTGATATCTTCCATTTTGCAGTAAAAAATGGAAATGAAAATTAGATTTTAGAATTTATTAAATTGTTTATGAGAGTTAATCATCAGTTAAAATTTAATTCAAGTCTCCAATAAGCCGCTCAGAAACATATTAAACAAACATACTAAAATTATTTCTTAGGCAAACTTATAAGCTATTGAAGCTTTATTTTGTTATTCATGGGAAATCAATAAAGATATAATCAGGAACTTGTTATAAAAAAAAAGAAAGACGTGCTCTATCGTAACATTCTGACTGATTAACATGTTTCAGTGTGCAAATATTTATTTAGATACACAAAATCAAATGCTTAACACCATGTGCTGCGATTTATCTTTGTAGAAATAATTCACAGTATTTCTTATATCTATTTTTCAAATATTACGGAGTAGTGATGTTCCCAGCCGCTGAAGGACTAAATGCCCTGAAGGCTTTCACACCGCCCCACCTGAGATTTACCACCCGGTGAATCTCGAGCCATTAGTTGTAAGCATGATTATTTAAGTACGCTATCAATAAATTATCAATGAAAACATATTATTATTTCTAAAATTACTATAACAGTGTGTCTTGTGAGTCGGCGCATTGTTGAGTGCAAAAATTGATTTATATCTGCAATATAACACATGAGAGTTAGATAATTGAATTAAGAAAGAAATATTGAAATTTAATAACAAAAAAGGCTGTTATAAACATTCAAACACCGTACAGAGGGTGTCAGGAACATGTACAGGGAAATACAGTGGCTTACAGGGGATGACAGTGGTGTACAGGGGGTGACAGGGGCTTACAGTGGCACATAGGGGATGTGTACAGTGGCTGACAGGGGATTACAGGGTGTACTGGGGCTGTGTACAGGAACTGACAGGGGGTGCACAGGGGATGACAGGGAAAACACAGGGGGTGACAGGGAAAGACAGGGGATTTTCATGCGAACAGGGGTTGTTAGAGCCAGTAGTGTAAAGAAACTAGATTCCTTTTATGAGAAATGTTTTAAGCCCGCACTTCTAGAGAAACGTTATTTCAAGTCATATCAGGTTTGTCATTGTCAAAAATATATTTGCCATAACTTTGATTTTACTTTCATTTACTAATATTATACAGGTATTTTACATTGAGGTAAAACAACAACATGATTGCCTAAGATAAATTTAGGAAAATCTAGGCATAAGAGGGAGCAATGCAAGTTTTGAAATTGCACAGCATAAAGCATACAAATGTTATATGCGAAGACAATTTAGTCTCTGAACTATTCACAGATTCAAATAAAATCTTGAAAGTTTAGGCAAGTCCAATGATACGCTCAGTGTGAACTCTTTTACTGGATATCTTTCGATCTTGAATAACAATTGAACAAGACTTTCTGTTTTTCTTTTTTAAAAATGTAGGCATGTTTATCTGAATATTTCTATGTACAAACATATCCTGAACATTAAAACCTTTATCGGCCATAATAGAGTTTCCAGGATCACATAAATTTTACAAACTACTTCGGTCTACAATTTATCTATCACTTGTTGACCCACCAAAAGCTGGAGATACATATGACACAAGGCCATCAGGGGTTGCAACAACCAATATTTTGATTGTGTTCTTATCTTTATAAGTCGAAAAAGTGGCTTGCTGATATTTTGGAAGTTTTAGTTTTCTGATAGGACATTCAGTACCATCAACTATAACTCTAGTATTAGGAAATTTCAATTTAAAATATGATGGACAGAAATAATTAACAAGGGATTTGGATGGCCATATGTCTACTTCTCTCCACTGCTTTGACATAAAAAGAATCCATGTATAGAATACATTTGACAATGTTTTTTTTCTGAAACATTAAATAATCTAGACAAGTCAAAATTAGTTCTTTGTCTACGCAGTTTGATAAAGAACAAGGAAAAGTTGATCTGGAAGGCTGGTATTTGTAACCTTGTGATAAATATAGTTCAGACAATATGCGGCTGGACCTAGGGTACTTAAAACCATATAAAAGTTAATATATGTTTCAAGCCCTGTATAAAAGTGAATGCCAGCATCGTCTTTTTCATCAATACACATTGATGGTAATGTAGGAGTCTGGGTTTCAACATTTAAATAAAATTTCTGTTCTCCTCTGGAATCATCGCTGGTGTCATTCTTGGTTGAACTGCTTTCAATGACAATTTCTTCTGCAACATCAATGTTGTCTTGAAAATACACTGTGCCTTGACTTTGATTCTTGGTGGTATTATTCTCGATTAATTTTCTCTTCACCCCCCCCCCCCCTTTCCTAGCTCGGCTAGCTCTAGCAATATCTGCGGGACTGGCAGGATCTATCCACTGGAAAATGCTTGGGATTGCTGTCTTTTTCAGGCGTCTGCTTAATGGTGCGGTTCCTGAAAAAGGTTTAATATATCTATAAGTTGAAATAACTTTAATAATAATTGAAATTGAAAATCTGTAAGTCAAACAGAAACTATCTAATTACTCTGTCTCACACTTAGATCTTACAAATCTTTTGATGTATTATCATGCTTATGGCAAGTAGTTTGTTATGTAATATTGGCAGCTGCTGATGTAAAAAAAAATATCAGTGGGTGTTTCTGTCAGATGTTTGTATAAGACAACTAAGAAGTGTCCAGCAGAGGGTATTAGGCAATAGCGGGGTACTTAGAGTTTGTTTACAAGCAGATGTACAATCATTCTGTGTTAATGATATGCAACACAAAGAACCATGTGCGGTATAAAATGTTTTTATGCCCCAAAATTCAAAGTTATGAATAGAGCTTTAGAAATTTGATAAGAGAGAGGTTATTATATATCTAGTTCAGGTTTATAAAGATGAATTGTCTAATCGAAGTCATAATAGAAATATGATATGTTAATAATAAGCTAATTTCACAAAACGTTCGTATTTTTACCAAAAATGGAGGATTTCCTATCAGTTTTTTGAAAAGGAAACATCGAGCGCATGCTTGCTCCAACACCATTTTCTAATATGATATGCAAAATAATATGAACAATAATATATGTTAAAATGGTTTTGGAGCAACATTGCGCTCTATACCTCCTACTCTTAAATATGAAGAAAAACTGATGATTTTTCATGCTTTTGAGAAAATGCGGGAAACGGCCCTTTTCGTGACGTCATTGAAGCACGAGGAATGATCGATGTTAAAAAACTTTTAGATTTCTACAACAAGCATATTCAGTTTTATTTTTTTTCAAAATATCTTTATATGATTTTTTTTTCAAATTTATAAAACACGGGGGCAGAAATTATATCTTATCGCATATAGTTCTTTTCATGGTGATCAATCGCATGTTAATTTCCTTTGAAGGTATCATAGAAAAACAAGGCAAAAGTAAAGTGTTAAATTAGAAGTTTCAAATTAAATTATCTATCATATTAATCCTAGCGATTATTTTAACTGAAAATTTTGATTTAATATACATGTAGTTATAATATCGTCTACGGAACTTTGGCCACTTCGATCTTTCACAGTCAATATACAATCAATGACTATAACTACGTTACTTAATCGTGACATTTGACTGTAGCGATATCAATTTTACATTTAAAGGGAAAAAAGGAATTTAATGATTATTTATCTAATCTTACACTTCGTAAGTAAAAAAAGCTAAACATTTACCGTAAACCGTCTCCGAGAGATAGTCACTGTCTTTGAAATGCGATCTACACACTACAGCATGTGACGAGGGTTCCCAACTCTGAAAACGGGATTCCCCACGTCTGATTGCATGACTACAAGCTTTCTTTTTTCTTCAGTTGATCAGAAGGAAAAAACGTGGCAACCCCTATTACTACACCCAGGTACGCAGCAACAAGTTTCTGCCATGTTTCACATGTGTACTGACAGCGATTTGTTTACGTGTGATACAATAAAACCGATGCGATAATGCGCAAGATAGTTCCGAAGAGGACCGAATTTCTGTGTGGCGCCCTTTAAGTGAAAGATAACAGGAGACGGTATCTAATTCAATATCAACACAACTATCAACGAGAAGCATTAATATAGGAACTTGCTTGTCAATTGTTGTGAAGTAAATAAGTTCAAATAAAAGGAAATCTTGAAAAAAAATGCTTCTGATTAAAGCAATTGAATGTGTTCTTCTTGTTGATAGGGATCTGTTTAAAAGAAAATCGGATTATCATGTGCAAAATTCAAGTGAGATATAAGGAAGTTAAATACCCGATTTTAATGTCATTGTGGACACGGCGTACGTGAGAATTTAATCATCGTAATTATGATCTCCTACGAGAATGTCAAGCAATAGTTTTGATGGTAACTGTTGTTAATATGTCCTGGTTGTTAATAAATGCATAAAAAGCATCGTATTATAGAAAGTAAACTGAAAATAAATTTAAAGATAACTAGAGCCGTGTTCGTTGCAAAGCAACGAAAAGGTCTTGCGTTGCGGCTTCGAGTCGAGAAAGGATTGTCAAACAGTCTGATAAAAACCATCCCCTTTTCCTTATACTTGTCAGGGCCTGACAGGTATTGCTTGGAGGTCATCTTCACACGACCATTACTTCTGACCAATCAGAGCTTTAGAAAATCAATAGGAACTCTTGAAAGGAGACAGACAAATTAATTCATGTCCATTTATATGTAACCTCCAAAATAAGAATTGAAGATTTGCACCTAAACATTAAACATATAAGGATATACCTTTGGTAAACATATGAAGGTATGTCTTTGGTAAGTACGAGTATATTTAGATTGTATGCAAATGTGAAGGTCTTGTAAAGATGACCTGTTGTCGATACCTATCAGACCCTGACGAGTATAAGAAGATGGATGGTTTTAATCAGATTATACTGTCAATATGATAATAGTACGTTCAGAAAATCGAAAACGAGGCTCAATTTCAAAGTATTATTTTTATACCAGGCAAGTTCTCCGTTTAACCTACTTCATGTTTACATCAGGTTACATGTAGGATAACTTTAAAAAGAAACCATCATATATGTACATGTATATAATTATTCCGAACACAAACACAAAGTGACAAATACGTTTATGTACAACTGATTACACGATACAAACTGGGCCTAGCCCTATATCAAAGTATAATCAACACAAATTCCACTGCATGAAACAAACAGTGTTATGTCTGATAAACATTGCCATGTACTCATACTTACAGCTCCACTGCTTACTAAGGGAATAGTTTATGTAAAGGGCAGTGTTAAAATGAAACAATTGAATCAAACACAAATTGTAAATAAACAATGACGCCTTCTCCCGCCTAAGGGTGCGCTATACGAGAGGTGCTCAGCAGGAGGGACAACTCTCCGTATAACGTTAGGCCATACAACCACTCAGCATCGTTTTTACTAGGCGGAACACATTTATCCGAAATCTTGACAAGAAAATCTTCAAAGTCCTAATAGGTGGTGGTGGTAGTGGAGGGGAAGCTGTGAGGCAGCTGTATCTTCTATTGTTTCATATGCTTTTGTTTAAAATTTGCCAAATCAATTTTGCTTTCTCCTTAAAAGTGTGTGTGTGTGTGTGTGTGTGTGTGTGTGTGTGTGTGTGTGTGTGTGTGTGTGTGTGTGTGTGTGTGTGTGTGTGTGTGTGTTGCGGGCGGGGGGGGGGGGGGGTGGGCAATGCCCCAAAATCCAATTTTCTAATGTTAATTTAAGGAAAATTTTAGTTGCGAGGAAGGAGGGGAGCAGTGCTCCCACTGGATCAATTAGAGGTACTATGAGCAAACCAACAAATGAAACCCCCGCTGAGAAAAAAATCTTAACTCAAGTATTTCTCTACTAGAAAATAATTGATGCTTCTATTTCTTATTGTGACACTAAACAAATGACCAAAGCTCAAGTCAGAACATATTTACAGGTAACAATCAATCTTTGTGTCAAATTTTAGCTTCTGATCATTTCTATTAAGATTATGAAATTTTTTTCCACTGACCTTGAATTTGCCAAAATGACCTTGGGACAAATCATTACACACCCTCAGGTTATAATCCATCTTTGTGTGAATTATAACCTTCAATGTTTTTCCATTAAAGTTATATAGACCAGACACGAATTTTGCACTTTTTCTGCCAGTTTCCTTAATCTTGTCCAAATAATCTCCGGTCAAGGTCATGACACACCATCATGTCATAATCAATCTTTGTGTGAAGTAAGAACTTCCAATGTTTCTGCATAAGAAACTACGATATGGACAGGACACGAATTTTGCACTTTTCCTGCCAGTGACCTTGCCCAAATGACCTTGCATCAAGGTCATTACAGAACGTCAGGTCATAAGCAATATTTGTGTGAAGTAATAACTTCCAATGAGATTCCTATGTAAAGTGAGTCCTATATACCCCCCAGAATTCGTTTGCGGGGGGTATAAAAATCCTTTTCGCCACTTTAGTGCGGCACAAAAAAAGATATATGTTTATTATCATTGCTATCAAATCACATATACATGTACATGTATATGTGTTAGTTATTCATATTTTGTACTTTTTTAAATATACATGTATTGACCAATGTATTGTATGTACATTTGCACTCGGAACCCACGAGTTTTATATCCGTTACACTGCCTAAAAAGCAGTATAACGGATAGGAAACCCGTGGGTTCTGACGAGGTCTTCTTATTAACATTTGACAATTTGCATCACTACATGATTTCCAAGTGGTAAGGTATCAAAGCTTTTGAAAAGTTAAGATACTGAATTTTTACAGTTCTAAGTTTGAGGTAAAAAAAAAAAAAAAACAAACAACACTTTTTATATGATGAAACAAAAACAAAAAATATCTTTATGGACTCATACACATAAATAAGAAGAGGAACAAAAGCCATAAGGATATTCTTTCTTTTGTTCTAGACTATTTCTGAGTTAACAAGCTACAAGTTTACAATCTCCTATTTTGACAGGCCAGAGGTAAAAATAAAATATTCTGCTTCGTTTTCAGTCAATTAAGTTGCATTACTATCTCATACTACACAGCTTCAATAAAATGTTTTTAATCAATGTGCATATAAAAATAAATAAAATCCCCAAGAACACATATTTATCTCACTTAAGTGTAACTTTTAGAAGTGCATATATTTTTGGAGAGGAAAATATGTCGCTATATTATTGTTTGTAAGCCAAGTGAACTATGGTCTTTCAAAGAAATGAGAAAACTGTCGACACTTGCAGTACTTTGATGATTTCTATGGCGAACGACTACATTGCATCATATAATCGTATTTCCAAACTTCTAATCTAGAGAACCAATTTTATTTAAGATCTTTGACTTAAAACTTTTATCTTATAATATTTATATTATTCTGTTCATAACTATAGAAGTTTAGCGTGTTCAACAGTTTAATTTATTAGCCCCATTCTCAGATTACGATCTCGCACCTTTAACGTGAATTAAGATGACTGACCTCGAGTTAGACTAGATATCTAATTGTTTAACAACTGGCCACGGCAGTGAAAGCACCTTTCTAAGTGTTCACTCAATAACATATCAATTGATGATCTGCAGCCATAAATAACCTGGGGCTATATGTGTTCTGAGCTGTGTGCGCTGAAGCGACACTAGATTTTTGGTCGCATGTGGGATAGAACAGAGACATATAAATAACATTTTTTCGCGAGATTTCGGTCAGTTGCTAATCTCTGCATTTATGTCTCTGGATAAAATAACACAGGCTGATCAAATAAACGAACGGGTGGGAAAATTTTACACACAATAGGTCACCAAAAATTGATATTCGCCACATTTGGATTCCTTTTCGCCAGTTTTGAAAACAAAAATCAGCATGAGCATTTAGCAGGGGTGGTCAACACAGCAATGAGTTCGTTTTCACAATGAAACAAACGGCCATGTAGAAGTAGTACAAAAGTGATTATGTGATCGCTAGAATCAAAACAAAACTTGTTTAAAACTCATGTGAATATTCTTTTAAACAAGAATAGATATGGGTTACCCCATATCCAAGATATTCCACTTTTTAATTACTTCGAATTTTCACTGTGCTCAGCCGATCTCTAAGTTAAAAAACTGAACTTATTAAGAAACTGGCGTTTTTAGTTCTTATGTCCATAGCAAATATTTCCACCAGTCTTGCGTCACCAGGAAACAGTACACACATATGTGCTTAAACAGAGTCTACACGATTGCGATCAGAAATATGGTGCAGGTGTTGCATAACCATTCCGCCATTAAAAGAAAAGAAAACAAAAACATACTCTCATTAAAAGAGATTGTTTCATACCTAACTAACAATAATCATGAAAGTAACATAATTATTGTTATAATTTAAGCAATATTCATTATTTAAAAAAAATGTTAATCGAAGATGACCTATATGATCGTGAAAAAGACTGAGGAGGCAGCTAGCGTAAGAATATGATTACTTCACATTTACATTTCTTGGGGAAAGATGATTTTTAAAAATAATTTTACGTTAATTTTGTTTTCTTTCAAATATTACATATACATCGATATTCTAAACATTTATTGTAATGTTGTATCTGCTGATCAATTGGAACTATATTTTTAAGCGCAATTCTGACTTTAGTAATATATCTTGAATAGATAGTTAGCACTGATCGAATATATTAAAAATCACCCAATCCCTCAATTCCGGACATTTCTTTTATCGTGCCAGCACCTACCGCATACGTGTAACATTGAAACATGGAACTTTGATTTTAATTTGATTTGATTTTTTGGATTGCCTTGAACGCTCGGAGAATATTTATTTTTTTTGAATTCATTTTTACTTTGTACACCCTGCTAAATAATGCATCCAATTTTGATCGCTCTCTCTCTCTCTCTCTCTCTCTCTCTCTCTCTCTCTCTCGCGCGCGCGCAACTCTAGGAAAATTTCCTTTACTTTCTACGAAGTCTGTAAAAACTCTCAGCATAAATTAACGGAATTAATCATGGATACATAAATTAATCTTCAGTTGAAACACAAGTCGATTTTACATGGACCGGTCAAGCCCGTTAGAGGCCGAGGTTTTTAACCGGTCAGTTTACTTCAGGTGTTCAGGTGTGAAGCCCCGAGGAAAACATGCTCGCTTATGTATATTGTCTACATGCGCGGGTGTTAAGATGCTCTCAACAGAGTTTTTCCGATGATCTAGAAAATTATTTTATAAAATTATGTACTAGGAAAAACAAATTATATTTCAATCGTTGAAATGAATATCGGCAATAACCGCCAGCGACATGAGCAAAATCTTCTGTTTGTTTGAACAAGTTTTCGACGGGATTTACTGAAAAATATGCAATATATGATCATCGTACCGTACTAAAATACTAAAGCACTTTTTATGCAACATACATTTGTATAACTTCTCCGATCATCTGCTACAGTGCACCATAATTCTACCAGCTGCGCATTTACCAGAGTTAATTGTCTGTACCTGTTTCTCTTCCGGTTTCAGCTCGGGAAATTTCTCAAAGAAATGTGATAACTAACGTTATAAATCGTAGACGCAATATTTCATTTATTTATATAATTAATTAATCTCAATTATTCCCAAACATCTTTAATTATAAAAGAAATTTTTTCATGGATGATCGGCGCCACGTGATTTAGATAAACTATAGGTGATCAGCGCGTTTGGTGTGGTACATAACTATGCAAGTACGAGTAAATATTTACTTCATATCTTTCAATTTCCAAGAGTAGAAAAATTTAATCTGTCGAAGGTAGTTTCTTCGTCAAGGTATGCATCAAAAGACAAAAGTAATTGCACGATAATCGCGAGCGCCAAACATGGTACATGTATACACAGGACGAGTAAACGAATGTCAATCATGCATTTTCTAAAATCCAATCTGAGGCCTCGATTCAGATGATTGACAGGGTTACACTGACCAGATAAATTTGAAGGCGGTGCATATTTTCTCGGTCTTTAAAGGTTTAATCTTTGTGGGTTTTTGTGCTGATCCCAAACATTTTTTGTACAGTTGTTAGAACTTTTTAGTCTTACTAAACCAACATTGATCTATGACTGACGGTGCTTCTGATTTGGAATAATATATTTTTATTAAATTTCAGAATGATTTCTTAATTTACACTCTAAGACGAAGAAACTTCTGTAACATAAGATTAAAACAGATGAGCTCTTGTGTTTGCGGCTAAAAACCCATATATGAAGACGCGAATCCTATGTATAAGATAACTGCTGACCGCTAGGTAATCCAGCCGCGACCGATCTCCTCGGCCGCGGGCGAGGGATAGGTGAACCAAGGATAATTTAGAAAGCTAGCAGTTTATTAAATGACTTAAATATATTACAAAAAGTTTTTTTTAAAATAAATACCAACCACTGATTTATGTGTGATGTTGCTTCTAATTAGGAATTACATTGCTTTTATTAATTAACAGCACGATTTCATAATTAACACTCTATCGTTTAGTTTGGTTTAAACAATATTTATTCATTATTGATTCAAATACATTAACATGGTGACAATTGTAATATTGGGAAACAAGCCATAGGGTTTATATTAATCCCACTCTTGCATACACTTCAGAAATGAGAGTGTAAAATGAGATGTAAATACAAGAAGCAAAATAGAAAAATATGTCGAAAAATAAATATCTATCGTTTAATTCAATTTAAAAAGAATAAACTTTTATATGTAATCAAAATTAAAACGATTCTATGTGTTTTCGGCTAAATAAACCCATATATGAAGACGAATCTTGTGTATTAGATAAACGCTGACGGCTGGGTAGTCCAGCCGCGACCGATCTCCTCGGCCGCGGGCGAGGGATAGGTTACGTAATGGTATGCACACACAGCTCAGATCCCAGAAAGATTTCAAATGCATGCAGTATAATAACTAATATGTATAACAAAGAAGTTTTTTTTAATCCGTAATTTGTGTCTTACTAAAAAAGAATGTTTATATTTTGTGTTTATTGTTTTTATAGAATTTTTCACTCTTAACAAAATTGGCTTATAATCCTCATATAAAAGCATGTACAAACAAACCCTTTTCTAATGGATTAAAGCATCCTGTATAAACAGGTACACTTTCTGTGATAACTTTATGTCAGTTGTACGCTCAAAGACTTTTCGTTAACTTGCAAAATGAAAACAGGTACATGTTAACAAGTCTTTTTACACTCATATTACGCAATACCCTAACAAGATAACATTGTAACGACATTGATAAGATCCCAATGAACAACTTTTCCAGCGACAGCTATATCGAAATCTTAACCGTTTTTGAGTTATAAAGCAGAACGTTTCAAGGGCTGTTCGCACCTTATGTCAGCGGCCCAGCCCTTTTTCAATGGTGTTAAATGAAAGCCATTGAAATTCTGCACAACTTTTATTCTACATGTGTTAACAAAATATTTTTTGTGTAAAAGATACAAAGGAAAATATGTATAAATTCACGCACTTTTTGGAATCCCGTTTTTTACCCCCTACCTTTTTCTAAATAAAAAACGAAGTCCCAAAACAAAAACCAATGTGCACAACTTCAATGCCTCTATTATTCAATTTCGTTGGATTCCCGTATTCCTTGCTTTTATAGTCTCAGAGCCTTTGTTTGGAAACCAAAGGCCCTAAAAAGTTTTTCAAAGGTGAATAACTCGTTAAATGAAGAGAAATTTGAAAGTTTATATATGTTTTAGATAGTGTTTGGTATAGTCTATTAGCCCTGAAAATATGAGCAAAATCGTGTAGAAATGAGCAAGATATGTAGCTTCAAAGTTCGCGTCTAGGAAGAAAAAAAAAGAAAAACTAGAGCAAAACTAGTTGCACAGCAACGAATGGGTCTTCCATTAATGTCGAAAGTAAAACTAGAAGTTCCTGTAAGAAGCAGAGTTCTTAAACCAATAACAAGAGCAACTAAAACAAAAAGATAAAATAAAATTGAAGAATTCTTGGTACGACTTAACAAAATCCGAATGATTATATATACGAATTAACAAAATCTTCACGATTTCAAGAACGTGTAAATACACTGGACTGAAAATAATCCAAGATTTCTTTTACTCTAATCCCCGCTTTTATATCGTGACGCACGTCACAATATAAAAGCGGAGGGTAGGACTTTAGAGTCAGAGGAATCTCGGGTTAGACTGAAAAGTGAAAATATTTTGAAAAGAAAAAGTTAATAGGACATATTCTATATTGAAACATACCTTTATATTCTCTCAAACGATAGTTGAGATGCATTTTCTACTATCGAAGTTTTACAAGCTATGCATCCTATGGAAATGTCGGCACATCGCTGTCAGCTGTTTGCAATCAAAACAAGGCGCGTTGACGTGGCGAATCGTACGATACTTATTTCGATTAAAACAAACATGTTTGCGTTTGATATGCAGAGTACAAATTAGCATGTATAACTTGCATCTATGCATTTATTTTGCAAGTGAATGATTATAATAAATAGGCCTAGGACTAGGTATATTGAAATATTTACAAACTCTTCATTCAATGATCCAATATCAGGGTACGTAATGTTCGAATTTTCAACAACTGTCTGTGACGATTAGGCATGGCTTATATTGCATCTTACGCTTTTATCAAATCTCAGCAAAGCCTTTCTTATCTAGTGACTTTCAATAGCTTTTCTCTGTTAAAATTGGGAACATGGTGTTCCACCTGCTTCGTTTTTATTATGATTCCGGTAAAAGAAAAAGTCACTATTTTCCAAACCAGTTTCACATATTCAACCTAAGAACCTATCAAATCAACGATATCTTTTCAATGCACACGCTGATTAACTATTTAACAACAGAGTTCGGTTTTATGACCAGCATGCAATTATCGAAATGGTTTTGGTACGAGTTAATTTGACTTTGAACTTAAGACTATTTTCTTAATCTTTACAACGGAATCAAAATTTCCGGAAAAATCAATTTTTGAACCCCAATATCTCTGAAATGCGTGGTCTGATTTTTAAACGCATTTCAGTGTTACATTCAACTGAATTAGCTCTACAAAATACATATTGCACATAATTTTTGAAAGTTTCATTTAAATCGGTTGAAAACTTTTTGTGATATGAAGCCGAAAAGGAGTCAGAAAAAAAGAAGAAACCGAAGAATAACAAGAAGGTCTTCCGTTGGAAACGGAAGACCTTAATAAACTACTACTACTCAGACAACGACTGTAAAACGTTTTTTTTTTTTTGTTGTTGTTTTTTTTTCAATTACTATACATAATTGTGAGAACTAGAACCTAAGAGTTTACTGTGTGTGGCCTTACATCTAAATCGAGAAGTAGAACGGATATTGATATGCTTTTTATGAAAAAAACCGATCCGGCCACATATGTCAATTCTTTTGTTGTATACAAGTGATCCTTTCGCTGCATATTTGCAGTAAAAACCATGACACTATTGCGTTAACGAAGCAAGGGAGATAAAGTTCAAAACATTTGAACGTCGGATAAATACACGATTCTATATTGAGGCATTGACCATATATAGCTTTTGTTTATTGGATAACCTTCTTTCGGTCAATGCATGGAGTAGTTGCAGAATAAATCACTATACGCAAAAAATTGTACTTTTTAATCTTGAGTAAAAGCCAAATATATAATACATTAAAAAAAGAAAAAAAGTATAGCTTATGTTACAACATTACTAAAGCAGTCATGTTTTTGAACACAGGATATTTAATATATACTTACTTAGGCTGGAGACATAAGTTACGCACAAAAGACATTCACCCACAACAAAGAATATAATCAGTCTGCAGCATTCCATATTTAGCCAATAAACTTCATGGCTGATATAAAAGATCAAATATTAAATTACATTAGTTATAAGGAAGAAACAGAACGAACAAGTATTATTTTACTCTGCCAAACCGTAGGCTAAATGGATGTTTTCCGGTAAAATTATGAAACTGTCTTCTTGTCTTCTGAATTGTATATTTTTACATGTGTACTTAAGTTGTTTTGCATGATTAACGACAAACAATATAAATAAATGCACATACTGTACACAATACAGTTATATTTTTTGAACCGAGATCACTCAACCATAGAGCAGGTAGCGTGTAAAAAGCTTCCATGTGTATATATATATATATATATATATATATATATATATATATATATATATATATATATATATATATATACTTTAGTGCACTCTTGCTATTTTTTTTAATAATTGATATGGAATTCATATATTAATCGTATAATACAGAAGAGTGAATAGTTCAACATGAATATTTGGTGTGTGTAGTGGATAAAGTTGGCAGAGATATATAAAACAGATAATACATTAGATATGACACATTCAGTTAACGTTTGAATTGCTTTACTCCATCAAAATTGATGTAGTTTAAATCATTTCAGCAATTAATTTCCGTGATAGAATTAATAGCGTTCTCAATATGTGTTCATTTACAAGACTTCAGTTTATAAATGTTATATCTTACCATTAAGAAGACATGTTTCACGAACAAAGAAAAATAAAATCCTAGCCCACTGATAGCCGTCCACAAGGAAGTAGTTATTTATAGAAAGGTATTATAGAATGCATGACAGAAGCTGCGTAATTAAACCTTAAATTATCTACTTACTGAAACACGCTGTCATCTTAAATTCCTATTTCAGTTTCAGCACATGCCCTGTAAAGCTGTAAAAAATTGTCTGTATCTGTTCCTTATCAAATTATAAATGAAAGGCATGTACTCGTTTTCTGACCATACTAAATAGTCTGCTTATCAAAGAAAAAAAAAACAACCCCCACCACCCGAAAAAAAGAGAAACAAAATAGAAACAAAAACAAACCCAACAAACAAAAAATCCAACGGCTTTTGGCGTCTTTTTCTGTGAATAAGCGATTAACATATCAGATTATATAAGGATATAACTCCACCCCCCCCTTCCCGACCTCTCCGTTGTATTTATACTGTCTCTTAAATAAACTACTTGTTGTTTACTTATATTACTAGTGTTTGTAGTTTCAGACACATTTACGTCCAGTCATTAAATAAAATGCGTTATCTCGAAGTCAGGTATCCGCCTCGGTAATTTGACACCTGAAATCAGTACACTGTCGCTCTTTTATGATGAATGTTTGGTGTATTGAACAGATCCGTTAGTATAGAAAAGAAGTTTTTTTACAAAGATCACCTCTGATTATCACGCCTTAATAGTCCCAAGCAGTTGAAACTCTTTCATTGTAATCAAGCAAGCCAAGTAATTATCGATGCTTATATAGTGAAATCGGATGACACGATTGTTAAACAAGGCTTAATATGATTAGTACGTATGGAAAAAAAATGTATCAAAGATTGTGTTGAACGCTTGTAAGCCCCTTACTACATTTCAAAGTAAACACCAAAAGCACTGAACACATCAATGTGGAAAATAAATCAAGAAATTCAAATAGCCGCTTTTAATACTTTTTTGATATATAATTATGTACTATATACTCAACCTTCAGTTCAAGTCTTATAAGCAATCTGACGAGCCATTAGATCTCAATCGCAAATTAGACTAGTGCAGATTGTGTTTATCAACTGTAACTGTGCAAGCCTAGTGCTTTACCGACTTTTTAGTGACTATGTTGTTTATTTACATTATGATAAAAACGCCTTTGTAAACTGACAACTGGGTTTTTTTTTCATGTTGAGAGCGAAGTTCTGTTTTTCGACTTCTTTAATATATTATTACGTATGAAAAAAAAAACGTATCACAAACAAAGAAGAATAAAATCCTAGCCCACTGATAGCCGTCCACAAGGAAGTAGTTATTTATAGAAATGTATTATAGAATGCATGACAGAAGCTGCGTAATTAAACCTTAAATAATATACTTACTGAAACACGCTGACATCTTAAATTCCTATTTCAGTTTCAGCACATGCCCTGTAAAGCTGTAAAAATTGTCTGTATCTGTTCCTTATCAAATTATAAATGAAAGGCATATACTTGTTTTCTGACCATACTAAATAGTCTGCTTATCAAAGAAATAAAACAACAACACCCACCCCCCGAAAAAAAGGAAAAAAAAAAAACAATAAAAAAAACCAACAGACAAAAAATCCAACGGCTTTTGGCGTCTTTTTCTGTGAATAAGCGATTAAAATATTAGATTATATAAGGATATAACAAACCCCCCTCCCCTCCCCGACCTCTCCGTTGTATTAATACTGTCTCTTAAATAAACCACTTGTTGTTTACTTATATTACTAGTGTTTATAGTTGCAGACACATTTACGTCCAGTCATTAAAAAAAAACGCGTTATCTCGAAGTCAGGTACCCGCCTCGGTAATTTAACACCTGAAATCAGTACACTGTCGCTCTTTTATGATGAATGTTTGGTGTATTGAACAGATCCGTTAGTATAGAAAAGAAGACTTTTACAAAGATCACCTCTGATTATCACGCCTTAATAGTCCCAAGCAGTTGAAACTCTTTCATTGTAATCAAGCAAGCCAAGTAATTATCGATGCTTATATAGTGAAATCGGATGACACGATTGTTAAACAAGGCTTAATATAATAATTATGAAAAAAAAAAGTATCAATGATTGTGATAAACGCTTGTAAGCCCATTACTACATATCAAAGTAAACACCAAAATGCACTGAACACATCAATGTGGAAAATAAATCAAGAAATTCAAATAGCCGCTTTTAATACTTTTTTGGTATATAAATCTGTACTAGAAACTCAACTTTCAGTTCAAGACTTATAAGCAATCTGGCGAGCTATTCGATCTCAAACGCACATTAGTGCAAATTGTGTTTATCAACTGTAACTGTGCAGGCCTAGTGCTTACCGACTTTTAATAGTAACTATGTTGATTATTTACATTATGTTAAAACGCCTTTGTAAATGACAACTGGGTTTTTTTTTTCATGGTGAGAGCGAAGTTCTGTTTTTCGACTTCTTTAACCGTTACTACATAATCTATTTTATAACTAGTTATCAGAATGTTTGTGGATTGAATGCATTGATGAAACTAATGTTCATTCATAACTTATGATATAACATGTAATTCTATGAGAGTAGACCGATGCTGTATTAAGTATAGATTATTATTTTGGCAGATAATATTATTTGAAATTTCGTGAAGAACCCGTTGACCAATATCTCTATCCATGTTCCTTAAAATCAAATTGCATTAATACATATTTTTCAGTTGATATTCTTTTATTCAACTATTATGTTTAAATTCTAGCAAGACTGATACAGAAAGATGCATCATTATGGACTTCTGATTTATGATAAGATAACAAAGCAGTCTGACAAACATAAGGACGGTTTAGATAAGGTTAGTTCTTGTAAGTGATTCACAGAATAGCTGTTAAGTGTGAAAGTGTTTTTCAATTGAACGTATATATTGATAACGGTTGTACTACTACCTGTTGAAACAAGGTTTTGACTTTTTCGAAGACCATGCTTTTTGTCACAAATTTTAATGTAACGAAGGTAACAATGCAACAAATCAAAAATTAAATATTCATGAAAAGTGACACGGAGTATAGATTCGTTGGTAGTTTCTCAACAAAATTACAAAATAATTTTATCTTTCAGAATGATGGCCAAATTATGCATTCTACAGTCTGTCTACTTCGCATGTGTGCAGTAAAGAGGAATAAAACGTTTTATCATAACGATTAAAATGAAAATGTGTTTCATCATAAATGATTGCTTTCAAATAATGAAATGCGGATTTATTAAAACAAAAACATCATCTTTTTTATATCATTACATCTATTCATCAAATCGTTAGCTTTCCGCCATACTTTAAAAAAAGCGGCGAACTCCACGCAGGTCTTTTAAAACCGGCGAGATTGGCTTAGTAAGTATAGTTATTTTTTACTCTCTGTCCTTTTATTTTTTTTTTCATAATGTAAGCAATTAAACTACCTTTTGGTATGATATATGCATTAATTAGTTCTCATTTTTAAGATAACACCTAGTTGTATAATTGACCAAATCATAATTTAAAGAATATAGAAAAAAAACAAAAAATATATACCAAAACATCCGTTAGTTTATTAAAATTTAATCAATGGAGGTTTTTGCCCGATAAATTATGCGTAAGACGTTGTTTTCCCAACTTAAGAAGGACTTTCCCGATATTTAAAATTAATGACTTTTTGCTATGATACACAAGACTTTCAAATATAAACATTTTTTTTCTGACTAAGAATATCAACGGTATATGGATTACACGTAGATAAAAAAGCCTCCTGTAAGCAGAATGTTTAAAAGACAATCTTTTTTTTTATAAGCGTATATTAACAAAATGCTATACAAAAACACTGATCTTAAAGTTTTAAAATAATTTGTGTGCCTTTAATTGTGTTAAAGTCGGATGAGTTGTAAAAGCATAAACCAAGTTATTTTAACGCAGTGCATTTATTTTTAAATGTTTACACTCAACAAGACCAATTCGTACATATACATGTAAGACAGAGTCGTTTTAATTATAATCGTTGTACTTTTTTGCAATGCTACTTATAAAAACCCTTTAGCTGCAGAACAAAAAAAAGACATTTTACTGTAACCTTGTTTAGATAATAGTCCAATTAATATGGCTGCTACAATCCACTCTGATAGCGTTGAGTACGTAAGTTTATGTTTTTTGAAGATGCTGTAAAACGTGTATGCTAGGATAGTTTCTAGCTCGATAGTTGTCCTGACTATTTGTAATTATACTTTTCAACGGTATGTTTAAACTATCTATATACATGTACACATACATAAAGCACAGGAAAATACACTTCAAATTAGTTAATTTCCATGTGCTTTAATTACGTTTACTAGTTCTCATGTGTTGTATAAAATCGTGTTTATTCTTAAAACATTATTCTTATAATTATTCTTGATGGGGCATGATCTATTGTAAAACCTGTACACTTCAAGTCAAGAACCGTAAACTGTGGATCTGCCTCATATACCAATTTATGTGAAACGGAAGCTCGGGACTTAGTAATGGCAAAGTACATATTTATTCAGATTCGAAGGCCGGATATTACGGGCTTATATCTGCTAATAGTTAATGATTAACGCTAAAAGATAAGAAAATATTGTTTTGCATAGTTAGGTTAGGTACAGTTGATATAACACTTTTTGGTCGAGGTAAGTCATCATTGCGCATGTTTTAATGTTAGATACCGCATGTTTATACCTTTTAAGAAATAATTTCGATAATACTCTTGAAATTGATCACAATAAGCAAATAGAGATGGAAATATTTACATTTTTGTTAATGAAAATTGTATTTTTCAATACTCTTTCCATTATTTGGTAGGTGAGAGTTAATTGTGCATTAGTGACGTTTAAATTAAATTATGCTTTGTTGGAGTACGTTATCAGAAATACTATAAAGATAACATGAAAAGGTAACATGTTGTGCGAAACTTTACACACTAAATAATTTCATCCTTAGGATATTTCCTTCATGTTTGAATGAATTCATTGTACCAGTTCTACATGCATATCTTGTTGAAAAAAAGCGTATGTGCATTATTAGAAAACAATGGGAAAAAAATTCCTCACAATCATGGTATGTGGGTTTTGTAAGTTTTTAGTCTATTGTGCACTCAATTTCTATCATAATTTTTCTAAAAACATTCCAACTCATAACTTTTACACAGCTCATGTTGTATTAATAATTAAACCTCAAGATTCTAGTGTGACCAAAAAAATCACAACTTTTTAGAATTGATGTTTTTGATCTTACTTTTTCGAAAGATAAAAATACTTCTTTATGATGTAGAGGGGTGGCGTTTTTGTTTTGAAAAAGATATATCAAATATTTTAACAGCCGAATACATTCATTTGGCATTATAATTATATAAAAAAGATGATGAGTTACTTTGAGCCATTTGAACCTTATCTTAACTAGACAAGGATTTTCGGTCTTTTCCGATCCCCATAAACCCAAGGCAGATATCATTTCCAAACCTCGGTGATGCGGTGCCGCTATCTAGTGAATAACTAGAGTTGCGCCCCTTACAACTTCACATTTTTAATCCATTGAAATAACGGGTAATATACACTCTTCGGAAAAAAAAATAAAACATAACGACTTGGCGGGTCTCGGTAAAGAAATGACGTATATTGTAATACAAATTAAGATGTAACCTAGAGAAAGCATAACTGTTTAATTTATATGATCGGAATGTTTGTTGGGACCTGTAACAGCAGTCAAAAGTCGCTCATAATTAAAGCACTCTTTTCATTAACCAGGCATCGTCCTCATGAAAATTGTTGGAGCAAGACATTAAAAAGTACACATAATATTGAACGTCTTAATGAAACAAAATCTATAATCGATTAGCTATTAATACCATTGGTGAGGCATTTGTGTCAACGTGTTAAAAGCATCGAACATTTCAACAAAGACCACATATGTGGTTTACATTATAGACTCTACAAATTTAAAAAGACATAATTTACACAGCAGGTGTTTAAAACGTTTCAATTGGATCATCTATCGCAACCACAGCCAATCATAAAAATGAACTTTGAACTTTTCGTAATAAGATCTGCTAAGGGGTTATGGGGAGAGGGGTGGACCGGAAACCCTTGGCTGACTAAGATGACTAAACCATATCGTAACAAACCACGGTTATATATCTTTGCTTAATTTTTCCCTAGTAAGAGAGAGAGCTAAGTGGACCGTGGTTTGGTACATTCGGTGAACATTGACATATTTGTACTGGTGCAGTCATAGTTAATCAAATACAAGTGAGTTTAACTGGAAGTAAATTTGTAATATAACTTGCATGTGGAAAAATGTTGCATTAAACTATATATAATATTTTCTCATATTCTCCGCCCCTCATTTATTTTGCAAAAATCAACGCCCTTTTTAAGTAAATGTTCACGAGGTGAAACTAAATTCATTCTGTTCACTGTTAAACAATCAATTTCAATTGAGTTTTAATATTTTTAGATGTATTTGCTAAGAACATATATATCAACAACTGCATCTATGTACATATGCTTTTGAAAATTTATTTTATGTGTTCACTTCTTTCTTTACAATCACAATTACATATGTGTTTGTGTTGAGCTTATGTTTCCAAACATGCGTCAACAGTTCAATCTAATAAGAATCAATCCATTGAGGTCAATTATGATACTTGAATTATTATCTGTACTTTAACTTTTAATATCCCCTCGATGCTCGGTTTGTCATGTGAAACATATTGTGAAACACGATATTGTTCATGGATTGAATGTCGTACAAGGACATATGAATCGACCCGTGTCGTTAAAGAAAGTTTTGATAGCCTAATTTCCCTTGAATTCATTCCACTGCATAAATTGTCAATTAATCAGAATAAACTTTGGTACGACTGATCCGATAGCAATCATTTTTGATAGCCTACTTTCCTTGAAGTCATTTATATGTGTAATTGAAACACTTACACGGGTCAGAAGGAAATTGTAAATGAATTGAGTATATCTAAAAAAAAATGTTTTTGTTTTTTAAAGTCATACCTATTTTTTTATTTATTATTCCACTTTTACGTGTTTTTTTATATTTGATGTTGATCCATCAATGTTTTATGTTGTTCTTTTTTTCAGGTACATGAAAACAATCTATTTCTTTTTATTATCATCAGAATAATCTGCGTTTTAAAGTCATTCCTATCATTCATATTACATGTATTTCTTTTATATGTGGGTTATTATTTGATTTTGATTTTGGGTTTTGTTGTTCTACTTTTATACCCGCACTGTCTAAAGAAAGTTCGGGTATATTGTTTTTACCCTGTTCCGTCGTCCGTCCTTCCGTCTGTCATGTTTTACTTTCTCAAAGTGCTCTAACATCTTATAAACCAGCAAACTGAACGCTTGGAGTATGATTTGGGGGGGGGGGGGGGGGGGGGTCATGTTGTTTTATAAAAAGGTTTCAAAAATTCTTTGGTAGTCTTGGGGGTCAGATTATAAGTAAAATATGACGTTTTTTTTCATAAAAAAAACCTTCTTTCTCAAACTCCTCTTACATTCTCAAGAGTAGACAAATCATCTCTTGGAATATGTTTTGGGGTGTCCCATAGATGCGCAATAATGTTTAGGAAATTTAAATTTTGTCTTGGGGGTCATTTAGTGCCTCAGAAATGACTTCTTTTATTTTTTTTTCTTTTACAGAAACGTGCAATTTTCAGCGATGATAGATCTACCTTTGGAAGGGTGCACTTGGGTTGAATTATTAACGTCCATCACTTCCGGTCGTCACCGGAAGGAAAGACAAAAAATAATTTCAACTTTTTTTCTATTTTTATATTTTTCTGTAGGGTTGCTGGTGACCCTTTTACTGATTCAGAATATGTAATTTAAAATCGATTAACGCATTCTAGAGATATTAAGAATCAAAGACCTGAAGCGATAGTCCGACTAGCTCAATCGTTAGAGTCATGGACATGTGCCCAGGCGACCCGAGTTCAAGCCCCCAGTGCCAAAAAAAAATTTCACTCATTTTTTGCTTAGATTTATAATTTTATGTTTAAAATGATGGGTTTTATCTCATCTATTCAAAAATCGGGCGGAAGACCCACTCGTTGCTTGCAACGAGAACGATCTAGTTATAAGTTTTCTTTTTTCTTTTTTTTTTCTGACTCCTTTTCGGCTTCATAACTCAAAAAGTTTTCAACCGATTTAATTGACGGCCACATGGCTTTTACCTGTTGATTCTTATGGTTTCAGCTCTTGAGGTTAACCTGTCATCTCTACCCACATGCATATTCCTTGTGTTCTACAGACTTTTTACCGGTAATTCAAATTAAATCGGATAATGCATGAACAATAATGGAATTTTAAGAAAGCACCATGCCTTGTTGTAGTTTGTGTTTGATAAGAAGTTATGACAAACAAAATTATGGCTGTTTAAAGACACTAACAATTAGTTTTTCAATAAAAATATGCAATTATGTTTCTTTAATTTTGTATTTTATGAGGATATTATGTGTTTACATAATTGAAAAATCACCCCCTCCACCTTTCCAATTTTCTCCATTAAGATTACATTTAGGATATGTAAATGTACATGTGACATTGAAATAACATTTGCTGTGATAATTACTTTTGAAATGAACAAGAAACAACATATTTTTACCTTTTTTAATGTATATATGCATAAAAAATATAGAAAAATATGTCAAATTTAAACATTTTTCATGGAATTCTCATCCGTCTCGAGGTTCCCGGGTGTGTTTGAATTTAATTTTAATTCATGGAAGATGTCTTACTTGTAGGTCTTTCTGTTTTAGCATGGTTAAAAGGAGACTAGAAACAAGAATAGATTAGATATTGACTAAATATGAGTGTGTCATGTAAACAAGAAATCACATGCAGGACAGCAGGACTATTTGTTAATAAAAATGCTACAAATCATCCAATAAACAAAAAAAAAATCATTTTTTTTATCATTGATGATTGTTATCAAATATGAGAAATGACTCAAAGAAATTGCCACAAGTTTCATAAAATTAGGTAAAAGATTTCAAACCATGACTTTTTATGAAAATCAACAGATAGGGGGGGGTATAGATGTAAGGTCATTTCTAAGTGATGTGAAGCTTTTATCATGATAATATCGTGTAGATGTATGTAGTATTGAATAAGGTTTCTTATTAATGGAGGTTGAACAACAATTGACCTCTAAAAGGTCAGGTAAAGAGGATTTACTACGGAGAGCCCTATGAATCTGTGTTGAATAAAGGAAAGTGGAAATGGTGGGTTTACTTAAATGGCCATATTTTTCTTAAACCTCAATGGAATTGGCAATATTTGGTATACTTTTTCTCAGAATTGCATTTGCTTTCTAATTCTAAGACAAAATTACTTTTCATAAAATGTTAGTGTACTAATTTAAAGGTAGCAAGGGACATTTTCGGATAAAGTACATGTACCAGTTAATACTTTTGTAAAATTGAGATTTGCTGTACTTGAAGGCTTATGAGTGTTTGCTAGGGGTATATCTTCTTCGTCTGAAGATCCTTCTCTTTTTCATTGTTTGGACTGTATAGCTCTTTCTAATGGTTCTGGTTGCATGTCTTCATTTTCCGATGACGATTCATCTTCTGGTGGTACCACATAGTTAGTTTTTCTCAGAGTTCTTCCACCATCTTCAGTAGTTTGTGAAAGGGGCCAGTGCGAAGTGTCAGCTAGCCTTAATTGCCATGCATGACATTTGGTGGTTATTCCAGTCAATTGATCTCTTGCCACAAAACTAACTGGTCCTTTCTGATCTATGATTCGGTAATATAATAGCCACTTTTATCCAACTTATTTTGTCTTCTGTTTTTCTTTAGGTAGACAAGGTTTCCTACCTGAAAAATCTTCGTCTTTGCTTTTCTTATCGGCCTGCGTTTTCTGTTTCTTCTTGGCTTCCTTCATATTGCGATGTACTAGCATGAAAGCTTTGTGTAGTTCTTGAAGGGCGATCTTGTGTTGGTCTTGTCCTGCATATCTCCTTCGAGGTTTCATTAACGTATCAAGAGCTTATAGACATCTCTGTTGTACATAAGGTAATATGAAGAAAACTTTGACGAATCATTAGGATGGAATCGAATGGCTGCCAATGTCTGATTAAGATGAATATCCCACGTTTGAGCGTTGTCTGTTATTTTCTTAGCCATTACAACATGCAGAGTTCGATGAAATTTTTCAACAAACTTCTTTAGTTTTAATTTTAGTCCACGTTTTCTAAGGCGATTAAAAACGTCTTGAATCTGACGAAGATGATCTTCCGGTGTCTCTGAGAATATAAGAATGTCATCCAGATATGCGATGGCAAACTTCTCCTGTCCTTGAAGAACAATGTTCATCAGCTCTTTAAAGACTGCCGGTGCATTACTCAACCCAAATGGGTTGAATTGGAATAGTCCTTTGTGACATGCAAAAGCCGTTTTTTCTTTGCTTGAATCTTCTTATTTCACTTGCAAAAATCCACTCTTTAAATCTAGTGCAGTGAAATATTTTTCCTTACCTAGTAAACATAGGATGTCATCAGTCAACGGTAGCGGAAATGATACTGGTTTCACTATCTTATTTAAAATTCTAAAGTCGACGCACATCCGATCTGATCCGTCTTTTTTCTTCATCACTACTAAGGGAAATGACCAAGGCGATTGTGATCTTTCAATAATCTTTGCGTCCATCATTTCCGGTATGGCATTGTCGATTATCCGTCTTTTATTTAGGGGTACACGGTGTGGCCTTCTCTTTATCGGGTAATGGTCTCCAGTTTCTATCTTCATTTTAACAGTATCAGTCACTCCAAGATCACTGTCTTTTTTTGCAAATAAATCATTGTTTTTGCTCACAAGTCTTTTGATTGAGTGTTCGAATCTTTTAGGTAAATCAATCTCTTCTTTTGTGTCTTGAGTAGTCTGTATTTCTGAGATTTCCTTCTGTTTTAATGCGGTAACACGTCCTACGATGTAGCCTCTTGGAATTTTATAGTTTTTATTAGTTTGGTTAACGAAGATCATTGGAACTTTCTTGTCTTTCCGCATTGTACAAACGGTGTCTTTTAAATATATTCCTAGATCTTACATAATGCAGTTGTTGTCTATGCTGTTCACTTCAACTAAGTCACTTTCTTCCAGAAGAAAATCATTGTTTATTTTTCCATAGAATACGGTCACCGTGTTTGGTCTCATAATAAGTTTCTTAGGTGTTCTAACAATTAGTTGAGATGTGTAAATCTTCTTATGTTCCGCATATACTTTGCCATCAATACCCACGAGTCCAAGATCAAAGTATAAACGAACATTGTTGTTCTTAAGCCAATCACGACCGAGAATCATCTTTCGGTTGAGTCCCTTTGTCACATAAAATTTGAGGTCTAAAGTAAATCCTGAAATCTTAAATGAGATCTTTACATACCCTATCGCAATTAAAGAACTACCATTTGGTGTTTGTAGAGAGGGAATTTCATTTTTAAACAACCTGGGGCTGGGAAATAGATTATCATACACGTTATTACTGATTAAAGATACGGCTGCACCAGTATCTACCAAAGCCCTAAATTTATTTTTGCCTAATTTTAATAAACAACTACTGGGGTTGTTAGTAAAATTTATTTCATATGTAGGTCTGTGTTTAAAGTTCTTTCTTCGGGCTTCAACGAAAGAAGAATGTCTTAGTTTTCCTGTTTTTGTTAATCAAAAGAAGAGCGAGGTTTAACATTTTGAGATGGGCCCTCATTTACTTGGTTTCTAAAATCATATGTTCGGCCTTGACGATTTGCTTTTGTTCTCGCATTGCTATTTGAATTGCGGATTCTAAATCTTTAGGGTTTTCTCGCAAAGTTTTCATTCTGAGGTAGTCGAATGTTAACCCGTCACAAAAGATATCTACTAACTGTTGTTGTACCAAAGGGTCTTTTAGTCTGTCTTTACTGTAAGCGTCTTCCGCGATTTGTAATAGTCTTTCAGCGAACAACTGAACACTTTCATTTGAATGTTTTCGAGTCCTACGCATTACTACTAACGCGTGTTGGGTGTCTGTTCTTTCTGCAAATATATTTTTAAGGGATTCCTTAAGATCGTTCCAAGACGGGATTTCTTCAGACGCATCTGTTTCTTCTAAATACCTTTTAATATAGTCCCCCACTGAACCCTTATTCGTTATGTATGCAAGCATGGGGATATCATGACCTTGTTTCCCAGACATAACTCTGTACTTTTCAACTTCTTCTATCCATTGTTTAAATCTAGCATCTCCTTCAACAAGAGTTATCACAGAAGATAGGAGCACTGAGAGTGCAGCTGTCATAGCTTTAACCTGACCAATGAAAAAATCTTTATCATCCTGATTTAGGACTCGGTGTCGAGGTTCACGAGTTTCATACAACCTAGCGTCATGATATGTTTCAAAAGTGTTTTTTCTGTTCTTTTCCTGGGGATTTTTTACCTGTCTTTTGCCCTTTACTTTCTTGACTCTGACCCAACCCCGCCAATTGTTGTTCTAATTGTTCCATTTGATTTTTGAATTCTTTTTTATCAAACCCATCACCTGTCGCCATTTTGGTTGCTTAGACAAAATTGTTTACTTCGAAATCGTTACAAGAGACACTTACAAATGGTTCTTACCTTATCTTCTTTTCCAACTTTGCTTTATCCTGGTCACGGCACCAAGAACGTTTGTGTAAGCCTTCCGTCTTCTTAATCTCCTTGAAGAACTACCCAAACTTATGAACCACCATGTCCAATTGTTGTTTCACAAGCAGTTTATTAGAAAGCGTGATCGTATAGGTTTGTCAAAGTTACAACATCAATTATAAACAGACCAAATTAAAGAACTCTTAAGCTGAATCAAATTCCAAAATAAAATTATTAAGCCAAAAAATATAAGATCTCCTTAATTTGAATTCTAAATCAAAATTCCTAATATCACATCCAAATAAAATTCTTAAGCCAAAAATATAAGATCTCCTTAACATCATTTTACATGGGATTAAATAACATTTTACTTATGATTGACAGTTCCGACTAGTTCGGCCCATCGACGATGATCATGAGTGAACAATTAGTGTTCAAATTCCAGAGTTATATTTTATTTCTAAATAAAGCTACAAAACTGTCAGAACTGTCTATCAAAGAGTATGGATGCAGGTTTTGAGTCTCCGAGTCCCGAGTCTCTGAGTCCCCAACCTTGGCATGATGCATTGCTTACGCATAATACATTCATTCATACATGGCTTTAAAGTTACAAAGGTAAACTAGATAGAACAAGCATTACATGACTAGCTTTCAGTATCAGGGCCTTCAGGATCGACAAATATGACAATTTGTTGATACCTTGTTTATATATTTTCAGTTTGGATTTTACTGTGCCCGAATTCTGTACCTGATTAATTAACGTCATTTAGGACTAAGATTATTGGGATGCAGGCTTTGAGTCTCCCGCCTTAGTATGGCGCATCGCTTGCGTACAATAATAAAATGTCATATATAAAAGTATACATGAGTTCATGGTTTAAAAGGTTATACAGGTTATATAGAATATGCAATGCATGATTCAGTATAGCTATCAGTAAAGCTATCAGCAATGCTATCGATGCAGACACATCTGACAACTTGTTGATAACCTCTCAATTTGGATTTTTGTGTCCGTATTCTACACCTGGTTGCATAACATCATTTAAGAATACTGCACAGTGCTACAGAGTCAAAGATTCATTCTGTTAGTCATCATTACAACAATTAATTGCGCAGTATCAAGGTATACAAAAATATCATAGTGACCAATTTGTAATACTAACAATTCAAGGTCATAGCATGGCTATATGGTTACACTATTGTCAAATGATGGTCTAAAATAAGCTTTCAGAACAGTCTTAGTGACAAAATGGGTATTTTGCTTTTAATTTCAAGTATCTTTAAAATTGAATTGACTGTTACATGCATATATATATATATATATATATATATATATATATATATATATATATATATATATATATCAGATATCGTTATGAAGTTCTGCTATTTAGTTAAATGAAAAGTGACCGAAAGTTACCTTAATTGTAAAAAAAAAAATTGTCTTCAATTTCAGATAAAAAAAAACATGCATGAATAAAGAAAAGTTCACACGTTTGTTGACTGGTTTTTAATCAGGTTATTCTGACTGTGGAATAGTTTTTGCGCAAGACGCTTTGCACCAACGTCATGTTACAGATGTTTCGTTCACACTACTGAGCCGGACAATAATAGTGGCACCGACAGCTGCATGTGGGTGCAAGCTGCAAAGAGTACTGCATTATATTGTTCGTTTATCGGTAATGCTTATAAACAATAGTTCTTCGAATGAACTAACTAATAACTCATTGTGTGGGTCAGCTCTTGATGCTCCATGTTTATTTGCTTGAATATATGTTTAAAAATATTGGTTTTATTTCGTTCAGTACTTTGGCCACGTACATGTAGAGCGAACATGTATTTGTTTTGTATGCATTTTATATTTGATTTTTATTGATGAATTAAGCTATAAACAAAAATAATCATCTACTATATGCATGTATTAAAGTTTAAAATTAAAGTAGATAAGGGGGAATAAGAAGACATACAAAGTCATTGATATTTTTGTATTATTATTGATATAGTCACACAATTCAAGATATGGCTGCTTTTATTTCAAAGATTAATCTTTTAAAACATATAAGCCCTCGTGTCAGAAATACATACATGTACGCATGATGAAACCACCTTAATGCAAATAATTGAGACTTTTAACTAAGATATAATTGTTGGCTTTTTGGCTGTAAGCGGGACCTCAATTTTCACCTGATCCTTACCGTTATCATCTTTTCCTAAAAGAGATTTATCAGGTTTTTTCATCTTTTATTAGGTGACAACGGAATTCCGTGGTTCCGTACAGATTGACAAGAGACTTTTAGTAAAAGAACTTTATCTCCTTATGTAGGCCTAATAAGAAGAGCAAGACTTGATAAGCGCTGTTAGAAAAAGAATCCGTGACGGATGGACAACAACTGTTAGAAGAAGACAACGTTCTGCAAGCCATAATGGACGAACCCGATTCACCGAAGACAAAATAAATTAATTTAACAAATATATTTGTTTTCATGTTTTGCATATAATATAAATGGTTTTATTCGCGTAAGACACCATATCTGAAGAATTAATTTATAGGCTCATACATCAAATTGAAGTCTTTAATTTATAATCAATGTTCTGGCGCTGACTTTTGATGTGTGACGTCACGATCAAAGCCTATAATCGTTATCATGGAATCGAAATAGCATGGGTAAGCTGATCATTTTTAAAATTAGTCGATATATAATTCTATTTTTAAGGCATATCAAAAAAGAGTATTATGTGCAATCACACATCTTTAAGGCTAAATACATGTTTAATTAGAATGTTTATCAATGGACCTCGTCCACTCAAAAAGTCCTTATCGAAGGTCAAACTTCAACGAAAATTAAAAAAACTAATAAGCCTACTGGTCAGTTCTTATAACAAAAAGGGGTCGGGCCGATCATTCTTAAATCAAAATAATAAATTAAAGAATTGTATAATGCATAATGATATAAATAATCAAAACAGGAGGCACAAGGGACGCATTGCTCACCTAAACAATAACAACCTGACATAGCTGTGCATGTTCCAAACATCTTTAAATAATAAAATACGAAAATTGTAACCTTTCTGCAGGCCTTTAATGGTCAATATTTTATGATTAATTATGGTTTAATTTATAATTGCCAAAACATGCACACATTTCATTGCTACAAACTTACAATACACAGAAACAAATTAGATTGTCTTAAGTTGAATACATACATTGTATTTAGAAACAAGAGGCCCACAGGCCTTGACGGTCACTTTACTACTATAGCCCTTAGTTTGACATGTCAGTTTATGTTTGCATGTTAAGCTTAATTTTGAAGTCTAAACCCTAACCTGTGACTCCTCTGACTGTTGTCCAACTTTTATTGATTTAAAAAAAACATTAATAAAAATGTGGGGGCACAAGAGTCGGAGATATTTCGGATTACCTATTCCTTAGCTCCAGGGGCCAAAAAATGTCAACTTTTGTAATAAAAGACCTGCAAGCCTTTAATAGCCAATCTTTAATAGTATTCACAGTTTCATTTATTATGCACACAAAATGCATACAGCTTTTTTTCTACATGTAAACAATACACAGGATACTAAAGTAGATTTCCTAAAAAAGAACACACATTTAATTCAATATTGCTAAGTGAAAATTTGCCATGTTGTTTTCAAGGTGAAGTTAAAATTGTTATGGATGACAAACAGCAATTACCCTAAGTAAAAATACATGTTCAATAAATGGCCATTTTTTTCACCCCTCCCCCCTTCCCGATAAAATGCCTCCATTTCTGCCCTGGGGAGGAGTGAATTTCACTATTTAATATCCAGACATAATGAACATAACAACAAAACATGAGTTCATCTCCCACAACTGTGATAGTACAGGAAAAATATTAAATCAATACGTTTTTACTATGTGGCCATATTGGCCTCAACAAGGGCCTGAACCACTAACCAAAAATTTCACAATTTAGGTAGAGGGCTTCATGGACATCATAACTATGCATTTATTTTTTTTCCCCACGTGTGGGAGTAGAACTTTTTTGGGGGGGGGGGGGGGGGGATTGGGTGGGGTTTTTTGGGCATATTTGCCCCCCCCCCCCCCCCCCCATGAGGCCTGTGGATGGTAGAGCTAAGAATTTCACAATTTATGTTCCTTTTACTGGAGATGCTTTACTCTAACAAGAGGCCCATAGGCCACATCGCTCACCTGAACAACAGTTCCTAGTAACATTCTATTTCGTAGCATATGCTATTTCTACTTTAAACATTGAACCCCTTTCTGGGGCGCAAGTATTGGTTCGGGTTTATGGTTGGCTTTAACAATTTAGAATCTACACTATTTGAGGATCCTTGCATACTAATCTCACAAACTGTAGCATTGTAGTTCTCGAGAAGAAAATTTTTAAACATTTCCCATATATATTTCTATGTTTAAACTTTGAACCCCTCTTGGGGTCCCAGTATTAGTCCGGTGGTCACATATTTACTAATTTATAATCTACATTATTTAAGGATGCTTGCAAAGTAATCTCACAATTTGAAGCATTCTAGTTCTCCAGAAGGGGATTTTTATAAACATTTTGCCTCTATAATTCTATGCTAAACTTTGAACCAATTATGGGGCCCCAGAGGGTCATAGCTTTTATAATTTAGAATCTACACTACTTGAGGATGGTTACGTAATAAACTAACAAATTGAGGCATTGTAGTTCTCAAGATTTTTAAACATTTTCCATACATACTTCCACATTAAACTTTGAACCCGTCTTGGTCCGGGGTCATGATTTTTACAATTTAGAATCTTCACTATATATACAAGCTTTTGTGTAAATATTGGCATTTCTGGTGTAGTGGTTCTCGAGGAGAAGATTTATTAAAGACACACACCCTATACTCACTGTTTAACAAACATCTCCCCTTTATTAAGGGTTTAGCCATTTATTTTTACAATTTAAAATCCCCATTCCATAAGGATGCTTTGTACCAAGTTTGGCCCAGTGGTTTTAGAGAAGAAGTAAAAGATGTGAAAAGTTTACAGACGGACGGACAACAGGTGATCAGAAAAGCTTACTTGAACCTTCAGTTCAGGTGAGTTAAAAATGGTAACAATTGGCCTTGTAGTTTTCAAGAAGAGTTTTAAAATGTTGAATTGTTAACGAACGACGCACAATGGACAAAGACCAATCGCAATAGGTCACCGAAGTGACTCAGGTAACCTAAAAATAAATAAGGACTTAATTTCACTATTAAAGATGAGGAAATTTAAAGCACAATATTAATAGAGAGATTTAGGCTGCATGCACATCATAACCATGCATCTGAATATCTTCTTATGGATGTTGAGAATATTTTTTAAGATTAATCATAATTTTTTGTAGTGCTGATAAAATCAAGAAAAAGGAAACGCGAAATCATCAAATTTAATAATGGAAGAAAAAGAATTGAAAAAGTGTCCACTGAGGAATGTAATAATGAGAATACAGGGTCAACTCCTGTTGATGCAGCTGAGGCAGGTCCCTCAAATTACCCCAGTAACAGTACTTCTGAAGGCAAGAAAGTGAAAGGTAACTAGCTCTGATAAAATTACCCAAGTTGCAATGAAGTCACATCTTTGTCTATATACTTAACACCAAACCAAACATTTCAATCATCAATTTTACATTATTGTTACAGGATTTCCAGCTTAATTCTTATAATCATGCTTTAGCATGAAATAACATTCCTTATGTCTTTGATAGATTACAGTCAAACAAAGCAAACTCGAATAGAACAATGGAGGAAATTAATGCCACAGATGGCGCAGGCACATATGGAATCGTATTGTCCATCAGGAGAAAGTTGCTCCATATGTTTGCAGCCACTTGTTGAAAAATTTCGATGCATCGACTGTCTTACAAGTCAAGTCTGCAAATCTTGTTTGTTGACTGCACACAGCAGGCCACACTTGCACATCTTCGAAGGATGGAAGGTATACATATAAACATTCTGCAAGAACAAATGTTAAAAACAATTGGCATGTAGCGGTAGATTGAGTAGATTCTTTCAATCATTAGATATGGAGGCACAATTCTACTCTGCGGGTATGTTCAGGCTTCCTTATTAATTTCATAGCAATGTGTAGAAAGTCACTTGTCCGTACTTCATATGATAGGGCGTCATAATTTATTAACTTTGATGTCACGATCGATCTGTATTCCTTTCAATCATGCACAGGAAATATGTATTGTAATGTATTTTATGTTTAATGAATTTTATTGAACATTAATATATCATTTTATTTCCTTTACATAGATGTTGTTGCTAATATTAGTGATTGAATAAATTACATATTATCAATACTGAGTATCAATTAAGCAGCACCTCTAAAACTTCGTATTAGGCAAATGACTATTCATAAACTAATGGTTTGGAGACTCTCCCTGCTTCATGTAAACTAATACATGAAAGAATTTTTTAAGCATGTAAAATGCAGCTTGGCACAAGCAAAAAATCAATACAATCTTGATAGTATATTTTATGTCAAATTCGGAGAGAAATAAGTACCAATGTGACTCATTCTGGTGAAAACCTCCCAAAATGACCCAATATTGTGTAAATAAAGCTTTGAAAGTAAAAATCTACCTATAATTTCGAGAATAAAACAAATTGTTTTGACAATATTTTAAATAAATGGAATATTTCAACAAACTGCCAGAGAGAACTGTAAAATACATGACTATTGAAAGATTTTTTATAAAAATATTTAACGTCATCAATCACATGTGGTGATGTAATTTATAAAGCTCATTTGCAGTGTTAAGATAAGCATGTCATGCGATTAAGAAGAAAAATACATCAAGTATAGTGTTAGATAATGCTCTTAATTTATGCAATGACAATTTAAAGAAATTTGCATGGTTATTTTTTTTTAGATAAATAAAACAGTATCGTTTCTTCCATATTATTTTAGCTTCAGACAGCATTAACGTAGCTGTGTCGATCCTTTATAAAGTTTAATTAACTTAATTTTTCAATTCATGTGTCATAGAAATGTCACATGCAACATGTCATTGTCTATTTATAAAAATTGAAGAAAAAAAAATTCAATATACATATATATATAAAATGTTTATGTTGACACTGTCTTTTCACTTAAAACCTTAAGAAGTTGCATGAACACATGTAAAATAGACTCCTATATGTTTTCCCTCATCAGAATTGAACATATTATGGATATGACTGTGAATGTCCAGTGTGGAAGAGGCCAATTCATAATTGTCAATCAAAAAGCCTTGACAGTGGTTGACTCCTTTGGTGACTTAACTTTTTATAATATAATTTTGAAACTTCTATACATGTATACTGGTACAAAACTATTATGGATGTCAAAGTACAAAAAATTAAAAATATATCTAAATTTGAAAATATATATATATCAAAGACTTTGAGTGGAATATATTTCTTAATTTCATTAAACCCTTGACAGAAAGTATTTCCCTCGGTCAAGCCCAAAGGGAATACATGTAGTTTCCGTCTCCGGTTTAATAAAAGAGCTGTTCCTACTCAAAGCCATATTATTGGTGAGATGAGTAAATCAAAAGTACATGTAACTTCATTACTTTATTTGATTTCATTTGCAAGGGGCAAAACTATTGTACTAGGTTTTATTCACTAATTAAAGGGGGTAATTGGGGTTTGTTTATTCCTTTTAACTGATACTTATTAAAAATAAGCAACACAGAATGCATCAAAAATTAACTGAACTTTTTGTAGAGCAGATCATACCAAGTGCAACGAACCTGGGAATCTCTTTGGGGTCCATCCATTCTGGTGTTAAGTTGTGTCCATGCAAGAAGTCCTAGTACTGTATTGGAAGATTTATAACTTTTCCCTCAGCTGCAATGTCCTTGGGCATTATATCTTAATATCTACCTGACGATCGATACATACCATTATATCATAGTTAATTCATTTCAAATACAAAAAAAATGCTCCCTTACAAATAATACTTTGAAAAATTAATTTAAATTTAAATTTAAATTTGCAAATTAATTTCCAAAAAATATACATGCAAACCAAACAATACAATTCAATCCCAATCTTTAAATATTGATGAAAGACTTACAATTAAAAGCAAAAAAAATATATTCATATCTATGTTGTTTTGATGAAATGATCAATGTTATTTAATATTTTGAAGACGACAACACATACGAGTTTTCATCTTCTGTCAATGTGGGGCAGAGGTTATTACCTTGATTCGCCATCAATTCTGGCCATCAACTCCAACATCTCCTACCATAGCATTCCATTTTGAGCTGATGAAGTGGTACTATGGACTACTGTTGGAAGGTCACGTCAGCCTCAAAAGTTTTTGTGGTGGCTTATCAACACGGCAGTCCAAACATGAGAAAGGCTACACAAATAGAGAGGCAATTGATTTAAAAATGGTAAAACATTCTGACTTCCATTATACAAAAAAGTTAGGTCGGCAGTTGTAAATCTGTTTACTTTCATCAAATGATTCTCAATGGGCTAATTTCATATCAAGACTAGAGTCAAAGATTGGATATAACAATACGTACAACCCTGAAGTTGTAAATTAGATCAATAAATTCACCTAATCCATAGCTTTTAAAATAATATTGTTACTTATATATATAAATAACTTATCAAAGCTCAAATGACTAAAGCACATCATTTTTCTTTTTAAATTACAAATCATAAATGTGTACAAAGTGATGGTAACAGACACAACTGATCAATTTAGGTCCTTTTGGTACCAGCAGCAATATGGTTTTGGAGAACATGAAATTAAAACTGACGATGGTACTGAATGTCCTGCTTGTTTTGAGGTTTGTGATTTGTAAGTTATCTATTATGGTTAACAAATTTATCATAAGCTAGCAGTTAGCATCTCTGTTAGCCAAATGTGTATAATTCATTCAAATATTCTCATTTCCAATTTGTAAAATTGATATCCATAATAAATATTCCTGCCATTTTCTAGTGATTTTTTTATTTTTCCAAGTTATCATTCTTGAAAAAATGCAGTCTTATTTTAAAATAGAGGCAAATGATTAATTAAATAAAGATAAGTTAAGGCTAACTATGGGCGATTTCATTTAAATGAGCTTAATCAGCTAATGCATTCAAAAGATGTACTGTATTGACTTGTTTAACAATGTTTCACTATTAATGCACTTATGCCATATAGCAAGTATGATGTCATTATTGTTTACTCTCAAAGAAGCAAATAAGTCAATCTGCTATATAAAAAGCTTTATATGATTCATAAAGGATCTCTCATGATTTGCGATGGTATAAGATTTTTATTCAATGAGTTGTGTGTGTTCACACGAGTTGGATAAAAATCATATACCATCGCAAATCATGAGACCTTCCTTTTTATCACATGTTTCCCGCTTATAATGTTAAACCTCAATCTTTTTTGCAAACATTATCATTGTAAGGCGCACAACGCATTCACTTCAATTTACATCAATAACCTTACGCACAGAAGTATTTAATTTTCTAACATATATCAATTTATGAAAGAAAAATGAAACCGCATTAAATGCTTAACATTTATAACTCTACACTTTTCAACTGAATTATTCTGTTACTTTTTCATTCTACGTCAATCATCACCTAAAGCTAGGTAATGTTTAATTATGATGTCATGTGGCACAAGAACACACAGAGTAATATCAAAAATTTATGCCATGAGTGATATCTATCATATATTGAGATAAAAATGTGATTCAATGAAATATATTTACATTCAATGTATAATGTTTATATTGTTCAATATCAGTCATGTCAAACCTGATCATGCACATTACTTATGAAAACAAGTAAATGTCGTCAAGCATTTTTTAAAGGTATTTTAATTATTAATAGATTAAATGAAAGTTCAACATTACTTAACCAACTGTTCTTTTAAAAAATAATCGTCAAAACATATCTATTCTACATGTATCTCTAGAAAAAGTCACCCCCCCCCCCCCCCTGCCCCAAAGGTTCTGATCATGCAATGAAGTCGAGGCGATGATACAAATTAAGATATTTCAAACAGAAATATGAACATTGAATGCTATTTTAATTATAAGTTAGTTAATGGATTTAATGTGTCCATCTACAACAAGATTGATATAATAAATAAACATCATCAAAAACACTTACATAAATTGATTTGCTTAATCCACTGCCTCCCATAGGATAATAGGGCGGCAACAGCCAGGCTTTCCATTTACTTCTGTCTATAGTGATTACCTTTGCTTCTCCCCAAAATTTGCCAATTTTCTTCAAGTTATATCAATCATTTTGTATAAAATATTATTTGAATTTTGCTGTACCTCTTTTCAGATAGACACAAAGGTCCTGTCCATGGATGCTGATTTCCAGCTAGTCAGAAAATTTTCAAGTGGAAAATCATGGGACCAGCCAAAGCATAAAGAGAAATTTTTCCTTAATCATGATGCTGTAGATGATTTCATGGCTAGCCAGCAGACAAAACCTGTAAAGGAAAAAAACAGTAAATATTTAACTTGGTAATTTATTCATAACATTCAACACTTGCAATAAAAAATTCATGTCTTAAACCTTTTAAATGAAAGAAAAAGTGAGCAAGCTCACATAATCCAAACTCTGCTATTGCTTGACAATTATACATATAATATTTACATTCCACATATTTTTTGCTTGTAAAGTGTGTTGAAAGCTACGGCAGTTAGAACACTATAATACACACAGGGTACTCAAAGGTTAAAATGTCTAGTTTTATTATGACGTCACAAACGTTGAACGCTGCAAACTGAAACGTCACAAGCGAAAATCAAAGTGCACGCTTGTGGCTGTTACAGTGGCTCTTCCATTAATATAAACTTACCCTTAGGATAAGATAGGAATTTTAAGGTACAAATCACATTGAATGATGAGCATTCCGTTAGCCTGAAATCCTTTTTCAAAGATGCAATCCACCACGAGTGTGCCATTAAACACTATCAAGCAGTTTATGAAATCATAAAAGGTGAACCCCATGAGGTTAATTTCATCACCAAGTATTCGAGTGAGATACTGCACCTTGTGGACATCAATACCCTACTGCAAGATGTTGTCAGTGATGGAGATTTAGAACTGGAGGGAGCTGACGATGACATTATATATGATGAAAAGTATGAAGACAGTGAAAATGATAGAGAGTCACAGTCTTACACTTAAATACACTTGAGAGAAATGAAAATTGGTTTCTATTAAGGAATAATTAAAACCTGTTTCTATGTATATATATATATATATATATATATATATATATATATATATATATATATATATATATATACGAGGATCCTGTATAAGGTCAACACTGCGTCGGATAAACATAGCATCAATGTCGACCCGGAAGAATGTCAACACATCGGTGTTGACATTGTTCCGCGCCCATCTCGTTTGGTATGATCGGCTTACTGGATGTCGTTTTTCTTGCTATTATACGAAAGATTGATGTTTCGTTGTAAATAAAACTTTGCTTTGGTTTCTTTAAACTTATCTGCTTCCGTGTTTTTATCTTTGGAAGGAGGGTACCCTCCTCGGAAGTATATATCGCCACCTTGATAATCATAGTGAGAATGTCGACACACATGTTTTTTGACTTTCTTTCAATAATTCTAACTATATATGAATAAAAGAAGGAGTGCATACGTTAAAATAGTTAAGAATTGATATAACCTGAAGATATCACAATGATTTTTTCAGTAGTGTTTAAAAGATTTCGGAATTTCTATTTCAACAGGCTCTAAAACCGGCATTCAAACTGTATATACATTTTGTGACGTCAGGCGGTTTATTTAGCTGGAAAACAATGGCGGACTAGGCTAGTTCGCTTCAGGAGAATTTTTATTGTTTTCATGAATTTTGCGAGCTCAATGGAGTATTTTAAGGTTACCTTTTGTTCATTGTTGTTGTTAACGTAAGTACCTTCATTATTTGTATTCTTGTGATCATGCTTTTAGCTATATTATTCGTATTTTCGGTAGGTAATACCTCCTTTGTTTACACATGAACTACACGCTAGAAAGTAACAGTTATTTTTCTGGGTTAAATTTTCTCTTTATCACCACTATTCCTCACTTGAATCTGCTGTAATATAACTTTGTATTAAATTGTAAACCGTGAATTACATCGCTTTGCGTCGTTTAATTAATTTTATAACATAATGTGTGTGTCTATAGCATACTTTGTTTACCCCTAACATTAGAATACAAATTTTTGAAGTTGTCATACAAATGACAAAACACAAGAGATCTAAAATAGGATTATTTACCGATCAATATTTTCTGATTTTGCAATTCTGTTTGTAAACAAGGATGTATTTCACCTGCAAGAAAATTGTTCGATAAATGCAAAACACTGTCCAAGTTACAGAAAATCATTATTTTTATTTGTGTGACAATTTACTTTTAAGATCAAAGAACGATATATTTTTTTTCGATTTTTCATAACATTTATTTATTCTCTTACTTTGCCAAATATATGAAATATAAACCCTCAGTTTTTAATATTTCAATTCTAATTTTCAAGAATATGAATCATTTAAAATATGCCATACATGCATTTTGCATGAAATCAATATGATAACAAAAATATAAATTGGATTGTTTCGTGATAAATTTACTCGCACAAGACTAGTGTTATTTTGTTATTTATTGTAAAGAAATATCTTCAATTAAAATTAAAACATGATTGAATATAAGTTTTTTCTTCATCTACACAGTTTAAAAAAAATAAGATAAAATGACGTTCCTAACAGAAAAACATTTCACAAGCAAAAAAGTAGTCTGTTTATTGAAAATAATTTTTAAAAAATTCAATCGAAGACAGAGGAAGAAAATTCTGTTGTTCTTATATTACATTTTGTTTGGTGTTGTTAAAGCAGGATGTTTCTGGGAATTTTAATTGAAGTTTTTAAGATTTTTAAATTGAATATGAATGATTTAATTTTGATTATTTTAAATCGGAGTATAGATATCCACTAAATTTAACCAGTAACTAAGAATACTACATGTTCTTTGTTCCTGTTTTAAAATGTAAACAAAAGAGTTACAGTCCTTGTAAATGGAATGCCGTAGTCTAAAAATAACTTGTAAACAAAATTGCAAAACACGGGAATTATCTTCCCTTCTCCATTTCTAGCACACATGTTTTGGCCAGTCAAAATAATGTGCTAAGTACATAATTAGTCCGAAGTATCTGAAGTTTTTATGGGTTTTCTTTTTTCTAGCAAGTAAAATATCAAAATTCTTTTTTTTTTTAAAAACAGGAAATTTCAAATATATTAAAAGCCGTCACAGAACAAATATTCACTAAATGTTTTGTACAATTTTTATACTTGACGAATTCTATACCGGGAATCATGTATGCAGAAAATTAAATATTTTTTTCAAAACATTTTTGTCCCCTTTCTTGCATTTTGATTTGTGGTTTTTTTTTTAAATTTTAATTAAAAAGACGCTATTTTATTTCAGATAGTTGATCCTGTCATACGGTGTGGCTATTGATTGAAGTACTTGATGAGTCTTGAAATAAAGCAAGCTGATTTTGTACTACAGTCTGTTGCTACTGAGTTTTCCAACACCAGAAATGAGTTCCAATTCCTGATTTTGATACATTCAAAAATGTCAATCATTAAATCGGTGACCAAAGGATTTTTGAACTTGTTTTATTCAAAAAGGTGAAATTTCATTTTTGCTGATTTATATGTTTGCAAGATGTATTATTTAGTACCAAATATTTACATTTTTCATGGTTTTTTATCACGCCCCGACCGAAATTATCACCTCGTGATACTCAAAGAATGATTCATTATTCCTTAAATCTTTCTTTATTACAGCTAAGTAATTCGTAATAAAGGATAGGGGAAATAAAGAGTTTCTATCATCGCACATTTTTGCAGCTGAATAAATTCTTTATTATTACAATTCAAATTTCTTTCAATAATATATTGTTATGTGATATCATTTTTTAAGTAGATAAAAGATAAACCAGCAGGCATGTTCACGAAACTTTCCTAAGTAGTGACCTAAGAGTGTTACTAAAATATGACTTAGGTAAAATGTTAGAAACATTCTAAGATCAACTTAAGACATACCCTATGATGTAGCTGGATGGTATCCTAGGAACATCTTCTTATAATCATTTTTATTTTTAATATTATATTTTTCATTTTTAATACTAATTGTTAGACTATAACCAATCACCTAATTGTCTACGGACTTTTCCGTTTTTTTCCCGACTACGACAAAGAGCACACGGCGGGTGTGTGACCAGTTAGCAGAGGATGCTCACTCCATGGCACCTGATCCTACCTCTATTTTTTTTAAGAGGTCTGTGTTTGCTCTGCTCCTGTTTTGTAATTTTCCTGGGGACTTTTGAATTTGAACACAGTTCGTTAACAATATCATTATGAATTTTGACACGATAAAAGCAGTATATTTCAATTTGTATACATCTCCAAAATAAAGGTATCTATTGAGATATACAAAGATATTAATAACTAGTAAGAGCATGAAAAAATAATACAATCCAATGATTATTTAAAGAACAAATGTGCTTGAAATCAGTTGATACTATTATCATACGGGTAATGCACGAGAAAGCACCTTTTCATAGAATTCATTGGGGGGGGGGGAATTGTCAAATCACTTTTAATTTGCAATAAATAGAATATTAATGCTAGAATTAAATGTATGTAAAAAAAAAATTGGTTTTAATCTATCTCGAAAACTCATTACACAATTCATTAAACAAAACTGCAAGTTTCTTTCAATTTTTTTTTTAGAAATGAAATAAAAATGTGAAAATTATTTTTCATGGCTTACATGTATATTAATTAATGTAAACTAACTCTTTAGCCCAAATCATTTTCATAATTTATTGGTCAATTTTCAAAGCAATAAATGTATCTAACTTACTTAAATCAGTGCCATGATTAAATTGATGAACAATTTTCATCTTCGCCACACAGAGACTGTATTTGTAAAGAAAACAAATTGTTTAATCCATGAGCTCCCAGTAAGGCACATAGCAACGGGGAAGGGGGAGTTGGTGGTCCCTCTTTTTTGTCAATGTACTTTTTTGTTATATCCATATATAGAAAAATATACGTACAAGCTAATTTGCTTTATAATTTAAAATAATATCTATTAAAGGGTTGTGAGGTGCTGAGAATAAAGATTCAATCGCCTTATTCTACCGATCTTTACAAAAACATCAAACAACACCAATATTTCGTGAAAGCGTGATTTAGACTAATGATGTTCTAAAGCTAGGACGAAATGCCGGTTCCTAAATTTAGGAGAGCTTAAAGAAACTGACCTAAAACTAAGAATGACGTATGTTATGATCATGGTACTAGGATAGCTTCTTGAACATGTCTGCTTGCCTATACAGACTCTTGACAGCTATATATTAACTCTCCTACTACTATATCATAACGGTCCGCTAGTGTGTCATATGGAGTTTTATGATATTTATGAGATCTTATTTCCAATTTTCCCACACCTGGCGGGTGCCCTAGCCAAAGTGTTACATGTACTGGAAAGTATCCTCCTCTACATGGGGAGTAGCCTATGTCCCAATCTCTATAAAAAGAGGAGGCAGAAAGACAGCTTCCAGTTGAGTACTCTTTATTCAGATATAACATTTTAACAATAAATATTCATATTAATTACAATGAAGTTTATCAACATTAATATCAATTACAAAAATCTCTGAAACGAAAATATTAATTGAACCCCCTGAATCTCTTAACTTTACTTTTGAGAATGCACGCAAGTGTAATGATTTTTCTTACCTTTATAGAAAAAGGAGACAGAAAGACTGCTCTCCAGCTGTGTTTTCCGCACCTCCATTTTATACGCACGGACATTCTCATCCTAATAAGTAAGTCCATACTGATGATTTGACGCAACGTAGTCAGCGGTAACCGTTTATTTAGATTTTATGACCCAGCGTCGACAGGCTCATCACTGGACTTAATTTTACATTTCTCCATAAGCAAAACAATTATACGCTATCTATATAACGCATGTACTTTAACCAAATTCTTTACAATTTCCGTTATGATAGCTACATGCAGCTATAGCATTGTCACGGGACTTCCAATTTAGCTTCTACTGAATCATTATTTGGAAACGGGATGAGAATCTTTAGTTAAAAGGTGGGAATTTGCTAAATAAATCTTGTACAACAATATCTCATTATGTTGCTGAATGTTTTCGAAAAGATACCAGTTTCTGGAAAACAGGCCTTCCAACAATCTGTTGGAATTGCCTTTGGTACCAATTGCGCCCCATTGTTAGCAAACCTATTTTTATATTCATATGAAGCGGAATTTATTTAAAGACCTGTAAACGAGAAGAAGAAATCACTTGCTGTGGCCTTCATCTCGTCATTTATGTAAATCGATGATGTATTATCTAAAGTATTAACAATCGCTACTTCCATTCGTATGTCGACTCGATATATCCCAGTAAACTCTCGATACAGTACTTCTTATGAAGATAAAAATATAATTCCTAGAACTAAATCTGAATTATATAAAAAAAAATCTTTAATATTTCAGATGCTATTAACGTATGAAATTAATTTGCAACTGATATTTAAAAATCAACATCTTTTTGTCATTTTCGAAGAAACATTTCTAGTGATGACAATGATTCAAAAGTTCCGAAATATTTTCTTCATGACAACGGAAAAATAAATATAATTCATACAAAATTAAGACACAGTTGTTCACTAACTCTTGATTTACACATGCTACTTAAACTGTGTTTGTGGAATGAAAGAAGATACGTACGAATCATTTTTGTGTTTTTTTTGTTTTTTTGCTTGTTGAAGATTTTTAAAAGCAATAAATGTTATGTTTAATGATTTGTTTCAAATGAATTGTTTTTACTTACAAGATACATACGCTACGATATTAACATATACACGGTAAAGTCATATACCTGACGTTAAAACATACACCGCTCCTTGAAAATGAAATTGCAATACTTATTGGTGTTCTCTTTAAAAAATTCCCAATTTTGATGAAAGTTTGGGGGAAAGAATTAGAACAAGCGTATGTATCTTGTAAGTAAAAACAATTCAAAACAGATTTAATGCGTGTTTGTCTTGTTGTTTATTTGTATTTAGAGAATCTTTATAATTGGGTTTTAAAAACTTTTTCACTTTTGTTATTTTTTATGGATACAGTGGTCATGTTCATAAAAGTATCTTAAGATATTAAGAAATGTCTTAGGATATATCTTACGAAATATTTTGATCACATTTCTTTTAAAAAAAAAAATAAGATATCAACAAAATATAATATGAAGTGAAAATCCAAATAAACTATTCAAATTTCAAAAATAGTATTGTGTCTATCATAGACATTTTGAGATACTGTATTAAATGGGGTATTTGATCTACCAATGACAATTAGTCATTTTATTCGCGCCGATTTCGTATCAACCTCACATTTATGTATACGTTCAGTAAATATGCTCCCTAAAAAGTGTTTTTTTTTCACTCGATTTAGATATCAACGTGCCATAGTCACCTTACTTGGAATCGAACTTCTCCGTTCTGAGACATAGTTTCAAACACTCCTACTAGTAGTTATTAGATACAAAATCCAACTTATGTAACTTCAGAGTTGGGGAAGGGAGGGGATGGGTTTTTTTTAAAGAAACTGAAGAGGAACCATCTTGGAGTTAATGTGGAAACGTTCGGTTTCAAGCAAGTTTTTCCCAGATACATGTACATGTCATGTTACTTATTAGGTGATCATTAATTTTAAATTGCGTCCAACCGACCGCTATTTCCCCTATATATCAAATATATATTGATTAATTTTTATATTTAAATACGATTTTTCTCTCCCGATAAGATATTTAGATATATCAGTGATACTTATATTATTATCATCATTTTACTGATACATTGAATCGGATAAAAAATGTTTATTTAGATTTTGATATGATTAATAAAAACTGAAAATCTTCTGGAAATCTACAAAACAGAATTTGCACTCAATAATACATAAGCCATGTGCGGACTTACAAGGGGTGTGGGGGTCGGGTCGTTTGAAATTCAAACCAATTAAAATCACCAGGTAAAGTTACTAAAAATAGGTCTCGGAACCACCCACCCCACTCCCAGAAAGCAAATTCAAATATGATGCATTCCATATACTCTCTCTCTCTCTCTCTCTCTCTCTCTCTCTCTCTCTCTCTCTCTCTCTCTCTCTCTCTCACTTTGCAACCACTATTGAAATAATTATTTCCAATACAGATGAGAATGAATTTAATCATAAGTATCACTTTGGAACCACTATTCACGGGTATTAAGCCACCGACCGTTACTGCAGTAACCGTCATTCAATATGGCGTTGACCCCCAAAAGGCATAACATTTTCAAGACGATAACTTGCTAAGTAGAAATATTATTACTCATTTAGTTTCTCACCATTGACATATTGAAAATTTGAAGTGATAACAGGTCATATATGTGCTTACATATGGAGTTTTATCGACGTTTAAAAATGGGACGATGTCAGTTACTATATAATTTTATGATGGTAACTACTGATTGATTAACTGCCTAAATGATTGTTTTGATACCATTATTGCTGCAGATGAATATATTTTCTATTGGAAATAAAGTTGCAATAATCATGTATTATTATTGATATTCAATTTCAATACGGGGAGCATTTGGGATATCAAGTAAAATTAAGCAGACAGTCACATTACATAGGAATGTATCATAATAGAGTTCAAGTCTTATTATAAGCGCATTTATAATAGTTTACTATTTCTTTTAACAGATAAGCACACTGTATGTTTGAAACCCAACCCCCCACCAACCAAACCCACGCAAACATTATGCATATATATTGAAATTATATAAATATGTTTTACATGTATGTCAATTTTTCAACTTTGAATTCAATTATGTTGAGTAAACCATACGGAAACAGTAGAACATGTCAACAAAATTGAACAGAATTCCACAATCATTATGAATACTAGTAAATCAAATAATTAACCTCTTAAACGTGTGGCCAGGTTCATGAAAGTATCTTAAGATCTATCTTAAGACTTGTCATAGGATGTGTCTTAAACCATATCTTATTACCACTCTTAGAAAGGATGTAAACCGAAGCTATTCTAAATTAAGATATCATAGATTGACTATGTTTCCTTTTAAAAATGAAAATATCGACAAAATATGTGAAAAAGTAATGTGATTGTAAATCATAAACATACTTGAATATTAAGCAATTACATTTTCAAAGATCCCTAATGTGGTATTTGATTCACCAATGCTCGATTTTGTATCATTCATTACATGTTTAAACGTTTAGTAAAAAGCATGCCCCTTTTTATTTAAATCATATCGCCCATTTTAAATATCAGCGAGGCTTGGTCACCTTATTTAGAATCGAAATCCTCCGAGACAGAGTTTCAAAACCTCCTACAAATAATGATAAGATACACATTTGAACTCTTGTAACTATATGTATTATATTATATGCCGATCAGATATAATTTACCGCATATTATTATTTTAATTAAAAAATACAAAAAAGCTCAATTAGATCTACATGTAAATATAAGATGAAAAACTTTCTGGAAATATAAAAAACAGATTTTGTACTCAATGGATGTAACATGAGCCATGTGTGGATTGGGCGAGAATCACATATTTAGTTTACTAAAAATAAGCCTCGGACCCTCCCGACAAGAAAATTTAAATATTATCAGATATTATCCCTCGTTACCACCCCCCCCCCCCCCGCAAATAATTCATTCATAAGTTGTTTGTATTATATTTAGACTCTAATACAAGTCAAAAAAAGTGTATACGTGTAGGTGGTTGTATTTAGTAAATAAAATTGATAGTGAATCAATGTTGTATCTTCCAATAACATCCAAATACATGTACATCTAGATTTATTGTTTGTGTGCTTATTTATATCCCAAAGTACTATGACATGATGTATACATCAGTTCCTCTTAATTTTAGAAGTGCTGGTTCACAATCTAAACATGTTTACTTTTGAGTTTATTGAGGATAAGACAGCTGGTGGGATGTCTTAAATGCAGTGGATTAGATATAAAGGTATACATAATGTTTTGTTCTGATATACGACACAAAAATATATTTTGTGTCCGTCATTTTGAGTTAGAGTTTGAAATAAAATATTGAACTCTTGGTCGATCACATCACAATTTCTTTTTTTAAATTTTGTTCTTGCAAACAAACATATCAGCAAGCACTTTTCCTGAATTAATGCCTAAATGTATATATTGCTACTGGAGTATTTCAATGCAGTTTACATTTCTACACAGGAAATGAATGTCCAAGTTAAAATTTTTAGTTGAAAATATAATTGTACTTTTTAAAAATGATTTTACTAATGCTTATTTATTTATTAATTAAACTTTCATTTGATTTAATTATTCATTTTATTCAAATTAGTAGCTGACACCAGTCTCTGAAGTAACGAACATCTTTTTCTTAACGTTGTGTTAGTAATCAACATCGTCCAGTTATAAAACACCGCTGGCATTAGATTTCAGTTACATGTAAGAATATGTTATCGCTTCATATTTCACTAAATATGTACAAAAAGAACGTAGATAACTAGAAAGCAAAATAAATATCAATAATTAGCAAGTTATCAACATGAGAATTTTGTGTCTTTTTTGGTCATTTCCATGTTGAAACTATTTATTTAGTTCTGGTCAAGCACTCACTTCCCGTCAGCCTAACTAAGCAGTTCGGTCACACATTTGTCAATTCTCATCCATCCTGTTTGATGAGTGCCTCAAACAACTATGCAAGTCTTTTTGATTTTGAATTTTTAATTTGTCGGTATTGAATCACATTTTTGAAGTATGATTACATATGGAAATCTATTATACAGATAAAATATGCTTAAAAGTATGGCACGTCATTATGGTCTTTAAAGTAATTAACATAATTCATATCAAAGTCCAGGCTTTTAGACATCATTGATAGCTGCTTTTTCAATAAAAATGGATCACGTAAATTTACTTAACTTGTCACATCGGTCATTTGCAAAACTATTTTGTTTAAAACCATTCGGATTGTGCACACAAGTACTCTGAAATGGATATTAAAAAGATGCTTGAGTTTCTGATAGACAACATCTATGTAGTTTTTGGAATTCAAGTCTTTCAACAATGTGTTGGAATTCCCATGGGTACTAATTTCGCCCCATTGTTAGCAGACCTGTTTCTGTATTCATATGAAGCAGAATTTATTCAAAACTTGTCAGTGAAAAAATAAAACACTTCCCATGGCTTTCAACTCAACATTCAGGTATATCGACGACGTATTATCAATTGTTACTTCCATACTTACATCGACTCGATATATTCCAGTGAACTTGAAATATAAGATACCACAGAGTGTGCATCATCTGTTTCATAATTGGATATTTTACTGGAAAATGACATTGATGGTAACCTAGCAACAAAACTTTATGATTATCAATTTTTCTATAGTCATGCAACTTTCCTTACTTATGTAGCAATATACCTTCCTCACCTGGATATGGAGTTTTTGTCTCTCAGTTTATTCGATACGCAATGGCTTCGTATGAACAGTTTCTAAGGCGAGGCAAGCTACTGACAAACAAGTTGATAAAACAGGACTATCAACAGTCATCTTTTCGCAAGTTCTATGGTCAATACAACGACCTTTCACCAAATACAATCTTCCACTGGGTCGCATGCTGACTGACGTTTTTCATACTTATTGTCAGACCATAATTACGAATTTTTCCGTTTTTCTCGATTACGACAAAGAGCACACGGCGGGTATGTCCGGTCAGCAGAGCATGCTCACTTCTCCATGGCACCTGATACTACCTTCATTTTTTAGACGTCCGTGTTTGCTCTGCTCCTGTCTTGTATTTTTCCTTTGGACTTTTGATTTTGAACACTCTTCGTTATCACCACATGTCATTTCTAAGGTATAAAGTAATGAGTCTACATTTTCCTATTTTGTAAATTGTTATTTCTGTTTGTTTTAGGTTTAACTTATCTTTTTACACGACGGCAACTTATACCACAAAATAAAAAATGAAACCTTGTGACTTTTGTTAAACGTGTTGTGTGTTGTTAGATATCTGCCTGCACCAGACAGAATACAACCAGTATTGAAATACATATTTCCCCGGTTTCAATGAAGACAAGGATAAATTGATTTAAAATTATTTCAATAGTTGTGTATTCCAGTAGTGGTTGCAACAGAGTGCACGTAATTAACTCATCATTATCAAGACTCAAAGAAACCTATCGAAGAATTGTAAAGGTATGAATATTACCGGTACATGAATTCATCAATGTCGTATCTTCTCATAAAATCCAAATACATGTACACGAATGCACTTTTTAATATTACGAGGTACTCTTACATTGTGTGGATATCGATTTCCTCTCCTTTTAAGAGGATTCGATGGCCGTAGCCACTGTTCTATATTTATTAGTTAACCTCCAGCGAACTGTTTCTATCAAATCAAAAGATTTTAAAATTACAGACCCAACAAATTAATATGAAATTCAGAAATTAACCAAACAATGTCATGTTTTAACACATTGAATTGAGTGTTAATAATTAATTTCTCATGTTTTTCATATATATTGTCTTTTGTGTTCATTTTGTGAACAGTGAGTGGTTCGCAACAATAAACTTCCGTATGTGTCTACCATACCATGAACACATCTGGGAAAATATCTCATACACTGCCTGTTTACATGCATTATCCGTGTGCTCACGTGCAGATGGGAGTTGGGTTTTTTTTGTCCGTTCTCTCAGATTCTTCATTCCCCAATCATTAAACATCATCAAAATGAATTCCTCCAAATCATATACCACATTCCATTCAACACTATATAGCTGAAAGGTCTTTTCATTAATCCTAAAGAGGAACTGTTTCTATCAAATCAAGCGATTTAATCATCACAGACTCATCAAAATAAGATGAATTTCACAAATCAATAAAAATGACCTGTTTTAACACATCGAATTGTGTGTTAAGGTCGGTCGTAGGTTTAAAATGCTGAGCCCCCTGCGCAGGGTACTGTGCATTACTGTCGTAAAACGCAAACGCAGAGTAAAGTGTTCAAATATACAGGTTATCATGAACAGTTTTTTATGTAAAAAAAATTACTTATCATAATATTTTTTAGTGAAATGAATCCCTAGAAATGTCCAGAGGTATTTTCATCATTTCGCCGCTTCTTCAAAATCGACGTTATCCACGTCGGAGTCAATGCCTACGACGACGTCAGTTAAGACTTTGACGTAACAATTGACAAAAATAAACGTCGTGCTTTTATTTTTTTGCAGAGTCAATAATTAAAATTGAAAATACAATTTGCAAAATAAAAACATATGCAATTCTTTCACGTTCAGTGCGAGTGGAAAGGTATTTTTTTTAATTTATTACAAATAAAATTTAATTTGATTCGTAAACATTTTTTTTATTCTATACAATTCTATATGCAAAATGGCTTGCAAGACACGTTTATAGGAGCACACTATGAGGACGGATAGCATAAAAACTACCCGGTTAATTTCGTTTTAATTTTAAAAGTTTATTTATACCTTCACCTTCCATCGCTGAAAATAAAGAGAAAATCTTATATTTGTATTTTTTTTAAATATCAAAATGGAAAATTATAACCCCTTTTATATATAATCCAATATAAAATGAATCGGACATTCGACTAAAATTTCAGTGCGGCAAACAGATAAACTATCAGATCAATTTACTTCATATTTTGCACAAAGTTTACTAATAAGTTTACCTTTCACACGAAAAAATATATAGGACATTGTATCTCAAGGATCAATTTCTCATGTTATTTCATATAAATGGCATAAAATATCCGAATTTGTTTTCATATTTTAGCAATGAGTGGTTTTCAGGCGAATAACTATCCTAGGTGTGTTTCATTCCATGAACAAATCTTGGTGAATATCTCATACACTGCCTGTTTCCATGCACTATCCCTGTGCTCATATGCAGATGGTAGTTTGGAGTGAAAATGTCCTCGTCCTATCTGATTCTTTGGTCAATTTTTCATTTCTAATAAGCACTATTCCTCTGCATTGGAAAAGTGACCAAGAGGACACTTTTCATTCACAAATCATTACTCATCATCAAAATGTATTCCCCCAAATCATATATTACATTGCAATCATCACTAAATAGCTGAAAAATATCTTTATTAAACCTAAAGAGATCTGTTTCTATCAAATTATTGCATTTAATAATTACAAACTCATCAGAATAAGATGAATTTCACAAATCCAAAATAAAATGTCATGTTTTAGCACATTACATTGAGTGTTAAGCACCAATTTTTCATGTTATTTCATATAAATAGCATAGAAGATCCCATTTTGTGTTCATATTTTAGCAATGAGGGTTTTCAGGCGAATAACTACTCTTAGAGTGTTCCGTTCCATGAACGCATCTCATACATTGCCTGTTTACATGCACTATACGTGTGCTCACGTGCAGATGGGAGTTTGGAAAGATAATGTCTAAGCCCTATTTGATTCAACGTTTTTCATACTAATTGTTAGACCATAATTTATCACCTAATTGTCTACGGACTTTTCCGTTTTTTCCTCAATTACGACAAAGAGCACACGGTGGGTTTGACCGGTCAGCAGAGGATGCTCACTCCTCCTAGGCACCTGATCCTACCTCCAATATAATGGAAGTCCGTGTTGGCTCAAGGTTTGCATTTTGACCATCACAAACAAACCAAACCATCAACGTTTCGTTTTTCCCTATTGTGACATTTTCCCGATGTTGACAATTATCTCGATTATGACATGCCCAATTGTGACAAGGAGCACGCTGTGGGTGTGACCGGTCAGCAGAGGATGTTCACTCCTCCTAGGCACCTGATCCTACCTCTATCATTTTGGAGGTCCGTGTTGCTCTGCTTTGAATTTATATTTCGTTTTATGGATTTGTTATTGTCATTTTTTCATTTGAGGCTTTTGGTCAATTCTTTCAGATTCTTCATTTCTAATAAGCACAATTTCTCTGCATTGGAAAAGTGATCAAGATGACACTTTACATTCAGCAATCATTACACATCATCAAAATTTATTCCTCAAAACCACATACCACATTGCGATCAACACTAAATAGATGGCAGGTCTCTTCATTAATCCTAAAGCGAAATGTGTTTGTCAAATTATGTGATTTAATCATTACAAACTCATCAGAATAAGATGAATAACACAAATCGACTATAAAATATCATGTTTCATCACACTGAATTGTGTGTTAAAGATCATTAAACCATGGCTATTTTTCATATAAATGACATAAAATGCCACTTTATGTTAATTTTTTAGCAATGAGTTGTTTTCAGGAGAATATCTACACCCAGAGTGTTGCATTCCATGAAAGCATCTTGGAAACTATCTCATGAATTGCCTGTTTCGATGCACTATATATCCGTGTGCTCACGTGCAGAAGGGAGTTTGGAGGGAAAATGTCTAAGATCTATATGATTCAACATTTTGAGCTTTTTGGTCAATTCCTTCAGATTCTTCATTTCTAATAAGCACAATTTCTCTGCATTGGAAAAGTGATCAAGATGACACTTTAAATTCACTAATCGATACAGATCAACAAAATTTATTCCTCAAAATCACGTTCCGATCAACACTAAATATTTGGCAGATCTCTTTATTTATCATAAAGGGAACTGTGTCTATCAATTTATAGGATTTCATGATAACAAACTCATCAGAATAAGATGAATTCCACAAATTGACTATAAAAATATCATATTTTATCACATTGAATTGTGTGTTGTGGATCATTATTTCTTCTTCTGTTCATATAAATGACATGCAAAATCCCATTTTGTGTTCATATTTTAACAATGAGTGGTTCTCAAGCGATTATTACACTCGGCGTGTTCAATTCCATGAACATATCTTGGAAACTATCTCATACACTGCCTGTTTCGATGCACTATCCGTGTGCTCACGTGCAGAAGGGAGTTAGGAGGAAAAATGTCTAAGATCGATGTTATTCAACATTTTGAGGTTTTTGGTCAATTCTCTCAGATTCTTCATTTCTAATAAGCACAATTTCCCTGCATTGGAAAAGTGATCAAGATGACACTTTACATTCACCAATCATTACACATCATCAAAATTTATTCCTCAAAACCACATACCACATTGCAATCAACACTAAATAGCTGGCAGGTCTCTTCATTTATCCTAAAGGGAACTGGTTCTATCAATTTAAAGGATATCATCATTACAAACTCATCAGAATAAGATGAATTCCACAAATTGACTATAAAAATATCATATTTTATAACATTGAATTGTTTGTTAAGGATCATTATCTCTTCTTTTTGTTCATATAAATGACATGAAAAATCCCATTTTGTGTTCATATTTTAACAATGAGTGGTTCTCAAGCGATTATTACACTCGGCGTGTTCAATTCCATGAATATATCTTGGAAACTATCCCATACACTGCCTGTTTCGATGCACTATCCGTGTGCTCACGTGCAGAAGGGAGTTAGGGGGGAAATGTCTAAGATCTATGTGATTCAACATTTTGAGGTTTTTGGTCAATTCTCTCAGATTCTTCATTTCTAATAAGCACAATTTCTCTGTATTGGAAAAGTGATCAAGATGACACTTTACATTCACCAATCATTACACATCATCAAAATTTATTCCTCAACATCACATACCACATTGCGATCAACACCAAATAGCTGGCAGGTCTCTTCATTAATCCTAAAGGGAACTGTGTTTGTCAAATTATTTGATTTAATCATTACAAACTCATCAGAATAAGATGAATAACACAAATCGACTATAAAATATCATGTTTTATCACACTGAATTGTGTGTTAAAGATCATTAAACCATGGCTATTTTTCATATAAATGACATAAAATGCCACTTTGTGTTCATATTTTAGCAATTAGTTGTTTTCAGGAGAATATCTACACCCAGAGTGTTGCATTCCATGAAAGTATCTTGGAAACTATCTCATGAATTGCCTGTTTCGATGCACTATATATCCGTGTGCTCACGTGCAGAAGGGAGTTTGGAGGGAAAATGTCTAAGATCTATGTGATTCAACATTTTGAGCTTTTCGGTCAATTCTTTCAGATTCTTCATTTCTAATAAGCACAATTTCTCTGCATTGGAAAAGTGATCAAGATGACACTTTACATTCACCAATCATTACACATATCATCAAAATTTATTCCTCATAACCACATACCACATTGCGATCAACACCAAATAGCTGGCAGGTCTCTTCATTAATCCTAAAGGCAAATGTGTTTGTCAAATTATTTGATTTAATCATTACAAGCTCATCAGAATAAGATGAATAACACAAATCGACTATAAAATATCATGTTTCATCACACTGAATTGTGTGTTAAAGATCATTAAACCATGGCTATTTTTCATATAAATGACATAAAAATGCCACTTTGTGTTCATATTTTAGCAATGAGTTGTTTTCAGGAGAATATCTACACCCAGAGTGTTGCATTCCATGAAAGTATCTTGGGAACTATCTCATGAATTGCCTGTTTCGATGCACTATATATCCGTGTGCTCACGTGCAGAAGGGAGTTTGGAGGGAAAATGTCTAAGATCTATATGATTCAACATTTTGAGCTTTTTGGTCAATTCCTTCAGATTCTTCATTTCTAATAAGCACAATTTCTCTGCATTGGAAAAGTGATCAAGATGACACTTTAAATTCACTAATCGATACAGATCAACAAAATTTATTCCTCAAAATCACGTTCCGATCAACACTAAATATTTGGCAGATCTCTTTATTTATCATAAAGGGAACTGTGTCTATCAATTTATAGGATTTCATGATAACAAACTCATCAGAATAAGATGAATTCCACAAATTGACTATAAAAATATCATATTTTATCACATTGAATTGTGTGTTAAGGATCATTATTTCTTCTTCTGTTCATATAAATGACATGCAAAATCCCATTTTGTGTTCATATTTTAACAATGAGTGGTTCTCAAGCGATTATTACACTCGGCGTGTTCAATTCCATGAACATATCTTGGAAACTATCTCATACACTGCCTGTTTCGATGCACTATCCGTGTGCTCACGTGCAGAAGGGAGTTAGGAGGAAAAATGTCTAAGATCGATGTTATTCAACATTTTGAGGTTTTTGGTCAATTCTCTCAGATTCTTCATTTCTAATAAGCACAATTTCTCTGCATTGGAAAAGTGATCAAGATGACACTTTACATTCACCAATCATTACACATCATCAAAATTTATTCCTCAAAACCACATACCACATTGCAATCAACACCAAATAGCTGGCAGGTCTCTTCATTTATCCTAAAGGCAAATGTGTCTGTCAAATTATTTGATTTAATCATTACAAACTTATCATCATAAGATGAATAACACAAATCGACTATAAAATATCATGTTTTATCACACTAAATTGTGTGTTAAAGATCATTAAACCATGGCTATTTTTCATATAAATGACATAAAAATGCCACTTTGTGTTCATATTTTAGCAATGAGTTGTTTTCAGGAGATTAACTACACCCAGAGTGTTGCATTCCATGAAAGTATCTTGGAAACTATCTCATGAATTGCCTGTTTCGATGCACTATATATCTGTATGCTCACGTGCAGAAGGGAGTTTGGAGGGAAAATGTCTAAGATCTATGTGATTCAACATTTTGAGCTTTTCGGTCAATTCTTTCAGATTCTTCATTTCTAATAAGCACAATTTCTCTGCATTGGAAAAGTGATCAAGATGACACTTTACATTCACCAATCATTACACATATCATCAAAATTTATTCCTCATAACCACATACCACATTGCGATCAACACCAAATAGCTGGCAGGTCTCTTCATTAATCCTAAAGGCAAATGTGTTTGTCAAATTATTTGATTTAATCATTACAAGCTCATCAGAATAAGATGAATAACACAAATCGACTATAAAATATCATGTTTCATCACACTGAATTGTGTGTTAAAGATCATTAAACCATGGCTATTTTTCATATAAATGACATAAAAATGTCACTTTGTGTTCATATTTTAGCAATTAGTTGTTTTCAGGAGAATATCTACACCCAGAGTGTTGCATTCCATGAAAGTATCTTGGAAACTATCTCATGAATTGCCTGTTTCGATGCACTATATATCCGTGTGCTCACGTGCAGAAGGGAGTTTGGAGGGAAAATGTCTAAGATCTATATGATTCAACATTTTGAGCTTTTTGGTCAATTCCTTCAGATTCTTCATTTCTAATAAGCACAATTTCTCTGCATTGGAAAAGTGATCAAGATGACACTTTAAATTCACTAATCGATACAGATCAACAAAATTTATTCCTCAAAATCACGTTCCGATCAACACTAAATATTTGGCAGATCTCTTTATTTATCATAAAGGGAACTGTGTCTATCAATGTATAGGATTTCATGATAACAAACTCATCAGAATAAGATGAATTCCACAAATTGACTATAAAAATATCATATTTTATCACATTGAATTGTGTGTTAAGGATCATTATTTCTTCTTCTGTTCATATAAATGACATGAAAAATCCCATTTTGTGTTCATATTTTAACAATGAGTGGTTCTCAAGCGATTATTACACTCGGCGTGTTCAATTCCATGAACATATCTTGGAAACTATCTCATACACTGCCTGTTTCGATGCACTATCCGTGTGCTCACGTGCAGAAGGGAGTTAGGAGGAAAAATGTCTAAGATCGATGTTATTCAACATTTTGAGGTTTTTGGTCAATTCTCTCAGATTCTTCATTTCTAATAAGCACAATTTCTCTGCATTGGAAAAGTGATCAAGATGACACTTTACATTCACCAATCATTACACATCATCAAAATTTATTCCTCAAAACCACATACCACATTGCAATCAACACTAAATAGCTGGCAGGTCTCTTCATTTATCCTAAAGGGAACTGGTTCTATCAATTTAAAGGATATCATCATTACAAACTCATCAGAATAAGATGAATTCCACAAATTGACTATAAAAATATCATATTTTATAACATTGAATTGTTTGTTAAGGATCATTATCTCTTCTTTTTGTTCATATAAATGACATGAAAAATCCCATTTTGTGTTCATATTTTAACAATGAGTGGTTCTCAAGCGATTATTACACTCGGCGTGTTCAATTCCATGAATATATCTTGGAAACTATCCCATACACTGCCTGTTTCGATGCACTATCCGTGTGCTCACGTGCAGAAGGGAGTTAGGGGGGAAATGTCTAAGATCTATGTGATTCAACATTTTGAGGTTTTTGGTCAATTCTCTCAGATTCTTCATTTCTAATAAGCACAATTTCTCTGTATTGGAAAAGTGATCAAGATGACACTTTACATTCACCAATCATTACACATCATCAAAATTTATTCCTCAACATCACATACCACATTGCGATCAACACCAAATAGCTGGCAGGTCTCTTCATTAATCCTAAAGGGAACTGTGTTTGTCAAATTATTCGATTTAATCATTACAAACTCATCAGAATAAGATGAATAACACAAATCGACTATAAAATATCATGTTTTATCACACTGAATTGTGTGTTAAAGATCATTAAACCATGGCTATTTTTCATATAAATGACATAAAAATGCCACTTTGTGTTCATATTTTAGCAATTAGTTGTTTTCAGGAGAATATCTACACCCAGAGTGTTGCATTCCATGAAAGTATCTTGGAAACTATCTCATGAATTGCCTGTTTCAATGCACTATATATCCGTGTGCTCACGTGCAGAAGGGAGTTTGGAGGGAAAATGTCTAAGATCTATGTGATTCAACATTTTGAGCTTTTCGGTCAATTCTTTCAGATTCTTCATTTCTAATAAGCACAATTTCTCTGCATTGGAAAAGTGATCAAGATGACACTTTACATTCACCAATCAATACACATATCATCAAAATTTATTCCTCATAACCACATACCACATTGCGATCAACACCAAATAGCTGGCAGGTCTCTTCATTAATCCTAAAGGCAAATGTGTTTGTCAAATTATTTGATTTAATCATTACAAGCTCATCAGAATAAGATGAATAACACAAATCGACTATAAAATATCATGTTTTATCACACTGAATTGTGTGTTAAAGATCATTAAACCATGGCTATTTTTCATATAAATGACATAAAAATGCCACTTTGTGTTCATATTTTAGCAATTAGTTGTTTTCAGGAGAATATCTACACCCAGAGTGTTGCATTCCATGAAAGTATCTTGGAAACTATCTCATGAATTGCCTGTTTCGATGCACTATATATCCGTGTGCTCACGTGCAGAAGGGAGTTTGGAGGGAAAATGTCTAAGATCTATATGATTCAACATTTTGAGCTTTTTGGTCAATTCCTTCAGATTCTTCATTTCTAATAAGCACAATTTCTCTGCATTGGAAAAGTGATCAAGATGACACTTTAAATTCACTAATCGATACAGATCAACAAAATTTATTCCTCAAAATCACGTTCCGATCAACACTAAATATTTGGCAGATCTCTTTATTTATCATAAAGGGAACTGTGTCTATCAATGTATAGGATTTCATGATAACAAACTCATCAGAATAAGATGAATTCCACAAATTGACTATAAAAATATCATATTTTATCACATTGAATTGTGTGTTAAGGATCATTATTTCTTCTTCTGTTCATATAAATGACATGAAAAATCCCATTTTGTGTTCATATTTTAACAATGAGTGGTTCTCAAGCGATTATTACACTCGGCGTGTTCAATTCCATGAACATATCTTGGAAACTATCTCATACACTGCCTTTTTCGATGCACTATCCGTGTGCACACGTGCAGAAGGGAGTTAGGAGGAAAAATGTCTAAGATCGATGTTATTCAACATTTTGAGGTTTTTGGTCAATTCTCTCAGATTCTTCATTTCTAATAAGCACAATTTCTCTGCATTGGAAAAGTGATCAAGATGACACTTTACATTCACCAATCATTACACATCATCAAAATTTATTCCTCAAAACCACATACCACATTGCAATCAACACTAAATAGCTGGCAGGTCTCTTCATTTATCCTAAAGGGAACTGGTTCTATCAATTTAAAGGATATCATCATTACAAACTCATCAGAATAAGATGAATTCCACAAATTGACTATAAAAATATCATATTTTATAACATTGAATTGTTTGTTAAGGATCATTATCTCTTCTTTTTGTTCATATAAATGACATGAAAAATCCCATTTTGTGTTCATATTTTAACAATGAGTGGTTCTCAAGCGATTATCACACTCGGCGTGTTCAATTCCATGAATATATCTTGGAAACTATCCCATACACTGCCTGTTTCGATGCACTATCCGTGTGCTCACGTGCAGAAGGGAGTTAGGGGGGAAATGTCTAAGATCTATGTGATTCAACATTTTGAGGTTTTTGGTCAATTCTCTCAGATTCTTCATTTCTAATAAGCACAATTTCTCTGTATTGGAAAAGTGATCAAGATGACACTTTACATTCACCAATCATTACACATCATCAAAATTTATTCCTCAACATCACATACCACATTGCGATCAACACCAAATAGCTGGCAGGTCTCTTCATTAATCCTAAAGGGAACTGTGTTTGTCAAATTATTCGATTTAATCATTACAAACTCATCAGAATAAGATGAATAACACAAATCGACTATAAAATATCATGTTTTATCACACTGAATTGTGTGTTAAAGATCATTAAACCATGGCTATTTTTCATATAAATGACATAAAAATGCCACTTTGTGTTCATATTTTAGCAATTAGTTGTTTTCAGGAGAATATCTACACCCAGAGTGTTGCATTCCATGAAAGTATCTTGGAAACTATCTCATGAATTGCCTGTTTCGATGCACTATATATCCGTGTGCTCACGTGCAGAAGGGAGTTTGGAGGGAAAATGTCTAAGATCTATGTGATTCAACATTTTGAGCTTTTCGGTCAATTCTTTCAGATTCTTCATTTCTAATAAGCACAATTTCTCTGCATTGGAAAAGTGATCAAGATGACACTTTACATTCACCAATCATTACACATATCATCAAAATTTATTCCTCATAACCACATACCACATTGCGATCAACACCAAATAGCTGGCAGGTCTCTTCATTAATCCTAAAGGCAAATGTGTTTGTCAAATTATTTGATTTAATCATTACAAGCTCATCAGAATAAGATGAATAACACAAATCGACTATAAAATATCATGTTTCATCACACTGAATTGTGTGTTAAAGATCATTAAACCATGGTTTTTCATATAAATGACATAAAAATGCCACTTTGTGTTCATATTTTAGCAATTAGTTGTTTTCAGGAGAATATCTACACCCAGAGTGTTGCATTCCATGAAAGTATCTTGGAAACTATCTCATGAATTGCCTGTTTCGATGCACTATATATCCGTGTGCTCACGTGCAGAAGGGAGTTTGGAGGGAAAATGTCTAAGATCTATATGATTCAACATTTTGAGCTTTTTGGTCAATTCCTTCAGATTCTTCATTTCTAATAAGCACAATTTCTCTGCATTGGAAAGGTGATCAAGATGACACTTTAAATTCACTAATCGATACAGATCAACAAAATTTATTCCTCAAAATCACGTTCCGATCAACACTAAATATTTGGCAGATCTCTTTATTTATCATAAAGGGAACTGTGTCTATCAATGTATAGGATTTCATGATAACAAACTCATCAGAATAAGATGAATTCCACAAATTGACTATAAAAATATCATATTTTATCACATTGAATTGTGTGTTAAGGATCATTATTTCTTCTTCTGTTCATATAAATGACATGAAAAATCCCATTTTGTGTTCATATTTTAACAATGAGTGGTTCTCAAGCGATTATTACACTCGGCGTGTTCAATTCCATGAACATATCTTGGAAACTATCTCATACACTGCCTTTTTCGATGCACTATCCGTGTGCTCACGTGCAGAAGGGAGTTAGGAGGAAAAATGTCTAAGATCGATGTTATTCAACATTTTGAGGTTTTTGGTCAATTCTCTCAGATTCTTCATTTCTAATAAGCACAATTTCTCTGCATTGGAAAAGTGATCAAGATGACACTTTACATTCACCAATCATTACACATCATCAAAATTTATTCCTCAAAACCACATACCACATTGCAATCAACACTAAATAGCTGGCAGGTCTCTTCATTTATCCTAAAGGGAACTGGTTCTATCAATTTAAAGGATATCATCATTACAAACTCATCAGAATAAGATGAATTCCACAAATTGACTATAAAAATATCATATTTTATAACATTGAATTGTTTGTTAAGGATCATTATCTCTTCTTTTTGTTCATATAAATGACATGAAAAATCCCATTTTGTGTTCATATTTTAACAATGAGTGGTTCTCAAGCGATTATTACACTCGGCGTGTTCAATTCCATGAATATATCTTGGAAACTATCCCATACACTGCCTGTGTCGATGCACTATCCGTGTGCTCACGTGCAGAAGGGAGTTAGGGGGGAAATGTCTAAGATCTATGTGATTCAACATTTTGAGGTTTTTGGTCAATTCTCTCAGATTCTTCATTTCTAATAAGCACAATTTCTCTGTATTGGAAAAGTGATCAAGATGACACTTTACATTCACCAATCATTACACATCATCAAAATTTATTCCTCAACATCACATACCACATTGCGATCAACACCAAATAGCTGGCAGGTCTCTTCATTAATCCTAAAGGGAACTGTGTTTGTCAAATTATTTGATTTAATCATTACAAACTCATCAGAATAAGATGAATAACACAAATCGACTATAAAATATCATGTTTTATCACACTGAATTGTGTGTTAAAGATCATTAAACCATGGCTATTTTTCATATAAATGACATAAAAATGCCACTTTGTGTTCATATTTTAGCAATGAGTTGTTTTCAGGAGATTAACTACACCCAGAGTGTTGCATTCCATGAAAGCATCTTGGAGACTATCTGATACATTGCCTGTTTCGATGCACTATATATCCGTATGCTCACGTGCAGAAGGGAGTTTGGAGGGAAAATGTCTAAGATCTATGTGATTCAACATTTTGAGATTTTTGGTCAATTCTTTCAGATTCTTCTAATAAGCACAATTTCTCTGCATTGGAAAAGTGATCAAGATGACACTTTACATTCACCAATCATTACACATCATCAAAATTTATTCCTCCAAATCACATACCACATTGCAATCAACACTGACTAGCTGGCAGGTCTCTTCATTTATCCTAAAGGGAACTGTGTCTATCAATTTATAGGATTTCATGATAACAAATTCATCAGAATAAGATGAATTCCACAAATTGACTATAAAAATATCATATTTTATCACATTGAATTGTGTGTTAAGGATCATTAAATTATGGTTTTTCAGATAAATGTCATAAAAAATCCCATTTTGTGTTTATATTCTAGCAATGAGTGGTTTTCAGGCGATTAACAGCACTTGTGGTATTCCATTCCATGAACGCATTTTGGAAACTATCTTATACACTGCCTGTTGCATGCACTATCCGTGTGCTCCTGTGCAAATTGGAGTTTGGAGAGAAAATGTTCAAGTCCTATCTGATTCAACATTTTGAGTTTTTTGTTCAATTCTTTCAGAATCTGCATTTCCTATTAGCACCTTTCCTCTGGAAAAGTGATCAAGATGACATTTTACATTCATCAATCATTACACACCATCAAGATTCATTCCCCCAAATCATATAACACATTGCGTTCAATACTAAATAGCTGACAGGTCTCTTCATAACACAACAAGAAGACTGTTTCTATAAAATCATGAGATTTAATCATTAAAAACTCATAAGAATAAGATGAATTTCACAAATCAAGAATGGAAATGTCAAATTTAAAACATAACATTGCGTGTTAAGGATAAATTTTCCATGTTTTTTTTTTCATACGATTGCCAAAACAAATCCCATTTAGTGCTCAGATTTGAACAATGAAAGATTTTTGGGCGATTAACCACCCTATGTGTGTTCCATTCCTTGAACACATCTTGGAATATATCTCATACACTCCCTTTTTCCATGCACTATCCATGTGTTCATGTGCAGATTGGAGTTTGGAGGGAAAGTATTGTAGTCCAACCTATTAAAAATATTTGGAGTTATTTTGGCCTATTCCTTCAGATTCTTCATTTCTATTTCTATATGCATAAGAAAATTGATAAAGATTACAGATTACACACACCAATCATTTCACATCATCAAATTATTCCTCCAAATCATATACCACAGTGCAATCAACCATAAATTGCTGGCAGGTCTCTTCATTAATCCTAAAGGGAACTGTTTTTGTCAAATCATAGGATTTAATAATTACAAACTTATTACAATAAGATGAATTTCACAAATCACCTATAAAAAGTCATGTTTTAACACATAAGATTGAGTGTTAAGGATCAATTTCTGATTTTTTTTCATATAAATGGCATAATAGATCCCATTTTGAATTCATATTTTAACATTGAGAAGTTATTGGGATATCAACTACTCTAGGTGTATTGCATTCCATAAACACATCTTTGAAAATATCTCATACACTGCCTGTTTCCATGCACTATCCATGTGCTCCGAGAGAGAGAGAGAGAGAGAGAGAGAGAGAGAGAGAGAGAAAGAAAGAAAGAAAGAAAGAAATAGAGAGAGAAAGAGTATACATGCACTTACAATAATAAAAAGGTTGATGAGATTAACGATGATAAATTAGGTTAGATTTTGACCCTTTAATTCTGTTTAGGTTTGTTTATAAGGTAATGCTACCTCTTTATTTTTTAGTTGCTTGCTCTTAATGAAATATTAATCCAAGATACCATGTGACCTTGATTGCTAATTTAATTTAGTCAGGATAAATCAATTGCAGATTAATTAATGGCTATATTTCATTAGATATATGTACTATATCATTATTCTTTTTCAATGTTTTTATTGTAAACAGATCTATTTTATGTTGTAACATGAAATTTCTTAATGTTAGCCAGCTGAATAAATTCGGAGATGGGGGTGGGGGGTGGTACATGAACTCTCTGGTGTCGATAGCTAGCCTAGTCGGTGAGTTAAAAACCACATTGGAATGTTGTGCCAGAGCTGAATCAGACTAGAAATATGATACTTGCTGAAACACACATGCAGCGTTTATCAAGCCCAGGACAGAGAAACAAGTGAAGAAAAGGGGCCCAAGAGAGGATGAGGTTAAATTTAAAATCATTTAAAATGAAAAAAAATTATAGAGATCAAATCAGACAGAATAAATAAATAAAGTCATATGAAGCTTTTTGTACACAAGGGTCAGACATTACAGACATGCACAGAGAGAGAGAGAGAGAGAGAGAGAGAGAGAGAGAGAGAGAGAGAGAGAGAGAGAGAGAGAGAGAGAAGACATAAAGACAGGCACATAACAAAAAGGAGAAATATTAATTAATAGACAAAGATCAAACAAATGAAAAGATGGGGAGAGATTTAAATATTAGAGCAATTATTAAGGTATTCATGGAGAGATATATACAGAGTGAGAGAGAGAGAATGAGAGAGATAGAAGGGAATAAGGTAAGTGATAGAAAGTTTATAGATACATGTACAGATAAAAAAAAAACATGGACAGAAACATCTGTCAAAGAAAAAGAAAGTATAATACACTATCAGATTAGCAGACATTTAGCAAGAATACAATGGAGAGAGAGAGAAAGAGAGAGAGAAGGAGAGAGACAGAGGGAGAGACAGAGACAGAGACAGAGATAGACAGAGACAGACAGAGAGAGAGACAGAAAATGAGAGAGATTGATTGGAAACTATATATATATATATATATATATATATATATATATATATATATATATATATATATATATATATATATATATATATATATATATAAGTAGAGAAAGAGAAATGGAGGGAAAGAGAAATAGAGAGAGAGGAGAGAGAGAAATAGAGAGAGAGAGAGACAGACAGACAGACAGAGAGACAGAGAGAGAGACAGAGACAGTCAGAGAGAGAGAGAGAGAGAGAGAGAGAGAGAGAGAGAGAGACAGACAGACAGAGACAGTCAGAGACAGTCAGAGACAGAGACAGAGAAAAAGAGAGAGACAGAGAGAGACAGAAAATGAGAGAGATTGATTGGAGACAATATATTTAAAAGCAGAGAAAGAGAGATGGAGGGAGAGAGAAAGAAACAGAGTGAGAGAAAGATAGAGTGGGAAAAAGAGAGATTATAGACATATAAGAAAACTATGAAAGACAGAGAGACAGAAAGATCAAACAGATGCATAGTGGTAGAAAAAATAGAGAGAGAGGTTTTGAGATATATGTATATAGAAAAGGAGAGAGAAAGAGAGAGAGAGGGAGAGGGAGAGGGCAAGAGAGAGACAGAGAGAGAGAGAGAGAGAGAGAGAGAGAGAGAGAGAGAGAGAGAGAGATTAACAGAGAGAGAGAGAGGGGGTTGAAGTAAGAGAAAAATACATCATAAAAGAAATTGAATATATAACATAAACTATGGTATCTTATTAAATTTTGGCTTGGCATTATCTTTGTATATGTCTCCAGTCTGCATTTAACAGTTTTATAATAGAATTGGTTTGTTGTCAAATGACAGAAATTCAGCGATGGGGTCGATTACATTGGAAAGTGATTAATTAAATTACAATTTAATTACTTGCTTAAAACCTTTAATTAAATAACCATTATGCTTACAATGATTAATTGAATACAATTACTTTGCAAATGTAAACTATATTATAAATTCCAAATCTAATTTTAGAAAAAAGTCATCACCACAGTCACTTAACATATACACCCATCCGGTTTGAGAAATTTTCATGCATGCACTGAAACTTTAAAAAAAAATTCTCATTTCTATCTACTTAATTATTTTTTATTAACACATTGGAATAACTATCATAACTTTTCCTGCAGCCCCCTTGTTTACATATTACCTATCAATATTACCTGAAAAATTAGGTATTAATTTCAGGTAAAAACTGGACAATAATTGTTTTATCAAAACACAATTCACATCATCTAATCTATACCTAATTATCAAATATGTGGAATATGGGAACACACCCCGTAAACAGATGTTGCGGCTCTTGGTATTTCAAACTGTCATTTCAAAAGCATGACATAATCAATAGTTTATACAATAAAAAAACCCAAAACAAAACAAAACCATATTGAATTTATTTGTGAAATAAACAGAAAATCTCTTTATCTTATTCAAAATATATATTGGAAATATTTAATTATTCAAATGAAAGGTATATAAAAAAATTAAATTTTCAAGGCTAATAAGAGATCAAGCAAATCATCTTAATTTTGTATCATAATATTATCCTTGAATAGTGTGGGGACAATAGCTACCTTATTCATATGTAAATCCGTGTGTTTAAAATTGAAAGTAAGGAATTGTATGCCTTTTATTGAAAATAATTAAATTACAATATAAAATTGTCCTGAAAATTTGGTCTTTTGTGAATTGCTTTCCATTACATCAATATTTGAAATTAATTACACTCAATTACCATTACAAATTACCATTACCCATTAGAGAGAGAGAGAGAGAGAGAGAGAGAGAGAGAGAGAGAGAGAGAGAGAGAGAGAGAGAGAGAGAGAGAGAGAGATTTTAATTTATGTAATGATTGTTTGAGTGGTTACTTCATATGAAATTCGTGAAAAAAATATGTTCTAGACTATACAGTAGACATAAAAATATTACATTGATAATGATAAATTATATGGTATGAAACTGTAATTAGATCGGGCTCGTAAACCGGAAGTCTTTGAGAAATCCGTGTCGATGGCGGGGAAGCTGAACGAAGACATCGCATAAAACTATCATTGAATCGAAAACTAATTCAAGCTGAGGCTTTGAAGGTAATAAGTATTTCATATGCACTA